>CM035125.1:72393548-72775836 GCA_020205555.1 Panax stipuleanatus
GTATCTGGGTTTCTTCGAAGTATCAAGGTAGTAAAGTCCACCTCGTTCAGTTCCCGTCCCAATCATCTTCCCCGATCGTTGGTCCTGAAGCATACAAGCATCATTAGTAAATATAGCAAGGCAGTGGGAACTTCGAACAAGCTTGCTAATAGAAATCAGGTTTAATTTAAAAGATGGAACACAAAGGACATCATGTAACGCAAAATCGTCAAAATGAATGCTGCCTATGTGTGTGACGGCAGCCACTTCGCCATTGGGAAGGTGCACGGTTCGGTTGGTAACTTGTGAAGTTGTAGTCAACAAGTCCGGAGAGCAAATCATGTGATCTGTGGCTCCTGTGTCAAGTATCCAACACATTCCTTTACCAAAAATAGAAGCACAAAAGGTTGTACCTGAGAGATCACCCATAGGGGATGTACCATCAACATGAGTAGCCATAGAATTGGGCTTATTGTTGTTAAGAAGCGTCATTAGATTCTGGTACTGTTCTGCTGTGAGGTTGAAAGAAGTAGGAGGTGTTGCTGTATTGGCCTTGACATGATGGACCTTAGAGGTAAAGTTCTTACGCTCTTGTTGATCAGGTTTACCACCAGCGGAATTTCTCTTATGCAACTTACGGCATTCGTCAATGGTGTGACCGCTCCAGCCACAATAATCACATTTAAGATGTGCTCGGCAAGTTTCGGAGGTGTGCCCAGGTCTGCCACAAATTTCACATTTCAAATGAGAATTTTTAGGTGTGAAATTTTTTTCATAATTCCGTGAGTTGTTTCTTACGGCAAAGGCCGTATTGTCAGACACGGGTGCACTTCCCTTTGATACTGCCCGTTGTCTTTCATCCTGGAGAATGAGAGAATTAGCTTTGTTAACAGTAGGAAGTGGATCCATGAGTAGAATCTGTCCCCGAACAGCAGCGTAAGTTTCATTAAGGCCCATGAGAAATTTCATAGTCTTTTGACTTTGTTGAAATTGCAGAACCTCTTTGACAGTGCCGCAAGTGCAGGATGGAATAGAACACAGTGCGTCTCGTTCATCCCAGAGGCCCTTTAGTTTGGTGTAATAAGCACCAATGGTCATGTTGCCCTGTTTACAATCATGGATTCCTTCTTCAACATGAAAGAGATGGACACTATTGATGCGTGAAAAACGCTCCTCCAGGTCAGCCCAAATTTCATGAGCAGCCTCGTTGTATACTACACTTGCTCCGATATCGTGTGAGATTGAATTGAGAAGCCATGATTTCACGAGATTGTTGCACCGCGTCCATTGTTGGAGTTCTGTGGTGGATGTAATTGGTGGTTTTTGGATGGTGCCATTGATGAAGCCTTCTTTATTTTTGATGCTGAGGGCCATGAGCATGGCACGACTCCAAGTGCTGTAATTGTCCTCATTCAATAGTTGAGTGACAAGAACAACTCCAGGTTGATCGGAGTGGTGAAGATAAAAAGGATCATTTGGATTGCAATATTTGTCGGCCTCAAGCATGGTTTGCTTTCCTGCCATAGATGACGGCTGAAGGAAGAAAAGAAGAAAAAAAACTATTTTGGTTGTCAGGAGAGTTCCTGCTTTGATACCATGTAAGAAATTAATATTCTGTGTATTGTATTCATTGAAAGAAAGGGATATATATATACAGAATAGGGATCAATTTAGGATCCTCAATTAAAACCTATACACAATCATTGCCTAATTTACATTCCTACATAAATGGAAAACCAAACAATAAAAGTTGACCGTCCATAGATCAAGGAGTAGATCAAGGAGATTACATATTTTATTCCTTATCACATAAGGTTATGTTGCTTGGGTTTGGTTTGATATTATATGTTGAGAAAGTACATTGTAGTAGGTTAAAATTGGTTTTGATTCTCCGCTCATTACAAAGAATCTTTTACTCTCGGTTTAAAAAATAAAGCCTCCGCACAACTACTGCGGGTAAGATAATTTTTTCATCCGAGAGCTATCAATTACATATTCCTAATAAAACTAAAAAAAAATCTAAATTAGGAGAGAAGTCTGGAAAGTCAAAATATCCCACAATTTTCAATCTCCACTCTCCACATTCAGTTTACAAAAAGCTTCAAAATTTTACTTTTTGGGCAAATCTTCTGATCAATTTCGATAATCACTTAATTTTAGTCAAAGAATAAGATGTGGCAAGAACAATATTTATGTAAAAATGATGTGGAATCAAGAAGTACCCGACCAGTTCACCCCAAAATGTTGGAGTCGCCGGACCTCCAATGGTCTAAATAATCGCAGCCATTCAATTGCTTCTTACCATCTTTGACACACCGTCATTCCGTCCGCCCATTGCCACTTTCTTTGTCTCCACTGGCGTCGGTTTAGCTATGTACATTGTTCTGATCATTACTCCCTTCATCCTTGCATTTGCTTTCAGTTTCATTAGGAATATGCAATTAATACCTCTCAAATGGAAAAAGTATCCTACCGCACAACTGTTTGTTAAGCTTTTAATAACAGTTGTGCTACTAACAGAATATATATATTTCCTAATCTATGAAACCTTTTTCACCTACAAAATGTTGTGATTTCACTAATTGAGTAGCAATAATCCAAAGCTTCAGACAATGTCTAAAAGGAACTAATTTGGTCTGAGCATGATAAGTTCCGAGCAAGCAATATATAAGACGTAAACTTCATGTCTCCTCTTCTATTAAACTTGAAATTGTTAAGCGGTACATAACTCCGTCCATATGATTTAGACCATAAGAAATACAAGGAGTTAATACAAGACCTCTTGCGTGCAATCAATGTAAATTTTCTAATTAGTAAGCTACCTTTATAAGCCAAGCAAGCTTCAGGCAATCTAAAAGCACATGAAATGGTTCAATTTTAAAGACTTTACTTATTTCCTTTAATGTTTAATTCATCTTTCCTTAAGCCTGATGTCTGATAACCTAGACACAATTGCTTAGGTTCACTGCCTTCATTTTTTCTCCTCCTTATCCTCTTATCTTCACTTTCCTGCTCATTTATAGATTATCAAGTTCTTAAACCTATCCACTAAATTTTTCTCAATACATAATCCTAGATTCAATCAGACTTTCCATATGCTAATTGATCACAAAACCATATCAGCCCTGGATATATATCCCCCTCCTCGGCAATATTAAAACCTTAACCTTTACACACTCTACAATTCCAAATATTATGCACCAAAAGTAGGAGAATATGATCATTTCAACGAATGACAACAAGCATAGTCGAGATGTATTTATGTTTTGCAGAACCTCGGAACTGCTCATGGGTTCAAAACGTATAGAGTTGGAGACACTTGCAAAATAGGAGATAAGCATAAATACCAATTGAAAGAATAAGTTCTATTGAATGTTTTGCTTCGGGGCCAGGGGTTCGCCAAGTCACTCACAAAGAGAGAGTGGCTGTGAGTAAAAAATTGGTTATTGGTTATTGGGTTTGGTTTGGTTTGGTTTGGTTTATTTTTTAAACTGAGAGTAAAAAGTACATTGTTGTAGGTTAAAATTGGTTAAAATTTCCTGAAACCGTCAAAGATTCTTAGAGCTTTTAATTCTCCGCTCCTTATAGCCCTCAATCTCCTCCTAAGTATCCGTGTTGAACCAAATCAAAACACGTTAATATCATAATAATTGTTTGTTTGTTGCTAGGTAGCGGCCCTATTTACGCAAAATAAAACAAAATGTGCCTATAGTGATACAAGCAGTTATCTATACGTGAACCGAGTATATACCAACATATAAGACACCCATATCATATATTGCCCTATATTAACATGCAAGAGGAAACTAAAGATAGTATGTGCCCCTCTCACGAGGCCAAGTGACATAAAAATTGAAATTAGTGAAATACTCACAAACATGAACAGTTCTTGGCATCAAATTGTTTATGAATTCATCTTGTTTTGCGAAACAAACTGATAATTGATGATTAATGTTGTAGAAAAATTCACATCCATAGCATGCATTGTGATCTGTCACCATAAGATTAATGCAGCATTGACATAAGACAAGCTGTAATGTCTAAATATTATATGTGAAGCAGACTATTGAATTGATTGGCTTTTGTCAATTCAGAATGTTTACACAACCCTTGCACATGCCTGTTATAATAAGAATAGTCTGTTAAAACTGCAAAATATAATTAATTTCAGTATCTTATTAGCACTTTTGCTCAATTTATGATTCCATTATTTTTGGGTTTGCTTCAAATTGCTGGACTATATTGTTGCGCCCTTTAAATGTGGAGCTGGCTGGAAGTGAAACTAGAATTAGATTAGAGATTCAATTTATTCAGGCGAATATTTAGTGGTTTCCGCACCTCTTTCCAATCCACTCACATGTGATATGCAGTAACATAGCTAGAGCTGAATAGACGATGGTTGTAAGAGGTGTCAGGGTGTTGATGGCTTATCGATTCATCCCCACATGCTCGTTATTGTTTCCTCAACTGTAGAAGGTTCACTTCGTAATAGTTGTTAGATATGGGAAAAATTCTTATGACAGGCAGACTTAATTAGGTGAGATAATGCAGATTTTAACCCAGCTATGGAATCTTTCATGCCCAAGTTAGAAATAAAATTTTAAGATCTGTAGATATATAAAAAAATTGTAAGAAAAGGAAATAAGAATGTTCTCAGCAAGAAGATTGTGACCTCGAAGCGGAAGTTGTTGAATCCTGTGGACAGTTGTATGTCTTGCATGAAGCAAGCCTTTACCAGTTAGTTTTGGGGAAGGGAAAAACCCATGCCATTCTGCTATCAAGTTTTTCATGAAGTAATCATTTATATCCATTTTTCTATGGTTATTAAGTCATGGGTTTGTGTTTATAAAATAGGTCAATTTGAAAGTATAGATTTCTGATTCTCACATTTTCAATACCATTCTCTGACTATACCCTGAAAAAAATAATTGTTCCATTGACTTGGTCTCTTTTTCCCCTTCCCTTTCTCCAATATTTGTTGATCGTATCAGTTTTGTGACCGTGTTTACAGTTCCTGCTGTTCAGAGAGCCAAAGAGAAGCTGCTTTGCTCCTTGGGCAATTTGTTACCACTGATATAGATTGCAAGGTGGATCATCTTTCACATTTAACCAAATTATTTTAGTAGCCAAGTAAAAAAATTGTAGTCTCTATTTGTCCAATTTATGATGTTTGTTCTTTTGTAATTGTGATTCTTCAGTTTTGTTTTGTCTATTCCTTTTTTAGTTTTATGTTTGTCCTACTAAAAAAATTGTAGTCTCTATTTGTCAAAAAGTGAATTGTTTTGTTAGTTATTTTGATTCAACAGTCAAGAATATAAACGGTTGATAAGTACTTTAGTTGGTATGCTCATGTGAATTGTGACTGCATTAACTTCATCCATGTTCAATTTTGATTAATTCTTTCCAAATCATATATCCTATTTTATCTTTAATGATATTACTTGGGTTCGCCCCCATTTTGTTGCTTCTACTAGATTTATTTAGTTATTAAAAAATATATCTGCACAATAATGTTGTTAGCCAATATCAGATTTTTTTTTAGAATGTATTATATAAAGAAGCAATTTTCGACTAGCTGTTGCCCAATAATTGCTGGTTAATCACATTAAAATGCCAATTTTGTTTTGAATGTTTCATAATTTATTTCCCTATATTTATTAGGCAAAAATATGGTATGTTCTTAATTTTTTATATATAAATTATTCGATTGATGAGCAATGATTGTTATCTTGCCATTTTCTATGCAGATATGTGAACCAAACCTTAAACCTCTGTATCTGTTTACACTGCTGCAAACTCTAAATGGGGAGATGTGCATTGTATTCACATCATCTGTAGAGTCAACACATAGACTATGTGATCTACTCAAGTTTTTTGGTGAGCTGCAAATCAAGATCAAGGAATATTCAGGAGTTCAATGTCAGGCTGTAAGGAGGTGATCTCTATAGTTTACTTCATAAAGTATGTTTGGCTTTTCTTTTCATATTACCAATTCCTATGAGGAACCCATATATTTGTCTGTCTTGTAAAATTGATATGTGTGGTGCTGAAGTAGAATGATAAAGCCAAAGACAGATGATTAGAAAGTTATTGTTTTTCGTTTTTAACTTGCATTCATGATGTCTCACTTGTATTTTATGTGTTCTATTTTCAAAAGTTACACTATTGTTGACACAAGTGAAAATTGACCATTTTATTGATTTTTACATAAAATGTGCAGTTGGCCATTTTTGTACAGTTAATTTGAACTAACATCAATGTTTTTTAAAAAAACTTAGTGCACATATCCAAGGTAAACTTTGTCATGACCACTTGGCCTTTGTTTCTTTTTTGCATTAGTGGATTATTGTGTCAGTAATTTAATTAATATTTTTTAGTGGGAGCAAAGAGATTTTTTGTTCATTTCATGCTTAATACAAATGCTGAGTTGAAGAACTTACTGAATTCGGTAGCAAACTAATTCAAGAACATGGTTGCTACCCAATTCAGGTAGCAACCCAACATTTGTCATACCATGCAAGTGTGTACACAAGGTGGACAGAATTATAAGATATTATGGATATAGCTAGTCTAATATCATTATAGATTGTCTGGTACAATTGCAATCTCACTTGTTTCTGGGATTTCTTTAGTTTTTAATAGTGTGAAAGTCTGTTTTCTGTTCTAGTCCATGGCTCGCTCTTTTTCCCTTCTTTTTGTGTGTATATGATAGTGTTTAAGCTAACAACTTTATCATACTGTTATTATAATTAATCAAGTTATAATTTTAATATTATTTTTTTATTTCTTTTCTTTAGTATTTGCTCAGGCTTGCTTTCGGTTTCGCGAAGGGGAAAATGAGAAAGTGAAGGAGGTCTACGACTTCCTACATATTTCTATTTAAAATTCTTAACTGGATAGTAGAAAACAAATAAATTCCAAAATGGAACCATGGTCTTCCATGGAGATTGCTTGAGCGTCTTTTTGGGAATTGACCCCCGTTATTTATATATTTATATTTTAGAAGTGAAACATGCATAGGTCATCAAGCAAAGATTGTCAAGAGCAGTCTCCTTGGACTAATATGTTGTTACTAATTCATTCCACTAAATTGCATTCAAAATAAAGTTGGTCAAGGTAGTATAGTATTCAGTTGAGATTGAGATCTGTATATTCTTACCTTAAAAGAAGTGTATTGTTATTTTTTATGGATAAAGTTATATGGTATCATTGGTCATTTGGAGCGTATACGAGTTTTGTTGCTCTTTCGTGATATTGTTGAAGCTTAGTTTGAATTTTCTCAAAGTGAATGAATTCGTAAAATATATGATTTAGTGGTACTCAATTGATATCTATGTTACTTTCTAATGTGAATGAATTTTTTATTTCAATTTCAAAGTTCATATTGAAATAGTAACAACTTTATGATTTCATATTGTCCTTGTATTATTATGTTATACCTCCAAAGTCTATAGTGTGGCAATTGTGTAGTTCTAAACAAATTCAGTGTATAGTCTCAAGGTCATATCTTGGTGTGATCAGTGTATAGTCTTATTTTTTCAACTGTGTCAATAAACTTGCTGCAACACATTTTAATATTGTTCCTTGTTGGTTTGTTTCATTTTTGGTAAGCATTAGATACTAACTGATACAAATAGTGTCCTCATTCTTGTTAGTCCATGTTCTTGGGTTGTGGAGGATTTTTACTGTTCTAGTCCATGGTTTGTTCTTCTTCCCTTCTTTTTGTGTGTATGTGTCGGTGTTTAAGTTAACAACTTTGTCATACTGTTATTATAATTAATCAAATTATAACTTTAATATTTATTCTTTTCTTCAATACTTGCTCAGGCTTGCTTTCGGTTTCGCGAAGGGGAAATGAGAAAGTGAAGGAGGTCTTTCGTAACTATTATAAAAAGCTTTATTCAAAATGGTTAAGCATTGCAAGGCGCGAAGCTCATAAGAAGGCCTATACAACAGGTTCTCTCTGTTCGTATTAATTTAAGTTCATCAGGTCCATTTTTTTCTTATTCCTCATCTTATTGAAATTGAATTTTGGTGTTTCTTGTGCAACATGAAGTTTACAGGCCCAACCTTGATTTTCTTGAAGAAAATGATGATGAAGTGGACCTAACATGATGTACACTTTATTCCTTCTAGTTCGTTGTTATTCTTTCAGTTTTCTTATGTTAGTTATTAAATATTGCAAGTACTATGATCCTTGAGAGATCAAGATACAATAACAAATTCTGTACTTATCGTGACTTGAGCTTTATCTATTTATATATAGAGAGTAATAGTTTTAATTATTGACTCTTTATGCATTAGTTTATCAATTAGTTTGAAACAAGAATGACATTTATATTAACTTGAAATATTCTTAAAATTAATATTTATTATAGCAATTAATAAAAATAATATTAATAATAATAAATATGAAATCACTGACTTGAAAATTAATTATAATTTGCAATGAATTTTGATTATTTATCAATTAATTTTGTATTTACAAATTTATAATTTGTGAAGGATTTTACTATAGAAATTGAAATTAATGAATGATTATTTTTCTCACTAAAATCTTTTTTAGTTAATTAGTTAGTCATCAATGAAGGATTATTTCCCTCACAAATTGGAAGAAATATTCTCAATTTATAATTAGTGAAGGAAAATCTTCTCTCGTTAAATAAATTTGTTCTTCATAATATATTATTTGTGAGGGAATAAAATTATTCATTAATTTCAAATAGTCCTTAAAATATTATTTGTGAAGAAAATCAATCTTTCACTGAATAACAATATTCCATTACCAAATATAATTTGTGAATAAAAAGTTATTCACAATATATCCTTCACAAAAAATATTTAGTTACTACTTAGCGAATGATACCCTATTGCGAGGAGGTTTTATGCGAGCAATCGTGTGAAAAAATATATTTATTCTCAAAAAATCTCTTGTGAGTGATATATTACATCCTGTGAAGGATTTGCCCTTCACTAGAGGCCATTTTTCGTATAGTGGAGTGGCCAACAATGACCATGAACAAATTTGGTAGTCAAGGTGATCAGAATTTCATATCAGATAAACATATGCAACTTGCATCAAGTGCGAATAACAATATTTCTCATGAATGTGGAATAATTGACAATAATTAAACCCCACTAACATGCTTGAAACATAATAACTTGAGTTTGAGTTAGGAAACTTGCCTCGTCTGCAGTCTACTGCTACGCGATTTAATTTATCCGCTTAAGCAATTTAACTTAACTCCCTTTGAAAAGACCTATCATTGATCTTTCAATTAGCATATCATATATTTACTTATAATATCATTACTCTATATTAAATTGTCTAACATTTAATCACATAGTTAAATATTAGACATTACATTAATTTATTAGTAATATTATCACCCCTTGATAATATTGTTATCTCATAAATATCATCTTAAACACTTATCTAATATTATTAATTTTAATAATATTTTATTCACTTCTTAGTATTATTAATCAATTAATAATACTTTAATCACTTACTAATATTATTAATCATTTAATATCTTAATCCTTTACAAATATTATTAATCATGTAATAATATTCTATTCATACTTTAATATTATTAAACATTTAATAATATTCAATCACTTTCTAATATTATTAATCCTTTAATAATATTTGAATCAGATACTAATATCTTAGTCATTTACAAATATTATTAATCCTTTAATAATATTTTATACCTTTACTAATATTATTAACCACTTAATAATATTTTAATCAATTACTAATATTATTAATCATTTAATAATATTTTAATTACACTCTAATATTAATAATCATTTAATAATATTTTAATCTCTTACTAATATTATTAATAATTTAATAATATTTTAATTAAACTCTAATATTATTAATCATTAAAATAATATTTTAATTAAACTATAATATTATTAATCATTTAAAAATATTTTAATTATCTTCTAATATTATTAACCATTTAATACTATTTTAATCATTATCTAATATTAATAATCACTTAATAATATTTTAATTTAATTTTAATCTTATATTATTAATCATTTAATAATATTTTAATATAATATTATTAATCACTTAATAATGTTTTAATATAATATTATTAATCATTTAATAATAATTTAATTTAATTTTTAATCTAATATCATTATTTATTTAATGATATTTTAATCATTATCTAATATTATTAATCATTTTAATAATATTTTAATCTAAATATTATTAATTACTTAATAATATTTTAATATAATACTAATAACCTTTTAATAAGGTTTTAATCACTTATTTAAACTTATAAACACTTTAATTTAATTGTTTACCCTTTACTATTTCATTTATATAATAAATCTAAAATACCATAAATATAACATTTTATTAAAAATGACCAAAATACCCTCCAAAAATCTGATTACATCATATTAAGGGTTTTTAAGTCTTAAAATCACATTTTCAACCTCACATAACCTAATTTATCCATTTATTCATAACTCAAACAATAACATGAAAAATACCAAAACATCTCCGAAATTTTTCTTTTCTGAAAAATATCAGTATATGGTATTCTAATGAACATATATTTTTTTCTGAATTTTTTTAATTCCATTTACTATTTTTAAACTGTCCAAAACAGCTGGATCTTGCAATATTTTTCATAAATTGTGCTTTCGTCCATAAATTACGAAATGTTTAGGGTATACTCCTATTAAGAACATCACCTTCCAGTAAAAAATTTACAATTTTTGGATTTACACAGAGTTATTCCCGTACACTTTTAAAATATCATTTTCTTGTAAAAATCATAACTTTAATTCTACACATCAAAAAATCACCATCTTTGGACTGAACCTTGTTAACTCATCATATATACAAATATACCAAAAAAATTTAGAGCAAAAAAAACGGACAAAAATGCCCCTGGACCAAACTGGCCTGGAGCAGATTTTTCTTCTTTTTTCTTCAGCTGGACTGTTTTCACCAAAACAGTTACCATTTCACGTGTAGTTAATATTTGAGTGTTATCACTTGGGTTTGAAAGCTAACTTACATATCTAACACCCCTCTTTGACGTATCACAAAAAGGATATGTAGATTTCAAATGGTAGATTTTTAAAGTGAACAAAAGTTAGGGTTTAATTTCTGGCCTTTAGAAAAATTATTTTGCTTTTCTTTTGTTTGTCAAACAAATCAACACCCAAAATTGTTAGATCTACACATAAAACACTCTTTAATATATAAATCTAAGGTTTTAGAGTTCAAGAACATGACTCATTTATTTCATCAAGCCATCAAAATAAAATACATAAACTAAGTGTTTAGGGTTTATACATTGTCCTTAGAGTTATCCTTCTTCTCTTACAAAAATAATTAAGGAACTTGGGTGGCATGGAAGAATTTTCTTCTCATTTCTTCCTCTTCTAGCCCATGGTTCTCTTTCTCGCTTTCTCTCTTCCCTTTCTATTTTGTTTTTCTTTCTTAAGCTAATTAGGAAGTAAAGAAGAAAAATGAAATAAACTTTTAGTTGGAATGTGATGAGGGTATTTATAGGAGGAGAATATGTATATGTATATAGCTTGTATATCTATGCAAATCTCCCAACAAATCTTTCATATCTCTCTCCTATCTTTTCAATATCTTACCTTATCTCTCCAAATCTTAAGAGATTTATAGCAAATCTTAGCAAAAATTAAATGGGCTAGCAACTATGGACACCAAGGCTACACTAGCTTTGTAAGGTGGAGTGCAAGATTAATAAGCCCATGTGCTTTATTCCCCCTTGACACTTCTGCCCACTTCACCTTCTTTTAGCCCCACTTTGATTTTCTTTTATGCTTTATTTTGCTCATTTATTCTTCTTGAAAGTCCACACAAAATTTGAGCTAGCGTTTGGACTAATTACAAATATTTACTTGGGCTTCTATTTAATTTATTTGGGCCATATAAATTAGCATGGTCCAATACTTTAAATTTATCTTACCCTAATTATTTAATTAGGGATCCTAATCCACTCATTTTGAATCTTAAATAATTTCTCAAGTAGATTTAATTATATAACCTAATTAGGTTTTTTTTAATTAGGTTAATCTAAATAATTAGTTGAGGTATATAAAAATAAATCTCTTAAGTTAATTTACTAGTATGTAATTTAAATACTAGTATTCTCCAATTACTATAACCCTTAGGTTATTTAATTTTCATTCATAATATATAATATTAGGCTATAAGCTTTCTTTATTTCTCTTTATATAATAAATAAATATATATACATATTTATAATATATATTTATTTAATCTCATACATGTCCCACATAAATTCTAATATATTTATCATCGTTGATAAATAATTATTAAATTCATTTAATAGGCTAGACATTTAATTCAATGCCCTATTTAAATTTCTTAATACAGTTTGCTACATTCAATAAGCTTTTTTCATATGCCTTGCCATATATATTATTTTGATTTGCCAAAATCTTAATTCCTTTGTGGACTTTTTTAGGTTTCTAACACCTAACTACTAGGTTAGGTTTAATTTAATTATCACCATAATACCTAGCTTATCTCTTCCTAATTTAATGTTTTTTAGTTTTCTTAAATTACTGCTCAAGGCTTAATTTTCACAAGCTTGTATATTTAAGCTTTTCATTTATTCTTGTATGATTAATGCAATTAATCACTCCTCTTATTTAGCTAAAATATAAATATCACATCTCTACGCATATATATGTACTTATACATATACACATTCACTTTATCATTATAATATTTATTTATTTGAAATTTATTACTTTAATAAAATTTTCACATACATCACTACATAATTTCTTTTATTAATTCACGTAAATTTAAAGGTATCATAATATCTTATTCTCAATATACCTCCAAGTATACATATAAATCTATTCTAGGGTTTTGAATTTTGTAACCCATATTTTCTCACTTTTATTATTCAAAATTTCTATCATTCATATTAAGTTTTTCTTTACATTGTTTAAAAAATTCAAACCATATAGGTTCTTTAAAAATTTTAATTAGTCCTCTATTTCCAATATAGGTTTTACTCTTTTACCTTTATTTAATCATTCAAGATTTTATTTATAAATTTTATAAAATTTTGGGTTGTCACATAATACACCAACAGTCCCCAAAGAAAAGTAGCTACATTCTTTGAACTATATTTTATGAGTATTTATAAAATACAATGTATATCTAACGGATGTACATTAATGACAAAAAAATACTCATTAAATATACAACACCTATATATAACAACTATCAAATAAGAAAAAACATTCATGGACTCAAAATATAACATACAAAATACTAAACAATGGATACCAGGTAAAGTAATTAAGTATCATTTTCATAACTAATATATTCTTCCTATTTTGCATGTTATTTTTATAAAATTACGTGCTTTCATTTTTTGGCAGATCTTTAGAGAAAAAAAACCAAGTGCAGAAAAAATGACAAATTATTGAAATAAGCGATGATAGCAGTACCGACAGTGGCCAATTTGAATGTTATGGATATGCCAAGATTGCAAGGATGGAAAAAATTATTGTTACGTTAAAAATAGAGATTGAAGCCATGAAAAAGAAGATTCAAAAAATGGAGTATCAAACGAATGACCTTTAATACAATGTGTTTTCCCATTAAAAGAAAAAGCATTATTATAACACTATCAGTATATTTACGTATGTAATTGATATATCATGCAAAAAAGTATCGAAAAGTTTATATGAAAAAAAATATTATAAAAAATATATTTCTTATTCCAGTTTTAGAAAATTATACAATAGTAATTCAAACTAGCTCGTGCAATATCACTTAGTACATAATAAATTTGAGTTACAATATTAATAAAAGTGGCTAATTTTAATATTAAAAAAATTGGTACAAAAAAATATTAAAATATAATAAAAAATCGATTCATCGGGTTAACTTAACTACTTTTACCGATTGAACTATCGGTTCGACCAGTGGTCAACCAACCAGTTCCATCTGAGTTTTGACCAAACTGATTCTACCAGATCAAACCGAACCAGACATAAAATCGATTCCTGGTTCAACCAGTTGAACCGGTCGTTCCGGGCCTGGTCTGAAAACAATGATTCTTACTAGGCTCTTTAACCACATTAGGCTGATTATATCACTAGGTTACGATTATCACTAAGTTGATAGCTAATTTAATTTTGTCAATTATCGAAGTTACAGATGTATTAACAAGTTTTAAGTAAGATCTTTCTTTTTACTATATGGATGATCAAATGTTTGAAGCTTTCTAGCCGACAACAAAAATAAACAAGGTGCTTCATAGAATATAAGTCTTTTTAGGTTTTTCCCAAGTTTTCCTCCTGATCTCTCTCCCAAATTTTCCGTATACATCTAGGATTGGAATGTAATACTAGTATATGTTGTTTAAATAAATAAAGTCCAAGTTAAAGTTAGTAAAGAAATCAATTGCAATTGAAGATGAATCATTCAACGATGAGTAGTTACTTTGATTCCATTTGTAATAATTCAATCCTACCTCGAGTTGGATCAAGACTCAATCTATTGTCAAAAGAGTACTAATTAAGTCATTTTGATCCAAACGAGATTCATGACAACTTGGGGTTTGGTTCGTGGAATAATGTTCTGATATAATTCAATGACAATCGTAATGCAAGAGTTACATAATGCAATAATAATAGCCTATTACTATTATTTTGTTGAGTTCAATCTAATGCAATAATAATAACCTATTACATTTTGTTGAGTTCAATCTTGAGTTCCATGCAAAGTACGTAATTCATTTATATTACATTATTATCTTGTTTTGAAATTAAACATGTAATGTTATAACTATTAATATTTAAAAACTATATTATCCTTGTTATTGCAATAAATAAAATTATTTTATTTACATTATAAGGATATTTTTGGGTGAATTGAGCGCACAAAGAGTGATAATGATCAATTTGACATGCTTTGTTTTGTTTTAGTTATTGCGTTACATAGGATAATGGGCCAATACATTTAAGTGGAGAATATAATGAAAAACATAAAATTTGATGAAATAGTGTTATCTATGTAATGAACTAATACATTTATTAGATGAACGAAACATAATAAATATAAAATTATTATATTAATTTGACGCGAACTAAACGCTACATTAGTTATCATGATTTTAGAGTTAGAATTTAAGTAGGTTCAGTCCAAACACATTTGTTACAAGTTTGTTGTATTGTTTTGAAATTTTATTAATGGGGTTAGTTGTGTTTATTGGGTTATAAAAATTTGTAGGGTTTACAAATTCATAATTGTATTCACTAAAATGTTAAAATAAATGGAGTACGAAATAGGAAATTAATATTTCAACAATGGAAATTAATAAATAATACATAATAATTACTCCCTTCATCTTAAATTATTTTATGTTTTAAAGAATTTTTGTTATACAAATATAACTACACTTTGCTCTTTCTCCTCATAAGTGTATAATCTCTAAATTGCATAATTATGGATATAATTGTACTGTTAGTGATAAATTTGACATAATAATTGCATTTCTTAGTAAGTGTACAAATGGTCAAAAGTATAGATAATTTAACATAGAGGGAGTAATAATTAGATAATATTTCACCAAATAAAGCTAAGAATGTTTTAATAGACTTCATTTCATCCAAATTCAACATCCACTAAAATAACCATAAAGTTAAATCCGAACCTAAAATAATCACACATGTTAAAAAAAGCCCTAAGGAAGTAGTACCTATAATACTAAATAGAAAAATTGATACTAACACAAGAAACATTAAAAATATTAATTTTTCTATAGACATCCGGGAGGCTGTTATGTTCCAATTGATTGGTCGTTGACATTAGAACACGATGATGCTACTTGTACCCTAGGTACATTGAATATCAAATTGATATTCTCCAACTTGAAGTCTTTGCAAGGTTTAGCTCCGCTACATTTGATATTTATTGCAATTTTTGAACTTGACGTGCGCCAAATGTTACTTAATGTCACGTTCCTAATTTGAACTGCCGATTGTGCCTATAAATCAAACCTTATGTTAGTAATTATATATATATATATATACACACACACACACACACACACACACACACACACAACTAAATAAGAATTTTAAAACATGGATAAAAAATATAGGAGAAAAATGTAATTAAAAATGTGGCACAATTTTTTCAAAAAACATTATTTTTCCCCTATCCCTTCATAATATATTATTATTTGTGGCACACAGTATGTGTGTATAATGACTTATAAAAATTAATAGGAGAATAAAAATATGGGTAAATAAATAGGCAAAAATTAGGGATAAAATGTGGGAAAACGAAAAATAAATTCGTTTTAATGTGTCACGGCTTTATTAAAATAGTTACTTATGCTCATCTCCCTTAGTAATATATATCAAAAAAATAAAATAAAAAAGATGGCCAAAAGAATAAAATCACCCATTATGTTGATACTTGCATATACATCTTAATTATTTACATATTTTGCTAATAAAGCTCTTTTGTGAAACTAATAGAATACTATTTTTGCTTTATGTATTGTTAACGCCAAGTTTTGCCGGCGCGTCCAATCACCAAATCCGCGCGCTCAAACCTGCACAATAACACGTCACCAACGAAGCTTGACGACTGGGGCCGCCGGGTGGTAGCTCCGGTGTGAGAATAAGTACAGGCTGGTCACAAGATTAACAATGGAGGCCGTAATGTATAGTGCTCAAGTGAATAATAATAATGATTACCCCTTACCATTAGGTTAAGCCTTGTATTTATAGTCATTCTCACCACCTCTAGAGTCCATGTCCCAGTCAAGTTAGGACTCCTAAACATGGCAGTTACCATTGTTTGGGTCCAACTCAATCTCTCTTAAAAGTACAAGTTGGTGGTCATCCAACCATTTGCCTTATGAGAATTAGTATGGAGATAGGATTAGGGTTAAGACCCTTAATCCTTTAGACTCCTTATTGCTCCGGGCTCCATCCGAAAAATATCCTTCGGTATGGACCTTACAAAGTGGTCTGAACCCCATCCCGAAGGGCTTGGTAGTCCAATCCCGATCATTACCTATTCGGTCTAGACTCCGGCCCGAAGGGCTCGGTAATCCGATCCCGTTCATCATTATGTTGGTCTGGGCCCCGGTCTTGTGGACTAAGATGCCCGATCCTGATGATACCAGCTGGGTCTGGGTTCTGGCCCAAAGAGCTCAGATACCCGATCCCGAACCCTGCTATCCCAATCTGGGCTTCATCCCATTGGGCCCGGTAAGCTCCCCTCGACCCAAGCCTTCTGTACATGTAGGGGTCGGTGGATTATACCCGATCATTGCCCCCCAGTCTCTCATTATAACAAGCCTTTAATGGGATATTTAATGAGATTTAAAGAGATGCCTAGGTAATCTAACCGACCTAATTAATGCGGTACACGATACACAAGAAATGAACGGCCCAACGTCATTATTAGCCGCCTGTTGAGATTCGTACAGCATCAGTATAAATACCTTCCCACCCTACGACACCCATTTTTTGCGCGCGGATTTGGTGATTGGACCCGCCGGCAAAACTTGGCGTTAACATTGGCGCTAGAAGGAGGGGCTTTAGTGCTCTAGTCAATCACGTTTGTACTTTTCCGGTAGAAAGGACATGGCCAGTAAGGACGGTGGAGCCTCAAACCAGGAAAAGGCCAAAACCCACCCGACGACCCTAGTTAGGGCATCGGTCAAAGATAGATTGGGACCCAGCAACCAGGAAGGCAATTCGGTGCAGGTCCAGTCGGCACGAAGACAGCTGTTCGTCCCCATTCAACGTACTCCGATCCCTCAGCACACCCGGGTGGGAGACAACCAGTCTCAGGCCTATGAACGACGGGAGGAGGATCGGGTGGAGAACAGCAAGGACCAGCGTCAGTTTATTCTGTTGACCAGAATACAACAGAACAAAGACGCCATGCTGGCCTTGCGTCTCCAGCAAGAAGAATTGGAGTTGCAGATGGCTAAGGTGGCTGGAGAACAGGAGGCTTCTTCGAAGAAGCACAGACATCGAAGCCGATCTAGATCTCCACGATAACGTGAGACGGGAAGGAACAGAAGCCGATACAGAAGCCATTCTCGGGAAAGGAGGAGCCAAAGAAGGAGTCGTTCCCCCGAAAGAAGATCTGAACGCCTGGGCCGATCGGGACAGAGGGCGAAAATCGGATCTCCCGAATATGAGGAGGACAGGCGCAGACCTTCCTCCCGTAAGGAAGATACCGACCACCTTGCTCGAAGAGTCGCGGAGTTGGAGAAGCTTCTGGCCGTGAAAAATCAAGTGGGAACACCCTCAAGCTGCCACAGTTCGCCCTTCTCGCCCGAGATTAATCAAGTCACTGCTGACCCAAAGAAGAAAATGCCCCCGATGGAGACATACGACGGAATGAGAGACCCGTATGACCATTCGGATGGATATGATAGGTTGATGACGTATTATGGGCATTCGGACGCAGCAAAGTGTCATATGTTTGCAACCACCTTGAAGAAGAGTGCCAGAGAGTGGATGGGAACTTTGGCACCGGGAACGGTTAGTTCTTGGAACGACCTTCGGGAAAAATTCCACGCTAGGTTCTGAAGCAACAGGAGAAGGGGAAAGATCACAGCTTCCCTCATGCAAGTGAAACAACGTTCGGACGAGACTCTTGGCACCTACGTCAAAAGGTTTCGGGAAGCTGTGGGATCGGTGGCAGAGTTGAATTCACCACAGGCTTTGGGATTCTTCACAACGGGTTTGGATATGGGGAGGTCAAAGAAGTTGATGAAAGACCTGGTGATCAACCCACCCTCGGACTTGACTGAAGCCTTTCATCGGGCCGAAGGGTTCATTGCCATTGAAGAGGCAATGGGAAATTTCAAGCCACCTTCACACGACAAGTCTAGGGACAGAGACAAGCCGAACAACCAGCGATCGGACAACAGTCAGGGGAGATCGGATAATCAAGGGAAAAGAAACTATAACAGTGGGGGATCGGGCAATGGCCGTCCACCCTTCTCGGGCAGAAGCATCAATAGGGTATTCACTCCCCTCAACACCGACCGTGCAAGAATATTGGAAGATATCAAGGACAAACCCTTCTATGAGCCCTGCAGGACGAGGCCGAAACCGGGGAAGCGCAGCAAAAATAGGTACTGCAATTACCATCAGAACGTGGGCCATACGACAGAGGAATGCCTTGATCTGGGGGATCTCATCGAGAAAAACATTCAGAATGGGACGTTGGTTCAGTATGTGGCCGGCCGGGAAAATGCCAGGACTCAACCAATAGAAGAAGACAGGACTCAGGCCCGAGAAACCCAGCCAAATCAGAACCAGCCCGCTCGGGGGGTGATTGATGTTATATCCGGGGGTTCCGTAGGGCGCGTGACAGGACGAAAAAGAAGTGAACATCTAGACGCTGTCTTATCGGTTGCAGGGTCCTCAGTAAATAAGGAAAGGGTTTTCCCGGGGACAGTGATTTCCTTCTCAGATGAAGACTACCCTTCGAATACCATAGAGTCGCATGATGGGGCATTGGTGATAACGGCTCAGGTCGGACCAGTGGACATGAGAAGGATGATGGTGGACAACGGATCATCGGTCGATATACTGTATACACATGCTTATCAGAGGATGGACCTAGGCGGAAAGAAGATGGAACTGGGAGGGGAAGGGCCATTGTACGGATTCAGTGGCGACCCAGTGCATGTGTCAGGAACCATCGAATTGCCGGTTAAGTTTGGCACAGCTCCCCAACAACTGGAGATTATGGTCAGATTCTTCGTTGTTCAGGTAGATTCGACTTACAACGCCATATTGGAAAGACCGACCCTGGCAGCCTTACATGCGGTCACCTCCATACCTCATTTCAAGATCAAGTTCCCCACACCGAACGGAATCGGAGAGGTAAAAGGCAACCTAGATATCGCTCGTAGGTGTTATCGGAATACTTTGATCTCTTCAGGAACCGGGATAAGCAAGCAGAAGCAGACGATGGCTATTGAGATAGAACCCTTTACAGAAGGTAGTACAGAGCCACTTGCATTACCAGCCGAAGAAACAGAGGATATACAACTGATCTTGGGGAACGAGCAAAAAATGATAAAGATCGGTTCAGGATTGACTGAACCCTTTCAGACCGGGTTGATTGATCTGCTTCGGGCGTACGCGGATATCTTTGCTTGGGTACCCAGCGATATGCCCGGGGGGGACAAATCAGTAGCACTACACCGACTGGAAGTGGATCCTAATAAGAGGCCGGTCATACAGAAGAGAAGAATCTTTGCCCCGGAGAGGCAAAAAATTATCGACGAAGAGATCGCTAAATTACTGGAGGCAGGGTTTATCTTCGAAATTGATTATTCGGAGTGGCTGGCAAATGTGGTGCTGGTTCAGAAACAGAATGGGAAATGGAGAATCTGTATTGATTACACATACCTGAACAAGGCGTGCCCGAAAGATTTCTACCCTTTGCCCAACATTGATCAATTGATTGATGCCACTTCAGGGTACGGCATGCTGAGCTTCATGGATGCTTTTTCGGGATATCATCAAATCTCAATGGCTAAGGAAGACATCCCGAAGACAAGCTTCATCACGCATCGGGCCATTTATGCATATCGGAAGATGACTTTTGGACTGCTGAACGCAGGGGCCACTTATCAGCGAATGATGAACTATGTGTTTACAAAGTAGCTAGGCCGAAGCATGGAGGTCTACGTAGACGATATAATTGTAAAAAGCGTGTCCGTTCGGGATCATCTGGTGGACCTGGAAAACTGCTTTGAAACGATTCGGAAATACAAGCTTCGCCTGAACCCAACAAAGTGTACCTTCGGATTAGGGTCAGGGAAGTTCCCGGGTTATCTAGTTAGCAAGAGGGGTATCGAGGCAAACCCGGAGAAGATCCAAGCGGTACTAGATATGAAATCCTCGAAGTCTTACAAAGATGTGCAGAGGCTGACAGGTCGGATCGCGGCTCTTAGAAGGTTCGTATCAAAATCAGCCGAAAGGTGTTTGCCGTTCTTCGACACTCTAAAGGGGCCAAAAAATGAGAAGAGTTTCCAGTGGACCTCCGAGTGCGAAGATGCCTTCCAGGAGATCAAGCAATACTTGTCCTCGACACCTTTGCTGATGAAACCGATCCCCTCGGAGCCACTATATCTATACCTAGCTGCCAGCTCGATGGCTGTGGGGGCAGCACTGGTGCGGGAAAGAACGGGAAAGCAGTTCCCGGTCTACTATGTCAGCCACGTCCTTCGAGATGCAGAAATCAGATACCCTAACCTGGAGAAGTTCGCCTACGCTCTGATCATCGCAAGCCGGAAGCTTCGGCACTATTTCCAGGGTCGGCTAATAATAGTCTACACTGATCAACCTTTGAAAAAAGTACTGCACAGGCCCGAAGTCTCGGGAAGGCTAGCTGCATAGGCAATGGAACTAACTCAATTCGCCTTAGAATACCATCCCCGGACGGCCATTAAGGGACAGGCCTTAGCGGATTTTGTTGTGGAGTGTTCTTTCAGCGAACCAGATGTAACTTCGGTCATCAAAGCTCGATCACTACAAACTGCCTGGACCCTCTACGTGGACGGGTCATCTACCTCGGACGTCAGCGGAGCGGGGGTCATTCTGACTAGTCCCGAAGGGTTACGAGTCCAACAGGCCATTAGGTTACTATTCAAGGCCACCAACAACGAGGCCGAGTACGAAGCCATTTTGGTCGGACTTAGACTAGCCCAATGCCTGGAGGTGAAAAGGATAATGGTGTACAGTGATTCCCAGCTGGTGGTTACGCAGATATCGGGAGAGTATGAGACCCGAGGGGCCCGAATGGCAAAATACCTGGCGGAGGTAAAGGACGAACTCTCATACTTCGAGTCGTACAGCTGTCTGGGGATCGATCGGATAGACAATACAGTAGCAGATTCCCTAGCCAAACTAGCCACAACCGAAGCAAGTTCCTTCACCGGATCAGTATACTTAGAAGTATTAGACAAACCTAGTATTCAAAGGACAGACGTACTGACCCTGGATCGGCTCGACTGTTGGCTTACGCCTTACATTACTTACCTGGCCGAGGGGATTCTGCCTTCGGATCGTTTGTACGCTAGAAAAATCAAACACAGGAGTTCTAACTTCGTTCTTATCGATGGGGATCTGTACCGTAGGGCATTTACCTCTCCTTTACTGAAGTGTCTGACACCTTCGGAAGTTGAGTATACACTGAGGGAAGTGCATGAAGGAATCTGTGGGGATCACATGGGGGCCAAGTCATTGGCTTACAAAATTATGAGGCAGGGATACTATTGGCCGACCATCTTCCAAGACGCAAAGGACTACGTCAGAAAATGTCCAAAGTGTTAGTTACATAGTTCTATCCCACATAGACCTCCCGAAGAGTTGTGTTCAGTTTTATCCCCTATTCCATTTGCTATGTGGGGGATTGATATCTTGGGACCATTACCGAAGGCCAAAGGGCAGGTCACTTTCGTAATCGTCGCAATCGACTACATGACAAAGTTGGTGGAAGCCAAACCATTACATAAGATTACTGAACAAGAGTGCCTCAAGTTCTTTAAGGAGTATGTTGTTTACCGGTTCGGCATTCCGATGGTCTTGGTCTCGGATAATGGCAGACAATTTGTGGGGTCTAAATTCGAAATTTTCCTAAAGGAGTTAGGTATCCAACACAGAAAGACTTCTGTGGCCCACCCCCAATCCAATGGACAGGTAGAAGTCACCAACAGGATCCTGCTCACAGGAATCAAAAGAAGGTTGGATGAACTAAAGGGAAGATGGCCCGAAGAGTTGCTCAGTGTCCTTTGGGCGTATCGGACTAACCCGAGGACCACTACAGGTGACTCACCGTTCAGACTAGCCTACGGAACTGAGGCACTGATACCCGTTGAGATCGGATCACCAACACTTCGAATCAGTCAGTACCAAGAATTATACAATGATGATGGTTTACGATTGAATTTGGATCTGTTGGATGAGGTTCGGGATTCAGCATCGTTAAGGCTAGCTATATACCAGAAGAGAACGGCCCGACATTACAATCAGAATGTGAAGCAAAGGAGGTTTGAGGTCGGGGACCTGGTTCTTCGGGAAGCAGAGGCATCAACCCCCCAGAACACGGGCAAGTTAATGCCGCACTGGGAGGGACCTTATGAAGTAACTGAAGTGCCGAAGCCGGGAACTTATCGGCTTCGGGCGTTAGACGGTACAGAGGTAAAAAATACATGGCATGCTGGAAGACTTAAAAAATATTATCAGTAAAAGTCATAACCGATCGGGCAAAGTTACAAAAGAAATAAAGATAAAATTACATGTGAAATCCTAAACTATGGATCCGGAGCCTCGCCATCAGCATCCTCTCCGGAATCAGACTCTCCTTCGGAAGAATCGAGGACAGCAGCACCCAAACCAGCGGTATCCATCTTACCCCGAGCACTCTTCCGATGAGCGTCATAGCCTTCAGAAAACTGGGCCATGACCATTTCACGGAGTTCAGGAGACTCTCGGTATTATTGAACAGCTCGCTGTATGTCTTCGGCACGATCTGACTCCAGAGATGAATTCTCCCTCATCAACACCATTTGTTGGGCGTGCATCTCGGAAATTTGACTCTGGAGGATCAGAAGGGCGTTCTGCTGATCCAGGTCCTTCTCTTTCAGAAGGGTCCTCTCCTCGAGGAGCTGTTTATTATAGCCGTCAAGCGCCACAAACTCCTTCTGCAGATTCAGATGGAGCCTCTGGTGTTCAGTGGCTTGACGTTCGGCGAATGTCACTTTATTTCGAGTATCGGCATGACTCTCCTTCTCCTTAGCCAAATCAGCCGATAAACCTCGAACATCAGCCTCGAGTAGCTCCACATCGGCCCGAAGCTGAATCTCCTTCCTAGTAGCCTTAACAACCGGGTGGATAGCTCGGGCCAGAATAGCGTTAGCCTACATCGGGAAAAAAGAAATAGGTCAATAATGGATAGGCAGATATTCAGAGGACACAAATTCTAAAGACTTCGGAATTACCTGACACTGGGCCTTAATGTAAGAGACCAAGAGCCCCTCGGTAGAATGCCCCTTGAACCGAGCATCATCACCGGGAAGTTTGAAATGATCCAGGGCATCAAAGGGGAATACTTCTGAGGGGCTCTTTGGCCAAAAACTTGCTGGAGGCGAACCCCTGGATGAATCGGACGCCGAGGAAGGACCAGCCTTGGGAGACGGATCTACCTCAACAGCAGGCGTAGGAACCGGGATGACCTGGAGATCAGCCTCATCCACCAGCTTCGGTTTCAATCGCTTGGGGCGAGGTTGGACAACTTCATTTTCGGTCTCCTCGGGATCCTCAAGGACTTTTGCTTCAGAAGTTGGTGGAGGAGCCGACTCCAACACCTTCGGCTTCTGAGAAGATGGCTTGGGGGGGGCCTTCGTCAGAACCCTCTTCTTTCCCTTTTTCAGCAGAGCCACCTTCTCAGCCTGAGACATCCGCGTGACATCCCTCGGGGGAGCAGGAGAGGAATCCACGGAGAGCTCAGAGATGGGCATTGACTCCCCTTCGGTGACACCATCCCCAAGCAGTAGGTGGGTCGGGCCAGACCGAACGGGGAGAGGAGAGATAGACTCAACGAGGCCCTTCGGCTTGAAGATGGTCACTACAGAAGGAAATAACACGTCAGAAATTAGGACAAAACAAAACAAAAGGAAAGGGAAGGACAAGCGAGATCGTGGGGAAAACTTACATCCATGTTTGTACAGCCAGACCTCATCGGCCAGAGTGTCCAGGCTCCACATAGTCTTTTTCACCTTCTGGTAGAAGGTTCGAAATTCATCTCTTCGGGCAGTGGGGAAGGTCGTTACTTTCACAATGGTGTCATCGGGAGACGACCAGTTCGGAAGTAACTGAAGATCGGTCCCCTTGATGAACATCCACTGGTTGTGCCACCCCTTGTTGCTGGAAGGGGTTCTTACGAACGTAGCACGACCGAAAATCCGGTTCAACTGACGAAAGCCAGGCTCCTTCGACTTGCCGACCGTGAATAATACGAAGAAAAAATCAAGACTGGGGGGAACCCCTAGCTCTTGACAGATGGCGATGAAGCTTATTAAGTCGATATACGAGTTCGGCACAAGTTGTGCGAACCCGATCCCCACAAAGCAGAGAAACGACACAATAAACTCATGAAGCGGGAAGCGGACCCCATACCTCAGAGCGTACGTCGGGACGGCTACCCACTTGCCTTCGGGGCGCCAGAACATCCTCTCGTCGGGTCTTGGCACCCGAAGCTTGTATTCTTGGGGAACATTGAAAAGTTCCCGAGCGTCTGAAAGTTGGGTGGGGGTGATGGTGGATTTGGTGTTGATATGGGAGAAGTCCGTCTCAGAGCGGTAGACAGACCGGATCCGCGCCTCGGTTCCATCAGTAGAGTCCCAGGTGGGAGCTTCTGGTAGGTCAATCGGCACCAAATCGGTGCTGGCGATGGTGACAATGGCGGCCATTTCGGCGGAATCAGGAGTGACCTCAATGGTAGGGGTCAAGTCGGAGGTGGAAGCAGCTGGAAGAATGCCGGAATCAGCCATTAGAACAAAAAATCGGTGAAAGTGAGGTGATTTGGGTGGTAAAAGGACTGGTCGGAGAACAAGAAACCTCTCGACGGAAATCGTACGCGCCGGAAAATTTTTTGAAATGAGCTTAGACAAAGAGAGTTCGTAAAAAATGGGTGTCGTAGGGTGGGAAGGTATTTATACTGATGCTGCACGAATCTCAACAGGCGGCTAATAATGACGTTGGGCCGTTCATTTCTTGTGTATCGTGTACCGCATTAATTAGGTCGGTTGGATTACCTAGGCATCTCTTTAAATCTCTCATTAAATATCCCATTAAAGGCTTGTTATAATGAGAGACTGGGGGGCAATGATCGGGTATAATCCACCGACCCCTACATGTACAGAAGGCTTGGGCCGAGGGGAGCTTACCGGGCCCAATGGGACGAAGCCCAGATTGGGATAGCAGGGTTCGGGATCGGGTATCTGAGCTCTTTGGGCCAGAACCCAGACCCAGCTGGTATCATCAGGATCGGGCATCTTAGTCCACAAGACCGGGGCCCAGATCAACATAATGATGAACGGGATCGGATTACCGAGCCCTTCGGGCCGGAGTCTAGACCGAATAGGTAATGATCGGGATCGGACTACCAAGCCCTTCGGGATGGGGTTCAGACCACTTTGTAAGGTCCATACCGAAGGATATTTCTCGGATGGAGCCCGGAGCAATAAGGAGTCTAAAGGATTAAGGGTCTTAACCCTAATCCTATCTCCATACTAATTCTCATAAGGCAAATGGTTGGATGACCACTAACTTGTACTTTTAAGAGAGATTGAGTTGGAACCAAACAATGGTAACTGCCATGTTTAGGAGTCCTAACTTGACTGGGACATGGACTCTAGAGGTGGTGAGAATGACTATAAATACAAGGCTTAACCTAATGGTAAGGGGTAATCATTATTATTATTCACTTGAGCACTATACATTACGGCCTCCATTGTTAATCTTGTGACCAGCCTGTACTTATTCTCACACCGGAGCTACCATCCGGTGGCCCCAGTCGTCAAGCTTCGTTGGTGACGTGTTATTGTGCAGGTTTGAGCGCGCGGATTTGGTGATTGGACGCGCCGGCAAAACTTGGCGTTAACATGTATCAATAATAATAAGATAAAAGTAGTTAAAACTCTGTATATTTTGATTAGTGCTATGTTTTAAAAAATAAAATCATAAAATGTGCCTGAAATGGACATTAATCAGTAAAATGATTTATGTTGATCAATTACGCTTAAAAATAGTAATTTAAAATTGAACAATAAACTCGTACCTGGGCATTGCAAGTAGCATGTGGACAATAGTTTTGATCAACAATAATCGGGTTATTAACATTTTCCATCGTAATATTTACAAATATATAATTCGAAGTAGAACCAGGCAAGGAAGCTGCCCACGTCTTGATCCTCACCCCGTTTTGTGTGCCATTAAAAGTGCAATTGCGTACATTTATTCCACTAACAACATCATTATTGTCTTTTCCAAGGCTACCAACACTTATGCCATGACCGGGAGCACAAGAAATGTTCGATATGTTGACATTTTGGGTACCGCTGATCATGGCAATGCAGTCATCACCAGTACCTATAACGCAATTTTCGATCTTGATGTTGGTGGATTTGGCGAGATGGATTTCGTCGGTGTTTGGGCTATTACTATTACTTGTTATAATAACACAATTAACATTTCATCGTATTTGTAGTCATTTTGAGATATTTGATTGGTCCTGAATAGATTCAATTAATATTGTACAAGCTTGACAACTCGTGTAAAGCACGACAAAATTTAAAAAATTACATATTGAACAAATTTTAAATAAAACATATTTAAAGGAATATTTATAATAATAATGAATATATCTTCATCTAATAGGATAGTATTGGTGTTGAGTGTTGACAATCATTTTTGTATAGCAATATCATTATTTATAGAAAATAGTTTGTCCAAGAGATTATTGATCCATACGAAACTTGTGAAAAAATTTAGGTGTAATTTGATGTGTAGTGAGAGTCCTATTTATAAGAAAATGAGATAACTCTATATTAATTAGGTTCACGACTTAAGAAAATTAAAGGTACAAATACTACAAAATATCCTTGGTAAGTTCAAAAGTAAATGCTTGAATATAATGTAAAAGTAATACTAATACAAATGATACATTGAATGTTTAATAATAAAACCAAAAAAAATACTCTAGGGGCGTTTATTACAGGTCATCTAAAGTGGTCATCTTAAATACCTAGTAATGTGAGTTGGTCATCTTTATAGATGGTGTTTATTACACTGATAATCTTACATTCCCGATAATCAGATACACGGTAAAATGCCAAAATTACTGATCATCTTGAAATTTTTATTTAGACAAAAATAACCTTTATATTTAATAATTGGGACCTAAATATCCTTATTAGTCACATAATTTATATTTATATTTAATTTTTTTGGTATTTTTTTGGTCGACATGTTTAGTTTAAATAAACTAACTCATTGTCCATACAAAGTATACAATATTATTTGTTATTTATTATTAATAGCATACTTGAAAATTTTGTGCTTAGTAATTGAATCAATCATGAATTGTTATTTTATAAACATATTAAAAAAATTATACGATTTACTAAGTAATACATAATTAATTACTTCGATAATACTTTGATGATTGTTGATTACATTTGACAATAACCATATGAGTGAATTATCAACTAAAATTAGTACAAGGATATTGAGGAAAAGGTCAATATTAAAAAAAATATACCCAATAATTTTGAATTCATATCAAAACCTCACAATATCAATTACCATTTGTAGGACCGAGAAAAATAAAGTATGACTTAAACAACAAAATGAACAAGATTAACTAATAAACAATACTTTCATCAATCATGATCATTACAAATGTTGAATAAAACTTTGGGGAACAATACACCAATGACCTATACTATTACAATTCTATTGCGGTCGGGTTCGTTGATTGATCGAGTGAGGTAAGAATCCACAAAAGCATGCGAGACTCCACAGAGTGATGGACTAGGGGAGAGATCATAGGCAAACTCCTTGAACCAATATGGCAAAACCCTTGAGGCTCCACAAGCCTCAAGATGGATAAATTACATATTTTGTCTAGGTACGAATACTACCTTTTCGGAGTCAATTTTGCCCTACGTCTCCACTCGTCAGTCCAAGACCCTCGTTGAATCCCACTTCCGGACGACATCTCTAACCCTCTGCCGGAGGCTAGAAGGTAATCTGACTTATCTGACGTAGCCGTCTCTGACAGTAATTCTTCATTTTAGCTCAATCGGGAACTATCGGGAAAGAGTATTCTTCTTTGCATGACATCATCTTGGTGGCTCATGACATCATCATCCTAGCAAAGGACATCATTCTTAATACTCTAGCATGCTTCTTGTGCTCATGATGCCAATTGGTGACTTGAAAGCTTAAATTCCTCACTTCAGGCCTACTTGTGTAAACTTGGGGACTACTTTTGTAAAATTGGGGCTTACTTATGTGAACTTGGAGAGGCATGTCTTCATGTAAAGTCTTGTTTTACTCTTCCTTCAAATTCCCTTGGTCGAAAAACATCTCCAAAATTTGGTTAAATGTTAACATCATATGGTGAGTGTAAGGGCCTCCATGAGGGGGAAGCCCACCTTGAGGCCGACCCTAGGGCAGATCCTTTCCTCATGGTGGCCTCCTTCTCACTCCTTCATGTTTTAGTCTCATTTTCCATAACCTCCTTCAATTTGGCTAAGTATTGAACATGAGAGGTGAATGAAAATATGAGGGCAACCCTACCATGGGGCGGAACACCCTTCGAGCCGACCCTAAGAAGGTTAGGACCGACCCTAGGGTGTTGTCTCTAACCCATGGTGCCCTGATCCGCTTTGGTCTTCCTTTGTTTTTCTCTTTCTTTGCACACTTTCTTATATTTGGCTAAGTGTTGGAGATGATAGAGCATGTGAGGACCTCATTAGGGATGGCATGTTAGGGCCAACCATGGGGAGTTAGAGGCCGACTATGAGAGATTTGGGGGACCTAGAAATATAAAGTATAACTTAAACAACAAAATGAACAAGATTAACTAATAAACAATACTTTCATCAATCATGATCATTACAAATGTTGAATAAAACTTTGGCGAACAATACACCAATGACCTACACTATTACAATTCTATTGCGGTCGGGTTCGTTGATTGATCGGGTGAGGTGAGAATCCACGAATGCATGCGAGACTCCACGGAGTGATGGACGAGGGGAGAGATCATAGGCAAACTCCTTGAACCAATATGGCAGAACCCTTGAGGTTCCACAAGCCTCAAGACGGCTAAATTACATACTTTGTCTAGGTGCGAATACTGCATTTTCGGAGTCAGTTTCGCCCTATGTCTCCACTTGTCAGTCCAAGACCCTCGTTGAATCCCACTTCAAGATGACATCTCTAACACTCTGCCGGAGGCTAGAAAGGTAATCTGACTTATCTGACGTAGCCGTCTCTGACAGTAATTCTTTATTTTAGCTCAATCGAGAACTGTCGGGAAAGAGTATTCTTCTTTGCATGACATCATCATGGTGGCTCATGATACCATCATCCTAGCAAAGGACATCATTCTTGAAGTTCTAGCATGCTTCTTGTGCTCATGATGCCAATTGGTGACTTGAAAGCTTAAATTCCTCACTTCAGGCCTACTTGTGTAAACTTGGGGACTACTTTTGTAAATTTGAGGCTTACTTATGTGAACTTGGAGACATTGGAGAGACATGTCTTCATGTAAAGTCTTGTTTTACTCTTCCTTCAAATTCCCTTGGTCGAAAAACATCTCTAAAATTTGGTTAAATGTTAACATCATATGGTGAGTGTAAGGGCCTCCATGAGTGGGAAGCCCACCTTGAGGCTGACCCTAGGGCAGATCCTTTACTCATGGTGGCCTCCTTCTCATTCTTTCATGTTTTAGTCTCATTTTCCATAACCTCCTTTAATTTGGCTAAGTATTGAACATGAGAGGTGAATAAAAATATGAGGGCAGCTCTACTATGGGGTGGAGCACCCTTTGATCCGACCCTAAGGAGGTTAGGGCCGACCCTAGGGTGTGGTCTCTAACCCATGGTGCCCTAATCCGCTTTGGTCTTCCTTTATTTTTCTCTTTCTTTGCTCACTTTCTTATATTTAGCTAAGTGTTAGAGATGATAGAGCATGTGAGGACCTCATTAGGGATGACATGTTAGGGCCAACCATGGGGAGTTAGAGGCCGACTATGAGAGATTTGGGGTCCTATTTTGGTTAGTTCCCACGTTATGGTGGTGTTCCCTTAGTTCCTTATTTCTTGGATGCTTCTTTATGTAACCTTCTTGGATTTTTGACTAGTTGTTGAGCTTGAGGTCTGATGGAAGGCTATGGGAGAAACCTCCCCCCCCACTATGTTGGGGCCAACCCTATGGGGTGCCTTGGCCTTATGGTGGTCACTTGGTTACTTTCTTCCCATTTTGGTCTCTTTCTTGCATTCCTTCTTGAATTTGACTAAGTATTGAAGGGAAGGTGAGGTGAGGTATGGTTAGAGAAACTTAGAGCATCCCCCACCATGAGGGGACAAGTTGGGGCCGACCTTATGGGAGTTGAGGTCGACTTTATGGGGTGCCTCTCCCTCATGGTGGCTTCCTTCCTCTTACTCTTTTTTGGCTATTTGATTGCATGCCCTTATGTATTGCCGACTTGACCTCCTCTTTTCTCACTCTTTTTTGCCTTTTTATGGGAGTGTGAAGTGTGTGTCTTGTGGTGTCATAAGGCATTTCTTCATTTTGTCTTTTATAATGAGGATTCTCAAACTTATCCATTTCCTTGCCAAATTTTCATACTTAGCCAATTTTGGTCTTTTTGGGAGGAAATGTCCAATGCTTTGCCTTGAATCTCTTTAGGGCACTAATGATAGATGGTGCGGGATGTGAATGAAAGTGTTAAGCCCTTTGGAGTTGATGTGTCATAGGGTGCCCGAGTTGCCTCTCTAGGTAGGGCTCGCTGGGAGCCATTTTTTGACGAATGATAATGTATTTCTTGATATGGACAAATTCGGGGGTTAATTATCACTAATTATAATTTAGTTACGATAATTAACCTCTTAATTTATACCCGAAATATATCCCCTTACATGCGAATTCGGACTTTGTTTGGTTCGGATGAACGTCCATAGTTTTCTTTATTACTGTATGGGTTGTTTGAACACTGTTGTGGATGATTATCTGTGTATTCTATTATTTGTCTATGAAAAATTGGGCCCATGGGTTTGATTTGATAGTGAGAGTGGTCCCCCATGATAGGGACAACTAGTGGCCAAATGTTGCATTTTTGGGAAGTTGAATATTCCTTCCCATTGTCTCTTTCCTTTTTTGTCTTTTAAATGGATTCACATGTGCCTGCACCAACTTCTTCCCCTCTCTTATTTCTTTCTTCCACAATTTTTAGAGAATCTTCAAGCTTGGCAAAGTGTGTTCTTTGTCATTAATTAGTGCTTTTCTCTTGGAAATCCTTCAATCTTCTCGGAAGCTCGGACCTTGAATCCATGGGTGTTCTTGGGGCTAATTTGGAGGAGTTCTTTGCTCTCATCTCCTTGGCCTTGAAAAGGTGCAACTTATTTCTCTCTTCCATGAATGTTGTATATATGTGTGTGAATGTATAAACAATTTCTCTTTCTCATGATTATATCTTTTAATGCTCTATAAGTTGTTAGAATAGTGTTTTTGCTAGGCTTCCATGTGGGCCCCTCTCTAAGGACTGTTGGTTGGTTTGATGATGAGAGATAAATGATTAGTCTAGAGAGAAATTTGAAATTGGGCAAAGAAAATGAGAGTACCCATGGAAATCCCCCCCACCCACCTACCACATCCCTTCCCTTGGGGCCGACCCCTAGAGGGTTAGGGCCGACCTTAGGTAGGTTGGGGCCAATCTCAATGGGGTGTGGTTCTCATGGTTGTTTTATTTTGTTTTCTTGGGCTTTTTGTGCTTTCCTTGTATGTTTTGTGTATTTCCATGCTTGATGATTCTTGTCCACATGCTTGATATGCCTCATTTGTGTGCTTGACATGCTTTGTTAGGGGGTTATCATGGGACTCATTGGTGTCCCATACTTAAAAAAATTTCATGGTTTAAGGGCTTACTATTATTAAAGACATTAATTTAGGTTAGGATCCTTTGCATATACATGATGAAAGTTTATAGGAAGGCTAAGATGAGCATGAATGGGTTAGTATGATGATGATTACTTGTTTGGTTTATTTTATGGATTGGTTCTGAAAGAAATATGCCCTCAAGCCAGTCATATTTGATGTGATAAAGCATTTACTTTGTAATATTATTCATTTATTAATAAAAGAATTTATTTATTTAAAAAAATTTATTTATCCATGTTTAATTGTTATAATTAATTATTGTGATAAACCCATAGTTTAGAGCAATGCTTTTAGAATCATGATGAGATCATGCTAAAAAGATCTAAAATCTAGATAGCTCAAAACTAGAATGTTTCTAATCATATGATCACTAATATGGGGTTAGTGAATCTAGACAGATTAGTACATATTATGATTGCTCTTTTGAAGAGAATGATTGATCTCATAATCATTTGTGTGGAGACACTACAACAAGTATGCATGTTCTTATTAGAGAATAAGTTCACTGAATGTGACTCACTTAAAGGAACACCTAATAGAGTTTTACATACCTATCAATAGGAGTTCCTATAATGATAGTAGTACAAGTGATCCTTGGACTTGAGATCATCATAGTACCTTGTGTATTCTGATTTATAATTTGTCATATTCCTTAAGACTTTTTGGGAATATAAAAAGGTATTTTCGGGTATAACAAAGTGTACATTGAGGTAAGTGAATGATTAAGAATGGATCTACCACTTTCATTAAAGGGAGAGAATGTCATATGTGATTCGATTAGTGACAACTCAGAAATCCCTGACCAGGGTTGAATGAAAATTAGAAATCACTAGAGTTGTGCTTCTGATAATTGAAATGCATATAATCAAATAAATAAAATTTGACAGATAATTCCATATTTTATATTTGATTAGGACATTATGCGGTGGAATGATTTTAATCATATGGTAACTATTTGCTTAATAGGTTCTTTGTGGTTAAACGTTGATTTCATATTATTTGGATATATAGTCATGATATGCTGAGAGGTGTCACTCATGATGTAGAATAAATATAATTAATTTTATTTATACAAGAATTAAAAGAGTTTAATTCATTTGTCTATATAAGGAGAGACCTTATTAGATATTAGGTTTGACATTAATACACTACTACTATTATTATCTCAAGCCAAAATAGTTTAGGAGAGACAAAGAAAAAGGATTAGCCACCCTAGGATTTACGAATAGGGCGTTGTACAGTAGGTTCATCCACTTGGTCAGGTACCTGACTGTGATCCGTAGTAATTCGTGGTTCTTGTAGCGCCCCCAAATCCGGGTCCCCAGAACCTCGGACCTGGTACGTTACGATACATCATTTCTATAACTATCGCGGAAGATATAAACATAAATTATTTATATAATAACTTTTACAACATAATTTCCCAAGGTCTGTAACCTTAACTTATTACCTGCATTCAATATCCTACACGACATACAATGTCATTTGTATCCTATACTATTACCATTTTAACCGTATAATAATTCCATCCTGAAACTTGTCTTTGCCTTTGACTGTGTCCGAAGTTTCTTCTTTAATCTGAAATATTTATCATGATATAGCAAGGGTGAGCAACAAGTTTGCCCAGCAAGTTTAAATACAACAAGGATATATCATGATTGAAAGAAAGAATAATAAGCTGACAAACTTTCAATAATATAAGAATTGTGAAAGTACATGAATCAATAATGCTGAATAGTCAACAATGAACATGAATGAATTCAACTGAACAATATGGTAATGAAGGTGATCAGCCTTTCATACCTGATGAACATATACAATATGCACAACATGCGAATCCATAAATCATAGATGTGATATAATCAACAATGATTAATCACGAACATGTTTTACAATAACAACTCGAGTTCGAGTTATAAAACTTGCATGTACCGTCGATTACTGCTACGCAATTTAAGTTAATCACTTTATTGAAAAGACCTATCAGTTATAAGATTGATCTTTCAATTAGCATAACATACTTATAAGTAAACTATCTAACATTTAAACACATAGTCAAATATTAGATAACCTTAACACTATACATATACACAAGTCTAAACCTAGCACACATCGAGTCTTTTATAATATTCAATATAGTATACTGAGTGGTTTCCCAGAAACAACTAACAAATTAGTTTCCGTCTCGTCTACACTATTTTCACAGTGAGTTAGATCGGTTACTAATTCGTAGATACCTTCCCCATATGAAGGAGTTGTTTAGTCCAGCTACTATACATCAATCATTAAAGAGTACGACTGTACTACCTTAGACTTAACACTACTTTGTCATATAACTTGTAAATTAACACTTAGTCTTTTATTTTATAAGTCCTTTATAATTTAGTAAGGTGAATACCTAATCCAGCAACCTGGATTCAGATTGAATTTCAATTTAGTAAACTATTTTTCAATCCAACAGACTGGATTCAACTGACCTCCAATCCAGCAAGCCTGGATTTAAACTGACATCCAATCCAGCAAGCTTGGATTCAACTAACCTCAAATCCAGCAAGCCTGGATTCATCAATCCTTCAATCCAGCAACCTAGATTATCTAAACAGACCAATCCATCATCCTGGATTATCCAAACATCTCATATAGCAACTTGATGCCCAATCCAGCAAACTAGATTGCAATCCAGCAACCTGATGGCCAATCCAGCAAGCTGGATTCCCCTTTTTTAACCAAATCATCTTATTATTTTTTTTTATCTTTTGTACACGCATAAATACATGTATTTCATACACAAAAATAATTTTCAGGAATTTTTCAACTTTCTTAAGTATTTTTCAAAAATCCATTTCTAGGTAATTCTTTAAGAAATTAGCTACCTCACGCTTAACTTCAGAAATTCCCAACTCTTGGCGGGATCTTACACATGTTATCATGAGCCTCTAGTTTAAATTTTGTGGCCATCGGAGTTATACAACTCCGGTTATAGCGATTTTCGTTGAAAAAACGCAAATATTAAAATAGTCATAACTTGCTCAATTTAAGTAGGAATGATCTCATTTTTGGACACAAGCTACTTTATCCCATATATTTTTATGTCCCAAAATATTGGAATTTATTTCATAAAATAAGTGGACAAAACTATCCCTGGAATTTTCGGACAGATTGCATTTTGGCCTTTTTCAAATTTTACGTTCTTTACTAATTTCAGTCCACACGAAAATCTATAACTCCTTTTTCAGTGATTCCACTTGAAAAAGTTAGAATACTTATAGATCTAAGTCAAAAAATTGACCACACTCAAAAATTCAAAATACACTAGGAGATATGGTCGTTTGAATTTTATATTATATTTTCTCAAAATCTGATTTTCCAGTTTTTGTGTTTTGTAAGAAAACTTTCATGATCTCTTGATTAATCCAACATTAAACATCATAAACCATCATAATACATACTAGTACACCATAAGATCTTGGATCTATCATGATCTATGATCTATTACACCAAACATACACCAAATCCAAGCAAAACATAATTTAGGCTAGGAAAATCAAGATTTTCTAATTTTTAAAACATAACTTCCTTTTTCTTGCTTTTGATCTAACTTTTGATTATCAAAAGTGATGGATCTAAATATAACACACTTATTAATACATAGATCTAAGGTTTTGGAGTTTTGAATCATAAATTCAAGTTTTGATTCAAATAACTAAAAATAACTTTGATAAAATGTGTTTATACCTTTGATTTGTGGCTATACTTTCTTGATTTATCAAAGTGGATGATGATTTTGAGTAGAGTGAAGATCAAAGTTTCTTCCTCTCTTTCCCTCTTCCCACCGAAATCCTCTCTATCTCTCTTGTCTCTCTCCTACTTTGTTTTTTTTAAGTTTAGGAAAGAGATGAAAGAGAATAAAGAGATAGATTTTTGTTTAATAAAATGTATAGATATTTTATGTATATCTATATTCATCTACCAACTTCTCTCTTTCTTCTTCTCTTCAATCATTTAGCTTGTAAGCTTAGTTTACTTGTTGTGGTAGAGAAATAAGGTGGCTCATTCCATGGGGTGACACCTACGGTCAGTTGGTGACCAACTAAAGTGGGTAATGATTACATTCATCCCCCCTTCTTTTCTCCTCTATATAATCGGCCCTCTCCTCCTTATCTTGTTCCAATTTTGTTTTCTTTTATTACATAATTTGCTTAATCAAATGTCTATCATGTCCCTTACAATTGGGCGAAAGTCTTGGGCTCCAAATTAATTCTTTTGGGCTCCCTAATTAAAATATTTGGGCCATAAAATTAGGCTAGGTCCAATACCTTTAATCCTATCATACCCTAATCATTTAATTAGGATTTTCATTCCCCTCATTTGTAATTCAAATACTTACTCATGTACATTTAATTACTTAACCCAATTAGACTTGCTTTAATAAAATTAATAAATTGAGATAATAAACTTAATCTCTTAATGTTAGTTAATATTTTAAATACTAACATCCTTTTCTATTATAACGTTTGGGTTATTTAAATTTCTATACCTAATATATATATTAGGTTATATTAGTTTCTTTTTATTTGCTTATTATATAATAAATAAATATAAGAAATCAAATAATATACATACTCATACCAAATATTTTAATACTTTGAGAAATGTCCCATAAATCTCATACTATATTTATTCTTATCATTCTTCTTGCTAAAATGTGTATACCACATCACTAAATATATATATGTTTACCTATACATATATACATTTTAAGAATTTAAATCACACCATATAGGTTCTTTTAAAAACTTTAAATTATTCCTCAAATTCCCATCCAGGTTTATTCTTTTAACCTTTAATTTAATCATTCAAGATCTTATGAATTTTCGGGATGTCACAGTTCTTGAACTTCTTCAAGATATATCTTACTCCCACTAACCCCTTCATTGATAAACTCTTTTTTCAAGAAGGCAACATGTTTTGCAATAAACACCTTTTGATCAGTTGGATGATAGAAATAATACCCTAAAGTTTCTTTAGGGTATTGTCGACGTTGAAAAATTTAAGAAATACTGCGGGTCGGTTGTAACCCGATTTTCCTCAAATCGATCTTCCTAAGTTATCTTTACCCTTATTCTTTTTATTGCAAAAAAGGTTTTGAAGGGTTTTTTAGGAAAGAGGCCAACATGTGTATATGTCGACGATTTGATTTAAACAGAGTCGCCAGTTGGTAGTTTTGAAAATGGTTGTACCAACTCAATCGAATTTGATTTGAAAGAGGCCCTATTGCTGGACACTGTCGAAACTTGATCTTTGAAATCAGAGTTTTGAGTTCGGGGGCTTGGTTAAGTGTGGGGAAAGTGTTAGGCACCCCACGACTCCCGTGTAAACACGATACCGCAATCTTTTCAATATTTTTCTTAAAATTGGAATGCATGAGTGAATGCTGTTTGAAAATTGGGCCTTTTGATTGATTGAAAGCTTTGACAGGCTTCGTTGAGCCTATATACGAAGGGGTTGATTTGATTTAAAAATCAGTCTTTGATTTGATTTGCAAAAAGCATTTAATTTGATTTGCAAAAGCTTTTGAATTGAATTGACAGTGATGTTTTGAAAGCTGTTTATCAAACTCTTACGCTGACATAGGAATTAAAACACATCGCCACTTTTAATTTTATCTTGATAGCCTTAAGGTTGCATGCAAGTGGTGATTTGTCGGGCCATCCTCGACCACAGAGATATAAAGTGTCGGTCTCCTCTTGGGTATGAAAACCATCGGAGGGACGCTGACACGACAATCTATATTTTCACTATGTTGAGACCTTAAATCCTGATAACCGTTTTAAGGTCTGTGTATGTACATTTTACAGAAAAACTGGCAGGGTACATCTGTAAACTGAAGTTTGTCCATCGTGGGAATCAAATTATGATCAATTTGATCATGAATCCCACGATTCCTAGGCTCACGTATAAGTGGATAGAAAACCTGCATAGTTCAAATTTGTACAAAAGCAGATAAATATCCAAAAATAGCCAAAACCAGGGATTCATTCAGTAAATCCCGGTTCGCACGACCTAAGCGTCTCGTTCCCACTAGATAGCGATCTAAGGGACGCGAGTTTGCTTTCGAAGTTGAAACTATAACAATAACTAGATTTAAAGAAATCTCAGCCATTATAGCTTCCAGGTTCTGTCGGGACCTGTTTGAACCGCTGAAAGCTAGAATTGGCGAGATTTGGATAAATCTAGTCCGCCCGCAGATAAATTAGTGCAAATTCATATACAAATGAATGTTAAATGCAGCAGTTGAATAAATTGAATAAAGCAATATATATATATATATATATATAATTATATATATAAAAGCTGTAAAAGGGCGATGGGTTTTCACTCGCAAGCTCGGACTAGAATTGAAATATATATATATATAAACTGTAAATAGGCACAAAATAATCTAGGCTGTGACATAAATAAAATTTGTATATAAACAGTAAAAAGGGCGATGGGTTTTCACGCCGGTGCCCATACTGGAATTGAAATTGACAGAAAGTAGTCACCTAGTGACTGGGGAGAGCACTCAGTATGGGGAAATGTGCAAAAGTAGTAAAATGGCCACAAAATAGTCCAGGCCAACTAAAAATATATAAATACATATATATTGACAGAAATGTAGTCAACCAGGACTGATATGAGTACCAGTGATGGTGAATGTCGCTTATATATGCGTAAATATATATAAAAGCGGTAAACTACCTCGAATTTGAAATTCGGGCTTGACAGAATTGAAATGTTAGTACATTTGCAGTTAAATATATACAAAAAAGGGCCAAACCCGGACTGGGAAGATAACCCAGTCCGACAAAGTTGCCAGAATGTGCGTGCTAGTGCATTGAAGCTGCTGGAGCTGACGGATCGTTAATCTGAGTTGTAAAAATATTGAAAACGGAGTTTATGTACAAAAATGTATCAATTTTTGACGAAAATGGCCACAAAACTAAGTACCGGGCATATATAGAAGATGAAACTTTGTGTGCAAGTGTAAAGTAGTGCAAAGTAGTAATAGCAACTTGCTGATAGTAAAAATACTTGCAATAGCCTGCAAAACGGGCTTTTTGCCAAATTATAGGCGTTAAACGTCCAAATCTACCAGTGGTTTTTTGATATGTGATAGTATATGGGTTTGTGTACGTGTTGGAGTAAAAATATTTGGGTTTGGAAGAGGTGTAAAACTGGCAGAGCTTCGCTGCGTTTCGGCTTTTTTTTAAATGAGCGGGGGGGGGGGGGCACGTTTATTTATATGCCAGAAAGCCTCCACTCTACCTGCGACAACCGCAGGTAGAGCTGCGGCTCCCCTAGGTGGGGCCCACGTGCCCAACTTGGTCATCTAGAAGTACGTGCACTCCGAGCAATGCGATGTCCGATCAGAAACTTTCTAACTTTTGATCGGAGCGTTCGTTTGAGGCGTGTAATACCTTTTCAGAAAGCTTTAGCCGAGAGTGTTGCAATGATATGGGAAAAAACATTTTTTGGATCCAGGAAGACGTGTTCATAACTAGGTCTTCATTTCCCCATAGTTTGTCCGTTGAGCTGTCTTGCGTAGTTGCCACTCGGGATAGTCGTTAGGGTTCATTCTGACTTTGGCGATATCGATTTGGCTTGAGTTTGACCAAGTCGGTTGAGATTTGATGAAATAACCATTGTACCCCTCCCAGGGCTGCCTGTAGTGTCGGCATGGTCGCTGGTTGACTTTCGAGAGCTGATTCCAAGACTTGGATCTCAGTCGAGTCTGTTGACCTTAGGGTTGTCTCTGAGGCTGACCTGGTCATTCCAGGTTTTGCTTTGGAGTTGTTGTGATGCTTCAGGTTGACGTCCGAAGTTGACCTGACGTCCCGGGTTGAGACCGGGGATGACCTGCACTTCCCGGGTTGAGACCGGGGTCGAGTTTGACTTCCTGGGTTAAGACTGGTTGACTTTACGGCCCGATATTGAGGCTAGGGTTGATTAGTACCTTCTGGGTTGAGACCGGGGTTGATCTTGACTTCTTGGGGTGAGACCGGGGTTATTTAATACCTCACGGGTTGCTGCCGTGGTTTAATTGACTTCTCGGGTTGAGACCGGGGTTGATTTTGACTTCCCGGGTTGAGACCGGGGTTGAGCTTGAGGATCCGATTGACTGTCGGAGCTTGATTAATGGTCCGATTGACTGTCGAAACTTAATTGATGGTCCGATTGACTGTCGAAGCTTGATTGATGGTCCGATTGACTGTCGGAGCTTGATTGATGGTCCGATTGACGGTCGGAGCTTGATTGATGGTCCGATTGACTATTGGAGCTTGATTGATGGTCCGATTGACTGTCAGAGCTTGATTGATGGTCCGATTAACTGTCGGAGCTTGATTGATGGTCCGATTGACTGTCGGAGCTTGATTGATGATATTGGGGATCAGATTTAGGTTGAAGGACCGACGTTGGTGGCCGGATTTGGATTGATTGATAGTTTTGCCCTCCTACCGGGTTAGTATTGGGGCAAGGAAAATTTCCAGTGTCTACAGATGCCCCTCTTTATCATGTCCATGTAACGTAGTGGAATGGACAGGATAAAGATTAGTAGACACTGGAAATAAAGAGTGCCAGAGCCATTTTGAAGCTGGGCGTCTTAGAGTAGAATGGGGCTACTTTTGGCTGTGTGCGTTATCACTTTGCTGGGAATGACGCTATCCAGTATAGCCATTGATGGTGTTAGGAAGTTATCGAGAGCCAATTTTGTCATTCTCGGCGGTGGATAACATCATCCACGATAATTTGTTTGACTCTGCTGAGTTTGTTGAAGATGATTTATCACAGATATTCCCGTCTTGACCTGCTGGGGATGACGTCCTTTGCAATAGCTTCGTAGATTTTAAGGGAGTGAGCTATCACAGATTTTCCCTTCTTGATCTGCTGGGGATGACGTCCTCTACGATAGCTTTGTAGGTATTGAGGAAGTGGTCAGGATTGATACTACCTCAATGATCTTCTTTGAGGATGTGTATAACATATTCCATCTTATGTCCTTTGTGAAGATGGATTATTATATGACTCTCAATCGTAGATCATCTCCCGACATCTCATGGGACTAATCTGAAGGTTGAAATTGACTTCGGTCGGCACTCGAACTTCGCTGGGGTTGCACCAACGGTTGAAACTATTTCGATCAGAACTCGAACTTCGCTGGGGCTGAGCCAACGGCTGAAACTGTTTCGTTCAGAACTCGAACTTCGCTGGGGCTGAGCCAATGGCTGAGTTGTCATCGATCAGTACCCGATGCTTTGCTGGACTGGAACTAACGGTTAAGTTGTCATCGGTCAGTACCCGATGCTTTGCTGGGGCTGAGCCAATGGCTGAAACTGCTTCGGTCAAAACCCGAACTTCGCTGGGGCTGAGCTAACGGCTGAAATTATTTCGATCAGAAGCCAAACTTCGTTGGGGCTGAGCCAACGACTGAAACTGCTTCGGTCAGAACCCGAACTTCGCTGGGGCTGAGCCAACTGCTGAAACTGCTTCGGTCAGAACCCGAACTTCGCTGGGGTTGAGCCAACGGCTGAAACTGCTTCGGTCAGAACCCGAACTTCGCTGGGGCTGAGCCAACGGCTGAAACTACTTTGGTCAGAACCCGAACTTTGCTGGGGCTGAGCCAACGGCTAAAACTGCTTCGGTCAGAACCCGAACTTCGCTGGGGCTAAGCCAACTGCTGAAACTGCTTCGGTTAGAACCCGAACTTTGCTGGGGCTGAGCCAACGGCTGAAACTGCTTGGTTAGAACCCGAACTTTGCTTGGACTGAGCCAACAGCTGAAACTATTTCAGTCAAAACTCGAACTTTGTGGGGCTGAGCCAACGGCTGAAACTGCTTCGGGAATGGCAGTTTTTGGCAGTTTTGCTCAATTTTTGTGCAGTTCTTTTGCAGTTTGATTTGTTGATTCTCGAACATGGCTCCGGGATGAATGTCAAGGGTTTCTGTAGAGTTTCCCTTTTTATCAGGATTTCACTGCTTGAACGCAGGATTTCAGGAAAAACCGCTCAATCGTGTAGCGATTTCTCTTCAGATTTGATTCGGCGGCCCGTTTAAACTCTATTTCGACTCTAACCAAACTGGGCTTGGGGAAGGTGGGACCCACCTGGGCTATCGTAGATGGAGGTATGACAGCCATAGGTGGAGGTACGGCAGTCGCAGGTGGAGGTGCGGCAGCCGCAGGTGGAGCTGCGGCCACCTGGGCTACTTAATGTGCTGCGGGATTTTCATTTTGCAAGTTTCCAGTTTGAGCAGCGAAAGGCTTTTTGATCTTCTTTTTTAGATCCACAGAGTTTTGGCAATCGGATTCTAAATTCATCAGTTCCTACGCATTCAGCGTGGCGCAGGTAACGTTTTCCATCCTTTTTTCGCAGTTTTTGACCGTTAAAAGCATGTGAACCGCCTAGGGTGCTTTTAAACGCAATGTATGAAAAATGTATGTCTATATGACTTGTGAAAAATTTTCTGTCTACATATGTATGCATATTTTGCTGTAATGCACGTTTGGATGTAAGAAAACTCAAGTTCTGAGACAGTTAATTTTTCCACTTTTTGATCAGTTTAATCATTCTTTTCAAGGCATAGTGAGCCTGGACTTTCAACTAAAAGTGCCTATGGTATTTTGGAGACCATGTGAGGCTGGTTTTTGATTTTTTCCAGTAAATATGAACTGTTTCTATTTTTGGGTAGGTGTGCTACTGAATGGCCACCTAGGTATGCCTGTGTGCATGTGGACAGTCCATTTCACAAAGGAGACTCTGGAAAAATTTTCCAAAATCTTTGGTTTTGAAAAGCATGCATTTTTGACTCTGTGGGGAGTTTTTTATTGACCCAATGCAGGTTTTGAGCTTCTAGGAGTTTGAAAACATGCAGTTTTGACTGTACGGGGTATTTTTGATGGACCCATGCATGTTTTAGGACTTAGATATGTATGCTGGATTGATTGATTAATAAGCCATAGGTTTTAGGCTTACCACACCCTGTCTGAGGTGATTTCGAGTACTGGTGTATGCGATGGATCGCGATAGACCCGGCAGCTCTACCAGGTTCATCAGGCGTTAGACGGAGGAGGGCCTCTGCTGTCCCACAGGCCCGTCCGGCTAGGATGCCTCGCAGATTGGTAGAGAGCAGGATACGTCCAGCATAGGACGAGCAGCCCATTGACATTTATGATGAGGAGGCTGCTTTTATTGCTCCTGTTCCAGCTCAAGTTCCACGTGCGGAGGTCTCGGGCATTGCTGTACAGACACAGGAGTTACTGGGCGACTTGAGTCGCCATCCATCGAGATATCTTCAGGCCAACGAGGTGACTTGAAGTCTTTCTTTTCTCTGGACTTTTTCCCATCTTCTGGCCATTCTCGGGGCACAGGTTTTTGATATGGGTTGATTTTTGTTGCAGGTCCCTAGATTGACACAGCCACGAGGGAACTGGTTTAGTGTGTACTCCCTCTATTAGACTCTGCACGAGGATTACAGGGAGATTATGGATGGCTGGGGATTTCAGGCCTTCTTCTCCATCCTGCCCCGCCGTTGCCCTTGGGGTTATCTGAGGGCTTTATCTGAGCGCTGGTTCCACCAGACTCAGTCCCTTCATCTGCTTGATTGCGAGGTGATGATGACTCTTATGGACTGGAGATTTATCACTGACATTGAGTTTAAGGGCGAGACAGTGCCTGTCGTGTCTGACATTTTTCCCACCATAGTTAGATCCCTGTTGGGAGTCCCTCAGTCGGCATTCAAGGGTCGGACAGTCTGATCTGGTCCCTTGAGTATAGATGCCCAGGATGGGACTTTATAGTTGCCTCCGCCTGATGATCGGAGGGCTAGAGATCGCATTCTGAGGCGATTATTTTTGTCAATCATCAGGGGTTGTTTTGTGGCAGACAACTCGTCGACGGTGTCCTTTGCTTTGATCAGCGCCACTCAGCATGTAGAACACCTCAGTGACTTTGATTGGGGCTCCTATACCTTTGCCTATTTTCTCCGGGGTATGCGCCTGCTTTCGAAGGGTGTGACGGAGGCTTGGTTAGGATTCCATTAGTTTTTGCTAGTGAATACATCTTTTTGTACCTTTTTGATTTCTGCACTTATTTTTGGCAGTCTTGGTCACTGAGGACTTTTGATATTTGCATGGATAGCTTTGGGCATTTGAGAGGCTTCCTTGCCTACGGCCCGTTTCAGTATTAGGTCTGGAGACCTATACAACGTGGACAGAGATGGCACCACTCCATTTTGACGGAGGTCCCTGTTGCTGAGGGATTCACTCATGCCCGTCTGTTGTTGGAGTTTTTGACGGCGGGTTCGATCACTTGGACGCCGTATACATCCGAGCACTTGACCGTCAAATTTAATGGAGGTTTCCCCACTGGTCGGGAGTTTGATTTATCGACCCGTAAAGTCCCTATGTTGACGGAAGGAGGCTGGGAGCTTTATCTTGGAGAGCGTGCCTTTCGGAGCATTACAGGGGAGATCCGCATTCCCATTGCTCCTCTTGCTTGGCATCATTGGCCATTGTTCGTGCCTTTGACAGACATCCCTTTGGAGGGTATAGACGGCTTTGATCTATCAGAGGGCCCATACAGCCAGGCAGCCTTCTACAGTTGGTGGAGTCCTCACACTTTTGGGGCTCAGACTCGTGCCACCCATTTTATGGCAGACATGGTGCCGGGGTCCGTGATGATGACGGACTGGATAGCTTGTATTAGAGAGCCTACTCATACAGACCAGATAGCACATCTGACCAGGGAGTTGGCCCAGGATCTTTTCTTTATTAGGCACCTTGGCAGAGATCCATCAGAGGCATCTTCATTTGACCCATCCAGCTCTGGAGCAGGCCCCTCTTCAGGTCCATTCAATAGCAGTTATACAGGGGCAGATCCTCCCTTATACCGCCCAGATATGCCTGATCCCAGCAGCTTTGTGCAGACAGAGGATCTGGAGCAGGTCGATCGGTTTGATACAGAGGTCTTCGACTTCCTGTGATAGCTATGGCAGCTATATTTTTGGCCAGCCACTGTTTTGGCTATTCGGCGTCTGTGCCATCATTTTGATAGACCACTGTATTAATTGGGTGGTGGTGCCCCATTTCCCTGTATTCTTCCTTTCACTTTGTACCAGGATATAGGGATGATGTATGCAGTAGATAGCTTGTTGTAGATATTTCTGTCATCTTTATCTGCTACTTCATGTTTATATCATTGTCATCATGCATGTATCATGTGTATGCATTCAGACAGCTGCGATTTGATTTGACCTTTGGACGGTCTTGTGATACGGTGCTACAGATGACGACGTTTGCAGTTAGTCGTATAGAGCATTTGCCAAGGTCAGAGGTGGCTACATCGTTGCGGTCATGGTATGATAGTCTGCCTTTTCCAGCTAGGGGGACAGTTGACCAGATGCTGGGGCATTCAATGGCCCTTGTAAATTTCAGGGTTCCAGACGACTTTATTGATGGCGTCCTACCCTCATGGGTACCGGAGAGACAGGTATTCTGCATTGGGCGGTGTGAGCTTTCGCCTACCCTAGAGGAGTACCAGAGATTTACTGGCTTGGATTTAGAGTCGCCGTGTGCTCAGACAGCTATCAGTGATATGCGGAGACCGTTTACTCGACTGTCCGATCTTCGGCAGAGCATAGTCATGGATGAGATCGTTTTAGGGCATGTGATCTCCCTTAACTTCTTGATAGAGCACTATGTGAGCTTGATAGCTACTACCGTCACGTCTGAGATTTTGTCATTTTCGCAGAGGATTAGCAGACAGCCAGGATAGACATGTTGTTGATGTGCATTGTGGTGTATGTTTACATGCCATTGCGTTTAGATCACCTTGATGTGGGATTGGTTGTCGTAGTCAGAGCCCTTAGGCAGGGTAGTACCATTATCCCTATGATCTTGGTGGAGACACTGAGGTCGTTCACCTATTGCAGTACCCATCCAGCAGGGTTTTTTTGGGGTAGCTCGGTCGTGCTGTATATGTGGTTGATGTGACACATACGACCGATTGGATCATTTAGGCCTCATGCCTATTGTTTTAGCCACGAGATACCCTCAGTTTACTCCTTCCATCCGCCTGATTACGTCGACTCAGAGTCCTGGTTAGCATTTTTATCGGATATTGATCATCCGTTCGTAGTTTTGTTATGCTCAGGGATGGCGACCCCGTTCAGCTTCATTACTCATGCATCTGGCATAGATTATTTGCCTTTGGCAGAATTAAGGGGTGTGACTACTTATCATCCCTTGGCAGTTATGGAGCAGTTTAATTAGTAGCAGAGTATGCACCATTTTGAGGATTCTGCTGATCAGAGGATGTCGGCTTCATCTATGTTACCGGCCGACTTGGTTAGAGTCTATGAGTGTTGGACTCACAGGGAGAGGGCTGAGTTCTCCAGTAGATATCCGGGTCGTTCTTCGGAATATTCTGCATGGTTAGAGGCAGAGACCGCAGTCACAGTAGCAGAGCTTCATTTACCTCCGCTTGCTGATTCTGACGAGGAGGAGCCCATGGAGGATCCTGATTCTCCTACTGAGGATGAGCTATTAGCAGATTTGGCAGTAGCTTTGATTAGTGATCCCCCCGGTTATTCCCACAAGAACAGATCCAGCTTTGTTAGAATCTCTATTCAGGATGACCTTTGAGAGAGATTCAGCTAGAGCGCAGATGTTGACTGCCGTATCTGGCAGAGATTTAGCTTTTGCTGAGAGGGATGGTCTCAGGACCGCCTTGGATACTGGATTGATTGAGCGGGAGGAGCTTCGCTCTGCTTTAGATACCGCCATTGTGGAGCAAGACGAGGTTCGCTTAGCCAGAGATGCAGCATATGTTGAGATTGAGGAGACTTTAATTTCTCGGGATGCAGCTTTTGCAGAGAGGGATGAGGCTATCGCTTTTCGTGATTTTCATATTGCTGATAGTACTGCTCTCCGATCTTACACCCATTGTTTGATTACCGAGATGAGTGCTTACATTGATGACCACAGTGCCACCTTGCAGATGATTGTGGACGTTCTTAGCCATATGGAGGTTGAGTGGACTACTCTTACAGATGCTCCTCCATCCTCAGAGAGAGATGCCATGCTGGCATTGCTGACCCGCTTGTCCTTGGGTCCATAGACTAGCTTTATTTTTCCTGCACAGACTAGATCAGCCATTTTTGTCATGTACAGGGCACTATGTATATAAAGCAGTTTATATATAAGAGAAATATATTTTTGAGATACTTCCCTGCTTAGATATGTATTGTCATTGCTGAGTGATTACCACTTCCGTCATGACTCGTAGTTGTTGATGCATTTTGAGGTTCTCCTTGATGGACTGACAGTTGAGGTGTTAGGGGAGCTCCTCAAATGGGTCTAGTCACCAGATAGCTTGATAATATTTTAGCTTTTATTTATCTTCGGTGTCTTGGAACTGGTCTTCCATTTTTTGTTTTTCTTAAGGGTCAAACCGCGTCGTAGAGGGCTGCCTACGTACTCACGGGTTGAGGGAGATCAGGTCATGCGTAGTCCTGGTTGTTTAATTAAAAAGTCTAGAACAGAGTTTATTTGGGGTTTGAATTTGGTTCGATGAGCTTTGGAATTTGATGATGGAATTTGCAGGTTCTTTGGATTTTTGCTTGATATGACCGCACCATAGATGGTTGCCTATGTACTCCCGAGCTGAAGGAGATCAGGTCATTCGCAGTTCAGGTTGTTCTAGTGAAAAGCCAAACCTGATTCGATTTGTAGGCCTCGGATGTGGGTATGCATGTGCTTCAGACGTAGTACTTTTTCACGGTGTCTGAATTGATGAGTTGGGGAAATTCGTTCCCATCCATTTCTTGTAGCCTGATGGCTCCCCCTGTCAGCACTTCCTTGACAATGAAAGAGCCTTCCTAGTTTGGGGCAAATTTTCCTTTGGCTTCATCCTGATTGGCTAGGACTTTCTTTAGTACCAAATTATTTTCTTTGAATTTTCGGATTCGGACTTTCTTGTTGTAAGACCTGGCGATCCTTTGCTGATATAACCGTCTGTGGAAAATGGCTGTGGCCTTTCTTTCGTCTATCAGGGACAACTGATGATATCGATCTTGCAACCATTGATCTTCGTCCATCTGAGCATCTATTAACACTCGTAAAGACTCCATCTCTACTTCTATGGGGAGGATTGCTTCCATGCCATAGACCAGTGAATAGGGGGTAGCCCCAGTAGAGGTGCGCATTGATGTCCTGTAGGCTAACAGGGTGAGAGGTAGCAGGTCAGGCCAGTCCTTATGATTGGCGGACATTTTTTGCATAATCTTCTTGATGTTTTTGTTGGCCTCTTCAACAGCACCGTTCATCTTGGGCCGATAGATGACGGAGTTGAGATGCTTGATGTGGAACTTGGCGCATAGTTCTACCATCATTTGATTGCTTGGGTTTTTGGCGTTGTCTGATACGATCACCTCCGGTTGTCCATATCGACAAATGACATTGTTTCTGATGAAATTGATGATGACCTCTTTTGTGACTTTAGGAAAAGAGGCTGCTTCAACCCATTTGGTGAAGTAGTCGATCATGGTGAAGATGAACCGATGACCGTTGCTGGCTTTGGGTTCGACTGGACCTATCACATCCATTCCCCATATAGAAAAAGGCCATGGTGCACTCATGTTATGCAGCTCATTTGGAGGAGCATGGATGGCATTTTCATGTATTTGGCATTGAAAGCATCTCTTGACGTGATCATCGCAATCAGCTTTGAGCGAGATCTAGTAGTGTCCTATTCTGATTATCTTCTTGGCCAGCAGATGGCCGCTCATGTGTGGACCACAGACTCCGCCATGGACTTCATCCATTAGTCTTTGGGCTTGCTCCTTATTAAGGCATCTTAACAGGTCTATTCCAGCATCCCTTTTATAAGTGCATCTTCCCTCAGATAGAACTTTATAGCCATTCTGAGAATCCGTTTTCGCTCTGATTGGCTTGCACCAGCAGGCATAGATCCATCACGGAGATATTCCTTGATGTCTTGAAACCAAGGTAGCCTGACAGGAGGTATTTCGTCTGATACTTCTCCAATGTAATTCCCGTATGTTAGGCCTTTTTGATTTATGAACTAAATGTTGGGAAACCCACTCCTGGTGGATATGAGGATTAATGAAGCCAACGTTGCCAATGCATCGACAAAGTCATTTCGACCCCGAGGAATGTGGACGAAGGTTATTACTTCGAACTCCTGGACATTTTGAGGACTTGTAGATGATAAGGCAGCAGATGCAGTTCTTTTGTGAGATACTTGCCATGGATTGGGCTAGTTTTAACCCCAGTATACAGCCTTCGTACTCGACCGTGTTGTTGGTGTTGCCAAATTGAAGTTTGGTAGCCACAGGATATTGATCACCTATACCAGAGATAAGGACTGCCCCAGCTCCGGAACCTTCCATGTTTACCGCTCCGTCGAAATACATTTTCCATGGTTGGACTGTATTCTCTGACTGGAGTTGTTGAATTATCATAATCCCATCATCTGGAAAATATGTCTCCAGGGGCTCGAACCCTCCTGAAGGTGCTTCTACTAATTGATCTGCAATGCCTTGGCCTTTGATCGGTTTCTAAGTCACGTAGACAATGTCGAACTACTGTAGAATCAACTGCCATTTGGATAGTCGGCAATTTAACATTGGTTTATTGAAGACGTATTTGAGTAGATCCATGCGGGATATGAGATACATTGTGTGCCCATGAAAATAATGTTGCAATCTCATGGCGGCCTATGCTAATGCACAACATGTCTTTTCGATCAGGGTGTATTTCTGTTCCCCACTGCTGAATCTTTTACTGATGTAGTATATAGCTCTTTCTTTCCTACTATCATCCTTCTGTCCTAGCATACAGCCCATGGCATTGGCATTGACGGACAGGTACATGAATAAGGGGACTCCATCCCTCGGAGGTACCAAAACAGGTGCTTCGACAAGCTGCTTGATGGCAAGGAAGGCTTGTTGACAATCCTCATTCCATTTGATGGAGGAATTCTTCCTTAACAGCTTGAAGATGGGCTCACAGGTTGCTGTGAGCTGGGAAATGAATCGACTTATGAAGTTGATCCTTCCTAAGAATCCTCGTATCTCCTTCTCTGTACGAGGCACGGGCATTTCAGAAATGGCTTTGATCTTGGCAGGGTCTAACTCAATGCCTCGATTTCTCACCAGGAATCCTAGCAGTTTGCCTGTCTTGACACCAAAAGCGCATTTAGCGGGATTTAGCTTGAGGTTGTACTTACGTAACCTGTTGAATAGCTTCCTGAGATGGTCTATGTGATCATCCTCCCTCTGGGACTTGATGATGATGTCGTCAACATAGACTTCTATTTCTTTGTGCATCATATCATGAAAGAGGGCCATCATAGCTCGCTAATACATTACTCCGGCATTGATAAGGCCGAAGGATAGTCATTGATAGCAAAAAGTTCCCCAGGGAGTGATAAAAGCTATTTTATCCTGGTCTTCTTCAGCAACCATGATTTGATGGTAACTAGCAAAGCAATCTAAGAAGGAATACATGTCGTACTGCGCAGTATTGTCAATCAGGATGTGGATAAAAGGTACCGAGAAATTGCCCTTGAGACAGGCTTTGTTTAGATCTCGGTAATCCACGTAGACTCATACCTTCCCTCCTGGTTTAGGCACGGGGACTATGTTTGATAGCCATTCGGGATATGTTGATACCATGATGATCCTGGCTTTGAATTGCTTAACGATTTCTTCTTTGACTTTTAAACTCCACTCAAGTTTCAATCGTCTGAGCTTCTGTTTGACTGGTTTGAACCCTTCTTTGATGGGCATCCGATGGATGACAATGTCTGTGGATAGAACGATCATGTCTTCATGTGACCATGCAAATACATCCTGGTACTGTGTCAGGAGTTCGATTAGGTCGCCTTTTTGATCTGAGGTGAGGTCTAAACCTATTTGGATTTCTTTCATGGTTTTGGAGGTTCCTATGTTGATGGTGGAGGTTTGGTCGAGGTTTGGTTTAGGTTTGTCTTCTACCCATTCCTTGATCTCCTCTGGCACCTCATAGTCATCTTCCTTCTCTTGATCAAGATCCGTCAAGTTGAAGCTCAATCTTGCATCACAGTTGGAGTTATGTTGACAGGTTGGCATCTCATCAACAGAGACACACGTATCCAATGCTTGGGTCCTGAAAACAAAAATGCTTTCATTAATATATATAGCTGCTTAAATACACATAGCATTTGTAAAGCATGACAAAAGTAACTGCTCCAGCTGTGCAATCAAAAGTAAGCAGTAAATGAAAGCATGATTAAGGGCAGATTGACTATCTGCCCCTTTACCCTTTTCGACTGAGGCAAGGGACACTGCTCCAATTATTCAGGGTTAGATCCTCATGGATAGGGAGGATGTTGGAAATGTGCTCGCCCGTCTCGTCTTGAATGACAACTGAGACATCCTTTAGGATATGGCCGAGGCTTTTCTGTAGATTGTTCCTCTATTTGCAGTGAGGAAAGTGAGAACGATCTTCGTCGTCACTATCTGGGAGTTCATCATTCGTCCCCTCGTAGTTGATAATGATTTTCATGTTAGCGAATGGGTCTCGTCCTCCGTACATGATCTTTTCTTTTCCCTTTTCGCTATCTGCCTCAGGCTTGAGGACTTTCCTTTCATGGACAGGTATGATTGAAGGAAATAGCATGGTTGATGCCCCCGTAGGGATCTTCCTTGTAGGTTTCACCCATCTGGCACTTGTAAGGTTTGGGAGCAGAATTGTGGAGGCAAGAGCCTTGGGATGTTTGTGTGGATTCTGGTGGTTTGACCCGGATGAAAATCCCAGTCCTGCTCTTCCCATCTGATTTGGGATTTGGATTGGCATCTTAATGCCGTACTTGTTTTTTCTTAACCCTTCTCCAGGTTGGAAACCTGCAACTACCATTTCTTGGCCCACTGCCATTACTTCAGTGGAAATTTTAGGCTTTAGGGCTGGTGCCCCAATCGGTAGATATTGAATATCACTTACCTCAAGAGCTTGAAAACTTGCAGGCTCAACCCCAACGTCCAGGCTAATCACTAGCATGTCCCCATATATGTGGGTAGGGTATTCCGATTCGGCATTCACTGTGATGAGGCTGCCGTTGATAATGTACTTAAGTTGCTGATAGAGGGTGGATGGAACAGCCCCGGCTATATGGATCCATGGCCTACCCAACAACAAGTTGTATCCGGTGGCTATGTTGAGCACCTGGAAAGATACGTAGAAGGTATGTGGACCAATTTGTAGAGGAAGCTCGACTTCCCCCATAGCCTGGCGGCGAGATCCATTGAAAGCCCGGATAACCATGCGACTGGCTTTGATCCGGTTTGGATTGATCTTCATCCTTTCCAACGTGTCATATGGACAAATGTTGAGGGAAGATCCTCCATTAATAAGCACTCCTCCTATCACGTATCCAGAGGATATAACGGTTATATGCAGGGATTTGTGGTGGCCCCTTCCCTCAGCCGAGATATCATCGTCTGTGAAGGAAATCACATTGTTGTTGAAAATGTGTTCTATCACGTGACGTAATTTCTCTGTGTCTACCGTGTGTGGCAGATGAGCTTCTTCTAGTACCTTCACTAGGATGTTACGGTGATCCTCTGATGATAGGACCAAGTTTAGGATGGATATTTGCTTAGGTGCGTCTTTCAAGCTTTGCACTATCTTGATTTTATTGTGTCCCATCTTTTTTAGGAACTCTTTTATCTTTTCTTCAGCCACCCTTTCTTTTGCTTTGGTAACTGGTTTAATCACCCGCTGAGGCAGGTACAATGGATTATCCTTTGACAGGATGGAAATGTTGTTTGAAGTAGAGCTTTCAATGTCCCCGTAGTTCCATGGGACCTTCTTCAGACTGGTAATCGGATACTGAGGCCTGAAGGGCAAAATTAGAGGCTGAGGTGCAGCCACCTTCACAGGATTTTATTTGTCTTGGACCCCTTTACCTGTCAGTACCAGGGGTGTGATGATTGATTCTTTATCGCATGATATGACAGCCATTGTGTCCTGATACCATGCATCGAGGATCCAGAGGCTATCTTTATCTGTTATATCAAGGATTTGATCTCCTCTGATTAGGTCACCTTTCTCAATCAGGTCTTGAATTAGGTTACGAAGTGCCCAGCATTCTTCTGTATCATGGCCGGGAGAGTTGGAATGGTACTGACATATTTGGTCAGGTTTGAATTTTTTGGATTAAGGGTTCAGCGGAGGTAGCAAGTCTGCAACCATTCCATCGTTGATCATCATTTGCAGGATTTCTTCCATTGACTTATTCAAATTGGTGAAATTCCTTTGAAATAGGAACTTCCTACCTGCTCGGACACTTGCTTCTTCAATTCCTTTGTCAGTCCAAGGTGTAAGCTCACAAGTCCAGCTATGATCTTGATTAGAATTAACTCCCGCTGGAGGAGAGCGACTGCCAATAGATTGATGAATTTGCTTCAACATCTTTCTGGTGAGTTGATGTTGGTGGACGACCAGTTCAGCCAACTGCTCGACTTATTCCTTGATAGATTTTATTTCTTGCTCTATGAAGAATTGCTTTTCAAAAGCTTCCCAACTCATTGGGCTGATGTTGTTGGATTGAGTGGATCCTTCAATATAGCGGAGGTATTTGGATCCTTCTCCACTCGAAGTGTTGATCATGTTGACATTTTCCTCCTTGTGCTGTGGAAGAGGGTTATCTTGGACATGCGGTTGATCGGGCTTTGCGACCACAATTTCTCCATTATCAATCAAATTTTGGATTTTGTGCTTGAGGGACCAACAATCTTGGGTGTCATGGCCCGGTGATCCGGAATGATAAGCACATTTCTTGCTAGGGTCGAAGTTCCTTGCATTAGTGTTAGTTGGCGGAAGGAGTTGGCCAATCTTCTTCTGAGCTGTCAAAAGTTTGAAGACATTCTCGAGTGAATCCTCTAGTGGGGTGAAAGTCCTTCTGCGTCTGACCTCCATGTTTTTCTGGAATGAAGGATTTGAAGGTTGTGCTGCAGCCTGGAAAGGGGTATAGTTCCTCCTTTGAATGGGTGTATTGTTTGAATTACTACTTGAATTTTGTCCTTGTAACACTAAGGAAACTTCTTCATCTTTATTTTTGTGGACCCTCCGGGGATTACTCCCATAATTTTCGGATTGGATATGCTCAGCAACAGCTTCGAGTGCTGTTAGGTCTTTTATTTTTTCGGCCTTGAGTCCCATTTTGGCCATTTCGGCCATTTTGCCATGTTTGATCATTTCAGAGAGAGGTTTTCCTATGCCTTCCAGGACCCTTTCATAATAAGGAGATTCTTGAATATCGATGAAAGTCATAACTATTTCAGATTCAGTCATGGCTGGGGTGACTTGTGACCCGTCTCCATCGTTGGGCATATTCTCTGAATGATTCAGTGTTATTCTTCTTGATTTTGGTAATTTGATACCGACCTGGAGCTAACTGAGATTGAAAACTGTACTGACTAAGAAAGGCATGGGCCAATTCTTCCCAACTGTGAATTTTGGAGTTGTCCAGACAGGCATACCAGGCTCTGGCTTCTCCAGTTAAACTATTCTGAAATAACTGCATTCAAAGTTTCTCATCCTCAGCATAGGATTCGAGTTCTCCGATGAAAACTTTCAGGTGTGTGTATGGATCTCCCAACCCATCATATTTCTCTAACTCAGGGGTTCTGAATTTCTCGGGATAACGAGCCCCGGGGAATATGCAGAGGTCGGAATAATTCACACTGCCAAATGCCCCAGTTCCTTTGATAGATCGGAGAATTTCTTCCATTTGTATCATTTTCTTGAGAAGGTCACCAGCTTCCTATTCTTTACCTAGGATGGTGATTTTTGGAATTTTGTTGATTGTATCCTGGTTCTGGGGTCCAGGGATCTGAGTTTTGGCTTTTTCTGTATCTTGACTGCCAGCACCACTACTAGATGATCCTGGGTCTGGATGAGATTGAGATTGTTTCTCTTTGAAGGCCTTGCTTTGCTCTCGAAGGAAACCGGCTAGCTCGGCTATCTGATTTTTCAATCCTTCTAATTCTTCCCTAGACACAGGGGTAGATTCTGGTGAAGCACTTGAAGCCATGTCCGTAGATGGACTGGATGCTTTTCTGGCCTTTGATCTAGTGATAGGACCAATTTTTCCCTACCTACACCAAAACGTAGGAGTGTCAGTTCCCTGTGGTAGGTAATGACTGGATGCATTTATGATGTGTGTTTTAAGTTTATCCTGCAAAACTGAGGTTAGTTATTTTTGATGGCAAGATGACAGGATATTTGACAGGAAAATAAATCTTTTATTATTGTCATTTACATTGTGCTCCTCAGTAATTGGAGACTTGACATGGAATTGAAAGAGGAAGGCATGAAGAAGCATCCCATCGGATTCGGTTGATCAGAAGCTGACCTATCCTAGGTTACTTTCGCGACTTTTGTTTCGGCATGAAGGTTCCCAGATCATCGCAATCTACTAGAAGGGAAGTTAATCCGATCGTTTAACTGGAGCGAATCTGGGTGGTGCATTTTTAGGAGGCAGCCCTAGAGACTTAGTCGTCCCCAGAGTCCTTACTTATCACCGATCGGGTTATCCTCCTGGTGGATGGACTCACATCATACATTCACATACATCAGCCTTATCGCTTATGCATGCAATGACAGTTTGTGCGAAGCACTACAACATTCATTCTCATTCATTCAATGTAAAGGCATAGCATTCATACATTCAATGAAAGACGCAGCATTCACTCATCCATTGACTGTGGAGACGCAGGATTTCACGCATTTAATAGTTTTGAAAGGGAAATATTTGAAAAGATTGAAAGCGGCCTTAGCCCTCTACTGTCCCCAGCAGAGTAACCACCTGTCAACGTTGGAAAATTTAAGAAATACCGCGGGTCGGTTGTAACCCATTTTTCCTCAAATCGATCTTCCTAAGTTATCTCTACCCTTATTCTTTTTATTGCAAAAAAGATTTTGAAGGGTTTTTTAGGAAAGAGGCCAACATGTCTGTATGTTGACGATTTGATTTAAACAGAGTCGCCAGTTGGTAGTTTTGAAAATGGTTGTACCAACTCAATCGAATTTGATTTGAAAGAGGCCCAATTACTGGACACTGTCAAAACTTGATCTTTGAAATCGAAGTTTTGAGTTCGGGGGCTTGGTTAAGTGTGGGGAAGGTGTTAGGCACCCCATGACTCCCGTGTAAACATGGTACCACAATTTTTTTTAATATTTCCCTTAAAACTGGAATGCGTGAGTGAATGCTATTTGAAAATTGGGCCTTTTGATTGATTAAAAGCTTTGACAGGCTTCGTTGAGCCTATATACGAAGGGTTTGATTTGATTTGAAAATCAGTCTTTGATTTGATTTGCAAAAAGCATTTAATTTGATTTGCAAAAGCTTTTGAATTGAATTGACAGTGATGTTTTGAAAGCTGTTTATCAAACCCTTATGCTGACATAGGAATTGAAACACATCGCCACTTTCAATTTTATCTTGATGGCCTTAAGGCTGCATGCAAGTGGTGATTTGTCGGGCTGCGAAGCATCCTCGACCACAGAGATATAAAGTGTCGGTCTCCTCTTGGGTATGAAAACCATCGGAGGGATGCTGACACGACAATCCATATTTTCACTATAGTGAGACCTTAAATTCGGATAACCGTTTCAAGGTCTGTGCATGTACATTTTACAGAAAAACTGGCAGGGTACATCTGCAAACTGAAGTTTGTCCATCGTGGGAATCAAATTATGATCAATTTGATCATGAATCCCACGATTCCTAGGCTCACGTATAAGTGGCTAGAAAACCTGCACAGTTCAAATTTGTACAGAAGCAGATAAATATCAAAAAATAGCCAAAACCAGGGATTCATTCAGTAAATCCCGGTCTGCACGGCCGAAGCGTCTCGTTCCTACTAGATAGCGCTCTAAGGGATGCGAGGTTGCTTTCGAAGCTGAAACTATAAAAATAACTAGATTTATAGAAATCTCAGCCATTATAGCTTCCAGGTTATGTCGGGACCTGTTTGAACCGCTGAAAGCCAGATTTGGATAAATCTAGTCCGCCCGCAGATAAATTAGTGCAAATTCATATACAAATGAATGTTAAATGCAGCAGTTGAATAAATTGAATAAAGTAATATATATAATTATATATATAAAAGCTGTAAAAGGGCGATGGGTTTTCACTCGCAAGCCCGGACTAGAATTGAAATATATATATATAAACAGTAAATAGCCACAAAATAATCCAGGCTGTGACATAAATAAAATTTGTATATAAACAGTAAAAAGGGCGATGGATTTTCACGCCGGTGCCCGTACTGGAATTGAAATTGACAGAAAGTAGTCACCCAGTGACTGGGGAGAGCACCCAGTATGGGGAAATGTGTAAAAGTAGTAAAATGGCCACAAAATAGTCCAGGCCGACTAAAAATATATAAATACATATATATTGACATAAATGTAGTCAACCAGGACTGATATGAGTACCAGTGATGGTGAATGTCGCTTATATATGCGTAAATATATATAAAAGCGGTAAACTACCTCAGATTTGAAATTCGAGCTTGACAAAATTAAAATGTTAGTACATTTACAGTTAAATATATACAAAAAAGGGCCAAACCCGGACTGCGAAGATAACCCAGTCCGACGAAGTTGCCAGAATGTGTGTGCTAGTGCATTGAAGCTGCTGGAGCTGACGGATCGTCAATCTGAGTTGTAAAAATGTTGAAAATGGAGTTTATGTACAAAAATGTATCAATTTTTGACGAAAATGGCCACAGAACTAAGTTCCAGGCATATTTAGAAGATGAAACTTTGTGTGTAAGTGTAAAGTAGTGCAAAGTAGTAATAGCAACTTGCTGATCGTAAAAATACTTACAATAGCCTGCAAAACGGGCTTTTTGCCAAATTGTAGGCGTTAAACGTCCAAATCTACTTGTGGTTTTTTGATATGTGGTAGTAAATGGGTTTGTCTACGTGTTGGAGTAAAAATATTTGGGTTTGGAAGAGGTGTAAAAGTCAAAAAATTAAACTGGCAGAGCTTCGATGCGTTCCACCTTTTTTTCAAATGAGCGGGGGAGAACATTTATTTATATTCTCCAGGGAGCCTCCACTCTACCTGCGACAGCCGCAGGTAGAGCTACGGATCCCCTAGGTGGGGCCCACATGCCCGGCTTGGTCATCTCAAAGTACGTCCACTCCGAGCAATGCGATGTCCGGTCGAAAACTTTTTAACTTTTGATCGGACCGTTTGAGGCGTGCGATACCTTTTCAGAAAGCTCTCGCCGAGAGTATCGCAATGACATGGGCCAAAACATTTTTCGAATCCAGGAAGGCGGGTTCATAACCAGGTCTTCGTTTCCCCACAGTTTGTCCGTTGAGCTGTCTTGCGTAGTTGCCACTCGGGATCGTCGTTAGGGTTCATTCTGACTTTGGTGACATCGATTTAGCTTGAGTTTGACCAAGTCAGTTGAGAGTTGATGAAATGACCGTTGTACCCCTCCCGGCGCTGCCTGTAGTGTCGGCATAGTCGCTGGTTAACTTTCGAGAGCTGATTCCAAGACTTGGATCTCAGTCGAGTCTTTTGATCTCAGGGTTATCTCTGAGGCTGACGTGGTCGTTCCAAGTTTTGCTCTGGAGTTGTTGTGATGCTTCAGGTTGATGTCCAAAGTTGACCTGACGTCCCGGGTTGAGACCGGGGATGACCTGCACTTCCCGGGTTGAGACCGGGGTCGAGTTTGACTTCCTGAGTTGAGACCGGGGTTGACTTTACCGCCCGATATTGAGGTTGGGGTTGATTGGTACCTCCTGGGTTGAGACCTGGGTTGATCTTGACTTCTCGAGGTGAGATTGGGGTTGATTAATACCTTCCGGGTTGCTGCCGGGGTTTAATTGACTTCCCGGGTTGAGACCGGGGTTGATTTTGACTTCTCGGGTTGAGACCGGGGTTGATCTTGAGGATCCGATTGACTGTCGGAGCTTGATTGATGGTCCGATTGACTGTCAGAGCTTGATTGATGGTCCGATTGACTGTCGAAACTTGATTGATGGTCCGATTGACTGTCGAAGCTTAATTGATGGTCCGATTGACTGTCGGAGATTGATTGATGATATTGGGAATCAGATTTAGGTTGAAGGACCGACGTTGGTGGGCGGATTTGGATTAATTAACAGTTTTGCCCTCCTGTCGGGTTAGTATTGGGGCAAGGAAAATTTCAAGTGTCTACAGGTATCCCACAAATCTACACTTATCGGATTTAGTCTGTAGCTTATCATTTTCAAACTTTTTGACATAAGCTGGATAACCCCAAGTCTTAACATGCTTAAGATTTGGTTTCCTCCCTTTCCACATCTCATATGGAGTCTTTGGGGCGAATTTTGTAGGCATCTTGTTAAGTAGGTATGCAGCCGTTTCTAGGGCATAACCCCAGAAGGAAATTGAAAGATTAGTAAAACTCATCATAGAACGAACCATGTCCAACAATGTTCGATTTCTCCTTTCAGATACTCCATTTAACTGTGGTGTACCTGGTGAAGTCCATTATGAGATTATACCATTATCTTTAAGACAATTGTGAAACTCACCGCTTAAGTATTCTCCACCTCGATCTGATTGAAGAATTTTAATACTTTTAACAGTTTGTTTCTCTACTTCACTTCTGAACTCTTTGAACTTTTCAAATGATTTAGATTTGTATTTCATTAAATACACATATTCAAATCTTGAGTGATCATTAGTGAAAGTAATAAAATAAGAATACCCTCCCCCTGCATTCGTTGTCATAGGTCCACATACGTCTGTGTGAACCAACGCTAACAACTCTGTAACGCTTTCTCCTTTTCCACTAAAAGGAGATTTAGTCATTTTACCCATGAGATAAGATTCACAAGTTGGATATGATTCATAATCAGATAGCTCTAAGTGCCCATCCTTATGCAACTTGGATAATCTTGTTTCATTATTATAACCGAGTCTACAGTGCCACATATAGTTATAATTAACATCATCTCTTTTCCTTTTCTTAGGTTGTTCAATTTGAAATATATTTTCATGCAAGTCAAGTATATAAAGTCCATTTTGCAAATTACCAACACCATATAAAACCTTGTAATTATAGATAGAATAACTGTTGTTCTTTATTATAATGTCAAATCCATCCATATCTAATACGAAAATAGAAATAATGTTTCTAATAATATTCGGAACAAAATAAAAATTATTTAAAATAATGGACTTGCTCGTAGGCAGTGCTAAACAATAAGTGTCTACAGCTAATGCAGCAACCTTTGCTCCATTTTCCACTCGTAGGACAACCTTATCCTTGTTCAGCTTTTTACTTCTGACCAATCTCTGCACAGTATTACATATGTGAGAACCACAGCCGGTATCCAATACCCAAGTAGAATTTTAACTTTCTAAAAAATTAATTTCAATCATAAACAAACCTTGATTAGGATTTGAAGCTTCTCCAAGCTTCTTCTGCTTTTGTTCTGCAAGGAAATCCTTGCAGTTCCTCTTCTAGTGACCTGACTTGTTGCAATGGAAGCACATTCCTTTTCTATCTGGATCAAGTTTCTTTTGTTCCTTCCTATTAACCTTGCTCTTAGCCTTCTTAGATTTTTTCTTTTCAGAAGATAGCTTGGGCCTTTTTCTTTTCTTTGAAGAATCATCCACCATTAAGACATGGTTCTTCTTGGATGGGAAGCGACCTTCTGCTGTTTTCAACATGTTAAGTAATTCAGGCAAGCTGACATCCAACTTATTCATGTGAAAATTCACAATAAATTGTGAGAAGGTCTCAGGGAGTGATTGCAAGACTAAGTCTTGACTCAACTCCCCATCCATGACGAACCCAAACTGTCCAAGGCGTTCAATCAGATTGATCACCCTTAGAACCTAAGTCTCAATGGCAGTGCCCTCGGTTATCCGAGATCAAAAAAGCTCCTTAGATATCTCATATCTTGCAGTCCTACTTTGTTCACCATACAACTCTTTGAGGTGAAGCAACATAGTAGGAGCATCCATGTTTTCATGCTGATGCTGAAGCTCGTTATTCATGGAAGCGAGCATGATTCATTGAGCCACATATGCATCATCTTGCCACTTCACAATAGTGGCAATCTCTTCCTCAGAGGCTGTTTCTAGAACAGTTCCAGGGACAGATGAATTTAGGACATAAGAAATCTTTTCATTAGTGAGCACTATTCTCAGATTTTTTAACCAATCCGCGTAATTCGGTCCAGTCAGTTTGTTAGCATCAAGTAAGCTACACAGTGAAATTAGTGATTTATACATTTTTAAATTTTTGCATGTGAAAAGACAACATTTTAGCAAACATTAATTTAATTAATTTACATACCAAAATAAGAATTGCATCTCCGGGATTGATTCTTCCTTTGATCAACGTTAGCCACTCAAGTGTTTGGCCTCTAGAGGTGATCCACCATGGAAGAGGAATTGTTCAGGAATGAGGGTGGTTGGCTAAACCCTAGTTTTCTATTCTCTATAGAAAAGGAGTTCCCTCCAACAATTAGAATTGCATCATCTGATATCTAACATAAAACTCCTCTTATATAGATATTGGTCAACCCTTCTAATCCAATTAGAAATTGGGTTTCATTTAATTAATTAAACTCCTTTAATCAATTAGGCTTCCCAACACATTGGAAATAATTAATTAAACTCCTTTAATTAATTTGCCTCCTAATCTTATTAGGAATAAATGAGAGTACTAATATTAAATTAATTCCTAAACTCCTTTAGAAATTAAAATAATAATAATTGTAATAATTTTAATAAGACTCCTCTTATTAACTTATATTTAATATTTCTAAAATATTAAATAATAAACATTAAGATATTTAATTTATCCTATCACCATAGATTAAATTAATTACACTTAACATATTATTACGATTATGTCATTGCCTTCTTAAATAATTATTCTTCCTTTTATGGTGTGACCCTTTAGGTTCTCCATATTAAACTAGTTGTGAATAAATCAATTAGAATAATTCTAATCTTATTTAAATAAATAAATTAAACTAATAATCTATTTAAATAAATAATATTTATTCTACAATATGGATAAGCCTCCCTAGCGATCAACGATTTTTCAGATAATATAGATTTCAACATTAATCATAAAAGAACCTTTGAGTTAATAGTTACCGTACAATTCAATCCTTCTACCATACAATGTTCCAATTAAATATAAGACATGGAATTACTGTTAAGTCTTATTTTATTTAATTATATGTATTTCGATCAGAAAATGCACAACTCCAAATAATACAAATTAGAAACTCATTTCTAGTTTCATTATGCCTTGGCCAAGGACTACTGGGTTGTCATTTAACGAATAACATAGGACATATCTCTTTTTTTACTAGAAGAGGTAAATTCTTTATTGATCATTCATTATCTCCATATGCAATTTATTAAACCTAAGCATACCCTTTGATATACCCTAAGAGTCTTAAGAAATAAGTCAAAGTATAATTCATTACATACAAGATACTATGATGATCTCAAGTCTGACGATCACTTGTACTACTATCACATAAGGAATTACTATTGACAAGCGAGTAAAACTCCATTAGGTATTCCTTAGCGAGTCACGTTCAGTGTACTAATCCCCTTTTCAGTAATCCAACGATTGAGAAATATTTTAGTTTTAAGTTTTCTAAGAATTTAGATCTCATTAGCATTTAGATCTCATTAGCATGATCAACATCATGATTCTAAAAATATTGCGTAAAACTATGGGTTATTTATAAATTATAAAAACAGCATCATGTAGATAATTAAATGCCTTTAATAAATGAATACTTTTATTAATAAATAAATAAGATCGTTTATAAAGTATATGAATTATCATCATACATGATTGGCATTGTAGGCATACTACTTTCACTGTTGATTGATGTTACAGGGATAAAAATATTGTTGGTGGACTTTTAACATGGAGAAGATAATAGACATTATGGTCTATTGACTATTCTAATGGATTGTTCGTTCCGCTGCAGTGGTTGATCTAAAACTTGTTGTCTATTATATTTTGTCAAATTTTCACTGTTAAAGACTAATGATAATTTATTCTTCATTATCTTAGTCATAATATTCTTTACTGAGCTAGTTGAGCTCACCCTTTTTCTTTTTGTTCCATTGTTCTTCTCAGGAAATGAGAGTGTTGTTGGGACTAGTCGGGGAGTGGAGTATGATCTGAGATAGTAGTCCCCACTATTTTATAAAATAGTGTGTTAATAATTATAATGAAGACTTAATTTGAGCGTGGATATTTTCATGATATATACGACACAATATTTGTATTGGGGGCGTCACACATCTCTTCGGTTATAACCTAAGGTACTGATATCTAAGGTTTATAACCTATCAGCTTTGATACCAACTAGCACCCCCCCCCCAAATTCGGGTCCCTTAAATCTCGGACCTGGTGTATCACGATACATCATCTTCTTACATATTTTATAAACTAATGTGAAATTATAAACATAATTTGTTCATATAATAAGTTCTACAACATTTTTCAAGGTCTACAACATTAATCTTAGTACATACCTTTAATAACTCACAAGGTTTACATCATCAATTTACGTAAGATATCACAATAGATAAATGTTCATATAAAATTAATCTCCAACTTGGTCTTTGCTTTTGTCCTTCTTTGAGCATTCGGGCTTAACTGAAATATTATCATGATATAGCAAGAGTGAGCAACTGTTTTGCTCAGCAAGTTTAAATACAATAAAGATATATCATGATTGAAAGAAATAATAAGCTTTCGAATTTTTAACAAATTAATGATTGTGAAAAAGCATGTATCAAATTTCAAATACATGAATGATTGAATTAATAACGATGAGTGACCAACAATGACCATGAACAAATTTGGTAGTCAAGGTGATCAATATTTCATACCAGATAAACATATGCAACTTGCACTAAGTGCAAATAACAATAATTCTCATGGATGTGGAATAATTGACAATAATTAAACCACTAGCATGGTTGAAACATAATAAATCGAGTTTGAGTTAGGAAACTTGTCTCGTCTGCAGTCTACTGCTACGCGTTTTTAATTTATCCACTTAAGCAATTTAACTTAACTCCCTTTGAAAAGACCTATCATTGATCTTTCAATTAGTATATCATATATTTACTTATAATATCATTACTCTATATTAAATTGTCTAACATTTAGTCACGTAGTTAAATATTAGACATTACATTAATTCCTTAGTAATATCATCACCCCTTGATAATATTGTTATCTCATAAATGTCATCTTAAACACTCATCTAATATTATTAATCTTAATAATATTTTATTCACTTCTTAGTATTATTAATCAATTAATAATATTTTAATCACTTACTAATATTATTAATTATTTAATATCTTAATTCTTTACAAATATTATTAATCATTTAATAATATTCTATTCATACTTTAATATTATTAATCATTTAATAATATTCTATTCATATTTTAATATTATTAATTATTTAATAATATTCAATCACTTTCTAATATTATTAATCATTTAATAATATTTGAATCAGATACTAATATCTTAGTCATTTACAAATATTATTAATCCTTTAATAATATTTTATTCCTTTACTAATATTATTAGCCACTTAATAATATTTTAATCAATTATTAATATTATTAATTATTTAATAATATTTTAATTACACTATAATATTATTAATTATTTAATAATATTTTAATCTCTTACTAATATTATTAATAATTTAATAATATTTTAATTAAACTCTAATATTATTAATCATTAAAATAATATTTTAATTAAACTCTAATATTATTAATTATTTAATATTATTTTAATTAACTTCTAATATTATTAATTATTTAATAATATTTTAATCATCTTCTAATATTATTAACTATTTAATAATATTTTAATCATTATCTAATATTATTAATCACTTAATAATATTTTAATTAAATTTTAATCTTATATTATTAATCATTCAATAATATTTTAATCTAATATTATTAATCACTTAATAATATTTTAATCTAATATTATTAATCATTTAATAATACTTTAATTTAATTTTTAATCTAATATCATTAGTTATTTAATAATATTTTAATCATTATCTAATATTGTTAATCTTTTTTAATAATATTTTAATCTAAATATTATTAATTACTTAATAATATTTTAATATAATACTAATAACCTTTTAATAAGGTTTTAATCACTTATTTAAACTTATAAACAATTTTATTTAATTATTTACCCTTTACTATTTCATTTATATAACAAACCTAAAATACCATAAATATAATATTTTATTAAAAATGACCAAATTACCCTTCGAAAATCTAATTACATCATATTAAGGGTCTTTAAGTCATAAAATCATATTTTCACAATTTTTAACCTCACATAACCTAATTTATCCATTTATTCATAACTCAAACAATAACATGAAAAATACCAAAATATCTCTGAAAATTTTCTTTTCTGGAAAATATCAGTATATGGTATTCTAATAAACATATATTTTTTCTGGAATTTTTCAATTCCATTTACTATTTTTAAACTGTCCAAAACAACCGGATCTTGCAACATTTTTCATAAATTGTGATTTTGTCCAAAAATTATGAATTTTTTAGGGTATACTCCTGTTAAGAACATCACCTTCCAGTAAAAATTTTATAATTTTTGAAGTTACACAAAGTGTTATTCCCGTACACTTTTAAAATACCATTTTCTTATAAAAATCATAACTTTAATTCTACACATCCAAAAATTACCATCTTTGGACTGAATCTTGTTAACTCATCATATATACTAACATACCAAAAAAATTTAGATTTTTTAGAGCAAAGAAAATGGACGAAAATACCCCTGGACCAAACTAGCCTGGAGCATATTTTTCTTCCTAATTTTTCTTCAGTTGGACTGTTTTCACCAAAACAGTTACCATTTCTTGTGTAGTTAATATTTGAGTGCTACCACCTGGGTTTGAAAGCTAACTTACATATCTAATATCCCTCTTTGACGTATCACAAAAAGGATATGTAAATTTCAAATGGTAGATTTTAAAGTGAACAAAAGTTAGGTTTCTAGCCTTTAGAAAAATAATTTTGCTTTTCTTTTGTTTGTCAAACAAATCAACACCCACAATTATCAGATCTACACATAAAAAACTCTTTAATATATAAATCTAAGGTTTTAGAATTCAAGAACATGACTCATTTATTTCATCAAATCATCAAAATAAAATACATAAATTAAGTGTTTAGGGTTTATACCTTGTCCTTAGAGTTATCCTTCTTCTCTTACAAAAATAATTAAGGAACATAGGTGGCATGGAAAAATTTTCTTCTCATTTCTTCCTCTTCTAGCCCATGGTTCTGTTTTTCTCTTTCTCTCTTCCCTTTCTATTTTGTTTTTCTTTCTTAAGCTAATTAGGAAGTAATGAAGAAAAATGAAATAAACTTTTAGTTGGAATGTGATGAGGGTATTTATAGGAGGGGAATATATATGTATATGTATATAGCTTGTATATGTATGCAAATCTCCCAACAAATCTTCCATATCTCTCTCCTATCTTTCCAATATCTTACCTTATCTCTCCAAATCTTAAGAGTTCTATAGCAAATCTTAGCAAAAATTAAATGGGCTAGCAATTAGGGACACCAAGGCTACACTAGCTTTGCAAGGTGGAGTGCAAGATTAATATGCCCATGTGCTCTATTCTTGCCACTTCTACCCACTTCACCTTCTTTTAGCCTCACTTTGATTTTCTTTTATGCTTTATTTTGTTCATTTATTCTTCTTGAAAGTCCCCTACAAAATTTGAGCTAGGGTTTGGGCTAATTAAAAATAATTATTTGGGCTTCTATTTAATTTATTTGGGCCATATAAATTAGCATGGTCCAATACCTTAAATTTATTTTACCCTAATTATTTAATTAGGGTTCCTAATCCACTCATTTTGAATTTTAAATAATTTCTCAAGTAGATTTAATTATATAACCTAATTAGGTTTTTTTAATTAGGTTAATATAAATAATTAGTTGAGGTATATAAAAATAAATATCTTAAGTTAATTTACTAGTATATAATTTAAATACTAGTATTCTTCAATTACTATAACCCTTAGGTTATGTAATTCTCATTCCTAATATAATAAATTTGAGTTACAATATTAATAAAAGTGACTACTTTTAAAATTAAAAAAATTGGTACAAAAAAATATTAAAATATAATAAAAAATCGATTCACCGAGTTAACTTAACTATTTTTACCGGTTGAACCATCGATTCGACCAGTGGTCAACCGAACCAGTTCCATCTGAGTTTTGACCAAACTGATTCAACAAGATCAAACCAAACCAGACATAAAATCGATTCCTGGTTCAACTACCGGTCGTTCCAGGCCTGGTATGAAAACAATGATTCTTACTAGGCTCTTTAACCACATTAGGTTGATTATATCACTAGGTTACAATTATCACTAAGTTGATAGCTAATTTGGTTAATTATCAAAGATACAGATATATTAACAAGTTTTAAGTAAGATCTTTCTTTTTACTATATGGATGATCAAATGTTTGAAGCTACCTAGCTGACAACAAAAATAAACAAGGTGCTTCATAGTAAATATAAGTCTTTTTAGGTTTTTCCTGAGTTTTCCTCCTGATCTCTCTCCCAAATTTTCCGTATACATCTAGGATTGGAATGTAATACTAGTATATGTTGTTTAAATAAATAAAGTCCAAGTTAAAGTTAATAAAGAAATCAATTGCAATTGAAGATGAATCATTCAACGATGAGTAGTTACTTTGATTCCATTTGTAATAATTCAATCCTACCTCGAGTTGGATCAAAACTCAATTTATTGTCAAAAGAGTACTAATTAAGTCATTTTGATCCAAACGAGATTCATGACAACTTGGGGTTTGGTTCGTGGAATAATGTTCTGATGTAATTCAATGACTTTCGTAATGCAAGAGCTACATAATGCAATAATAATAGTCTATTACTATTATTTTGTTGAGTTCAATATAATGCAATAATAATAGCCTGTTACATTTTGTTGAGTTCAATCTTGAGTTCCATGCAAAGTACGTAATTCATTTATATTACATTATTATCTTGTTTTGAAATTAAACATGTAATGTTATAACTATTAATATTTAAAAACTATATTATCCTTGTTATTGCAATAAATAAAATTATTTTATTCACATTATAAGGATATTGGGTGAATTGTGCACACAAAGAGTGATAATGATCAATTTGACATGCTTTGTTTTGTTTTAGTTATTGCATTACATAGGATAATGGGCCAATACATTTAAGTGGAGAATATAATGAAAAACATAAAAATTGATGTAATAGTGTTATCTATGTAATGAACTAATACATATATTAGATGAACGAAACATAATAAATATAAAATTATTATATTAATTTCACGCGAACAAAACGCTACATTAGTTATCATGATTTTAGAGTTAGAATTTAAGTAAGTTCAGTCCAAACACATTTGTTACAAGTTTGTTGTGGCAATTGTTTAAAAAGATAATTTTGAAATTTTATTAATGGGGGTAGTTGTGTTTATTGGGTTATAAAAATTTATAGGGTTTACAAATTCATAATTGTATTATTTAAAATGTTAAAATAAATGGAGTACTAAATAGGAAATTAATATTTCAACAATGGAAATTAATAAATAATACATCCAGGAGGCTATAGACATCCGGGAGGCTGTTGTGTTCCAATTGATTGGCCGCTGACATTAGAACACGATGCCCTAGCTACATTGGATATCAAATTGATATTCTCCAACTTGAAATCTTTGCAAGGTGTAGCTCCACTACATTTGATATTTACTGCAATTTTTGAATGTGACGTGCCCCAAATGTTTTTTAATGTCACGTTGCTAATTTGAACTGCGGATTGCGCCTATAAATCAAACCTTATGTTAGTAATTATATATATATATATATATATATATATATATATATATATATATATATATATATATACAACTAAATAAGAATTTTAAAACGTGGATAAAAAATATAGGAGAAAAATGCAATTAAAAATGTGGCACAATTTTATCAAAAAAATTATTTTTCCCATATCCCTTCATAATATATTATTATTTGTGGCACACAGTATGTGTGTATAATGACTTATAAAAATTAATAGGTGAATAAAAATATGGGTAAAAAAATAGGCAAAAATTAGGGATAAAATGTGGGAAAACAAAAACGAAATTAGTTTTAATATGTCACGACTTTATTAAAACAGTTACTTATGCTCATCTCCCTTAGTAATATATGTAAATATATATAATAAAAATAAAAATAAAAAGACGGAAAAAAGAATAAAATCACCCACTATGTTGATAGTTGCATATACATCTTAATTATTTACATATTTTGCTAATAAAGCATTTTTGTGAAACTAATAGAATGCTATTTTTGCTTTATGTATCAATAATAATAATAAGATAAAAGTATTTAAAACTCTGTATATTTTGATTAGTGCTATGTTTTAGAAAATAAAATTATAAACGTGCCTGAAATGGACATTAATTAATAAAATGATTTATGTTGATCAATTACGCTTAAAAATAATAATTTAAAATTGAACAATAAACTCGTATCTGGGCATTGCAAGTAACATGTGGGCAATAGTTTTAATCAACAATAATCGGGTTATTAACATTTTCCATCGTAATATTTACAAATATAAAATTCGAAGCAGAATCAGGCAAGGAAGCTGCCCACGTCTTGATCCTCACCCTATTTTGTGTGCCATAAAAAGTGCAATTGCGTACATTTATTTCACTAACAACATCATTATTGTCTTTTCCAAGGCTACCAACACTTATGCCATGACCGGGGCCACAAGAAATGTTCGATATGTCGACATTTTGGGTACCGCTGATCATGGCGATGCAGTCATCACCGGTACCTATAACGCAATTTTCAATCTTGATGTTGGTGGATTTGGCGAGATGGATTCCGTCGGTGTTTGAGCTATCACTTGGGCATGACAGTGTCAAGTGACTAATGTTCACGTTTTTGCATCCGAAAATGTTGAAATGAACATTTTTACTGTTAATGGATTTCAAGTGGCGAACGGTTGAATTAGTGACAATCTCAAATCTCATCGTCTGATTAAACCAAAAAAGAAAAACATTGTTAGTATATTTAAAATAGAAATTCAAATTAAATTATAAGAAAAAAAATATTATAAACTTGTTTGATTTAATAGTATATGAGACCACTGCTTTCATTAAGGTACAGAGTTTACTAACCCTTATAGACCTTATAAGAGTGTTTTTCTTTTTTTAACATGTACTTTTATTTCAATTTTCCTCTTGTTTTTTAATGTTAAAAATATATCATAAACTATTCGTTTAATAATTGTTTAAATTAACATATAAGCAAATTTTACTTCGACGGCAAAACGTTGAAGGTTTTGAAAAATGGACCACTAATAGCATTAGTGATGCACAACAATGTGAACACGGTAAAAAGATGAAGAGTACAGAAAATCACCATTGAAGCCATTTTTAGTGATTTAAAGTAATTATGTTTCTTAATAAATATCAGTCTTGTATGTATGCAAGTATATTTAGGGGTTAATCATAAAGGTAAGTCACCATTCATTCAATCCCCTTATTGTGAAGATTTGATTTTCTGATATGATTTGACAAATTTTAGTCGCTGATTTTTTGGTTAATTTAAAAAATTTATGATTTTGTTTCCTTCGGAAAACTTTGATTTGAATATATATATATATATATATATATATATATATATATATATATAATTGATTGATGTCGAAATTTGAAATAAAAATTAAAGAAATTGTTGGCTTTTCCCGCCAAACCCTACTTAATTTTTGTGGCTTAATTTGCTCAATTAAACATCAATTTACAATGGTAAATGATATTGAAAGAGAATATAAAGGGATTAAGTAATTAATGAGAATATTCCTCTGATTTGTTGCTCAGATTCTACCTTATCGAACTTTTCACATGCACATTTACATTTATAACAATTATAAATTCAAATTACCAATTTAGATCTTTTTATATTTAAAATTTAAAATAATTCATTTAAACTTCAAAAGTAATAAATCTTGCAATTAATTTTCGGACTTTCAATAACTTGCAATATTAATAGTTGTATGGACTAAAATAGAGTTAAAATCATGTTTTTATGAACTCTAAACTTTGTCAAACTAATATAATATTATATTATATTATATTTTGAGAGGGGTAGATTATTGCTTTATAATCTCTATTATTTAAAGAGAAAATATAAATATTCTACATTTTTCTTTAGAACATAAACTAATTCAATTTTAGGGATATATATTTCAGTTCTAAGGAATTAGGAAAAAAAAAATTACCTTCAATATGTCATGCAGGAATGTACACAAATTTGTGACCATAAATGAAAAAAGTTATCACTAGGCTATTACTTTTGTCTAAAAACATCGCATCTAATACTTTAAAAGACGTATAGAATGTTGAATTTTTTTTACAAATATTTATGTACAAATTACAATATTACTGTTCATTTTTTGTCCACATTTTTTACTGTTCAATTATGGTTGAATTACTTCATAAAAGATCTATATTTTTAACATTATTAATTGGCCTTGGGTCATTTACAAAATGGGAAGATCTCTTACAACATAAGTAAATTACTCCTTTATTTTAGCCAATTATCTCTCTCTTCCTTTTGAGGGGACCCTTCTCACTAGTACAGTCTCACTTTTAACGAATCTCACCATCGTAATATGCACAATAATATTGAATTTAAACTTTAGCAATTAATAATCTTTTTGTCATGAAATTTATAAATGCAAAAGCTTCACTTAAGAATGACTAATTTTATAGTGGTTGTGTAAAAATTATCGTTTGTGCTTCACAAGTGGACTCTCATTAATCTATTATCTATTACTATTACTTATTATAATAACACAATTAACATTTCATCGTATTTGTATGAGTCATTTTGAGATTTTTGATTGGTCCTGAATAGATTCATTTAATATTGTAAAAGCTTGACAACTCGTGTAAAGCACGAATTTTTTTAAAAATTACATATCGAACAAATTTTAAATAAAACATATTTAAAGGAATATTTATAATAATAATGAATATTGGTGTTGAGTGTTGACAATCATTTTTGTATTGCAAGATCATTATTTATAGAAAATAGTTTGTCCAAGAGATTATTGATTCATACGAAACTTGTAAAAAAATTTAGGTGTAATTTGATGTGTAGTGAGAGTCCTATTTATAAGAAAATGAGATAACTCTATATTAATTATGTTCACGAATTAAGAAAATTAAGGGTACAAATACTTCAAAATATCCTTGGTAAGTTCAAAAGTAAATGCTTGAATATAATGTAAAAGTAATGCTAATACAAATGATACATTGAATGTTTAATAATAAAACCAAAAAAATACTCTAGGGGCGTTTATTACTGGTCATCTAAAGTGGTCATCTTAAATACCTAGTAATGTGAGTTGGTCCTCTTTATAGATGGTGCTTGTTACACTGATAATCTTACATTTTCGATAATCAGATACCCGATAAAATGCCAAGATTACTAGTAATCATATGACCAGAAATAGGTGGTAATCTGAGATTACCACACAATGATTATCTTGAAATTTTTATTTAGACAAAAATAACCTTTATATTTAATAATTGGGACCTAAATATTCTTATTAGTCACATAATTTATATTTATTTTTAATTTTTTTGGTATTTTTTTGGTCGACATGTTTAGTTTAAATAAACTAACTCATTGTCCATACAAAGTATACAATATTATTTGTTATTTATTATTAATAGCATACTTGAAAATTTTGTGCTTAGTAATTGAATCAATCATAAATTGTTATTTTATAAACATATTAAAAAAATTATACGATTTACTAAGTAATACATAATTAATTATTTCGATAGTACTTTGATGATTGTTGATTACATTTGACAATAACTATATGAGTGAATTATCAACTAAAATTAGTACAATGATATTGAGGAAAAGGTCACTATTAGAAAAAATATACCCACTAATTTTGAATTCATATCACACACTCATAATATCAATTATCGTTTGTAGAACCGAAAAATATAAAGTATGACTTAAACAACAAAATGAACAAGATTAACTAATAAACAATACTTTCATCAATCATGATCATTACAAATGTTGAATAAAACTTTGGGGAACAATACACCAATGACCTATACTATTACAATTCTGTTGCGGTCGGGTTCGTTGATGGATCAGGTGTGGTGAGAATCCACGAAAGCATGCGAGACTCCACGGAGTGATGGACGAGGGGAGAGATCATAGGCAAACTCCTTGAACCAATATGCCAGGGCCCTTGAGGCTCCACAAGCCTCAAGATGGCTAAATTACAAACTTTGTCTAGGTGCGAATACTGCCTTTTCAGAGTTAGTTTCGCCCTACGTCTCCACTCGTCAGTCCAAGACCCTCGTTGAATCCCACTTCCGGACAACATCTCTAACCCTCTGTCGGAGGCTAGAAATGTAATCTGACTTATCTGACGTAGCCGTCTCTGATAGTAATTCTTCATTTCGGCTCAATCGGGAACTGTCAAGAAAGAGTAGTCTTCTTTGCAGGACATCATCATGGTGGCTCATGACATCAATATCCTAGCAAAGGACATCATTCTTGAAGCTCTACAATGCTCCTTGTGCTCATGATGCCAATTGGTGACTTGAAAGCTTAAATTCCTCACTTCAGGCCTACTTGTGTAAACTTGGGGACTACTTTTGTAAAATTGGGGATTACTTATGTGAACTTGGAGAGGCATGTCTTCATGTAAAGTCTTGTTTTACTCTTCCTTCAAATTCCCTTGGTTGAAAAACATCTCCAAAATTTGGTTAAATGTTAACATCATATAATGAGTGTAAGGGCCTCCATGAGGGGGAAGCCCACCTTGAGGCAGACCCTAGGGAATATCCTTTCCTCATGGTGGCCTCCTTCTCACTCCTTCATGTTTTAGTCTCATTTTCAATAACCTCCTTCAATTTGGCTAAGTTTTGAACATGAGAGGTGAATGAAAATATGAGGGCAGCCCAACAATGGGTTGGAGCACCCTTCGAGCCGACCCTAAGGAGGTTAGGGCCGACTCTAGGGTGTGGTCTCTAACCCATGGTGCCCTGATCCGCTTTGGTCTTCCTTTGTTTTTCTCTTTCTTTGCACACTTTCTTATATTTGGCTAAGTGTTGGAGATGGTAGAGCATGTGAAGACCTCATTAGGGATGTCATGTTAGGGTCAACCATGGGGAGTTAGAGGCCGACTATGAGAGATTTGGGGCCGGATTTTTGTTGGTTCCCACGTTATGGTGGTGTTCCCTTATTTCCTTATTGCTTGGATGCTTCTTTATGTAACCTTCTTGAATTTTTGACTAGGTGTTGAGCTTGAGGTATGATGGAAGGCTATGGGAGAACCCCCCCCCCCCCATGTTAGGGCCAACCCTATGGGGTGCCTTGGCCTTATGGAGGTCACTTCCTTACTTTCTTCCCATTTTGGTCTCTTTCTTGCATTCCTTCTTGAATTTGACTAAGTATTGAAGGTGAGGTGAGGTATGGTTAGAGAAACTTAGAGCATCCCCCACCATGAGGGGACAAGTTGGGGCCGACCTTATGGGAGTTGAGGTCGACCCTATGGGGTGCCTCCCCCTCATGGTGGCTTCCTTCCTCTTACTCCTTTTTGGCCATTTGATTACATATCCTTATGTATTGCCGACTAGACCTCCTCTTTTCTCACTCTTTCTTGTGTTTTTATGGGAGTTTGAAGTGTGTGTCTTGCGGTGTCATAAGGCCTCTCTTCATGTTAGCTTTCATAATGAGTATTCTCAAAATTAGCCATTTTCTTGCCAAATTTCCATACTTAGCCAATTTTGGTCTTCTTGGGAGGAAATGTCCAATACTTTGCCTTGAATCTCTCTAAGGCAATAATGATAGATGGTGCGGGATGTGAATGAAAGTGTTAAGCCCTTGGGAGTTGATGTGTCATAGGGTGCCCGAGTGGCCTCTCTAGGTAGGGCCCGCTGGGAGCCATTTTTTGACGGATGATGATGTATTTCTTGATATGGACAAATTTGGGGGTTAATTATCACTAATTATGATTTAGTTAAGATAATTAACCTCCTAATTTATACCCAAAATATAATTTCCCCTTGCACGCGAATTCGGACTTTGTTCGGTTCGGATGAGCATGCACAGTTTTCTTTAATACTGTCTGGGTTGCTTGATCACTGTTGTGGATGATTATCTGTGTATTCTATTATTTCTCTATGAAAAATTGGGCCCATGGGTCAGATTTGATGGTGAGAGTGGTCCCCCATAATAGGGACAACTAGTGGCCAAATGTTGCACTTTTGGGAAGTTGAATATTCCTTCCCATTGTCTCTTTCCTTTTTTATCTTTTAAATGGATTCACATGTGCCTTATACTCTTCATGCACCAACTTCTTCCCCTCTCTTATTTCTTTCTTCCACCATTGTTAGAGAAGCTTCAAACTTGGAAAATTGTGTTCTTTGTCATTATTTAGTACTTTTCTCTTGAAAATCCTAGCATCTTCTCGGAAGCTCGGACCTTGCATCCACGGGTGTTCTTGGGGCTAATTTGGAGGAGTTCTTTGCTCTCATCTCCTTGGCCTTGAAAAGGTGCAACTTATTTCTCTCTTCCATAAATTTTGTATATATATGTGTGTGAATGTATAAACAATTTTTCTTTTCTCATGATTCGATCTTTTAATGCTCTATAAGTTGTTAGAATAGTGTTTTTGCTAGGCTTCCATGTGGGCCCCTTTCCAAGGACTATTGGTTGTTTTGATGATGAGAGATAAATGATTAGTCTAGAGAGGAATTTGAAATTGGGCAAAGAAAAGGAGAGTACCCATGGAAATCCCCCCACCCACCTACCACATCCCTTCCCTTGAGGCCGACCCTTAAAGGGTTAGGGCCGACCTTGGGTAGGTTGGGGCCGACCTCAATCGGGTGTGGTTCTCATGGTTTTTTTGTTTTATTTTCTTGGGCTTTTTGTTTTTTCCTTGTATGTTTTGTGTATTTCCATGCTTCATGATTCTTGTCCACATGCTTGATATGCCTCATTTGTGTGCTTGACATGTTTTGTTAAGGGTTATCATGGGACTCATTGGTGTCCCATTCTTAGAAAATTTTCATGGTTCAAGGGCTTACTATTATTAAAGACATTAATTTAGGTTAGGATCCTTTGCATATACATGATGGAAGTTTATAGGAAGGCTAAGATGAGTATGAATGGGTTAGTATGATGATGATTACTTGTTTGGTTTATTGTTGTGGATTGGTTCTGAAAGTAATATAACCTCGATCCAGTCACATTTGATGTGATGAAGCATTTACTTTATAATATTACTCATTTATTAATAAAAAAAATTATTTATTTAAAGACATTTATTTATCCATGTTTAATTGTTATAATTAATTATTGTGATAAACCCGTAGTTTAAAGCAATGCTTTTAGAATCATGATGAGATCATGCTAAAAAGATCTAAAATATAGATAGCTTAAAACTAGAATGTTTCTAATCATATGATCACTAATATGGGGTTAGTGAATCTAGGCAGATTAGTACATATTATGATTGCTTTTTTGAAGAGAATGATTGATCTCATAATCATTTGTGTGGAGACACTACAACAAGTATGCATGTTCTTATTAGAGAATAAGTTCACTGAACGTGACTCACTTAAAGGAACACCTAATAGAGTTTTACATACCTATCAATAGGAGTTCCTATAATGATAGTAGTATAAGTGATTCTTGGACTTGAGATCATCATAGTACCATGTGTATTCTGATTTATACTTTGTCATATTCCTTAAGACTTTTTGGGAATATAGAAAGGTATTTTCGGGTATAACAATGTGTACATTGAGATAAGTGAATGATTAACAATGGATCTACCACTTTCATTAAAGAGAGAGAATGTCATATGTGATTCGATTAGTGACAACTCAGAAATTCCTGACTATGGTTGAATGAAAATCAAAAATCACTAGAGTTATGCTTCTGTTAATTGAAATGCATATAATCAAATAAATAAAACTTGATAGATAATTCTATGTTTTATATTTGATTAGGACATTGTGCGGTGGAATGATTTTAATCGTACGGTAACTATTTACTCAATAGGTTCTTTGTGGTTAAACGTTAATTTCATATTATTTGGGTATATAGTCATGATATGTTGAGAGGTGTCACTCATGATGTAGAATAAATATAATTAATTTTATTTATACAATAATTAAAAGAGTTTAATTCATTTAAATAAAATCAAAATAGTTCTAATTTTATTTATTCTATTACCGACATAATATTAAACCTAAAAGGTCACACCATAAAATAAAAATATTGATTTAAAAGTAATTAGCTAAAAAATAATAATAAATTAAGTACATTTAATTTGTACCATGGTGGAACAAATTAAATAGCTTAATATTTATAATAAAGTATTTAAGAAATACTAACTATTATTATTATTATTATTATTATTATTATTATTATTATTACTATTATTATTATTATTATAAATAGTTTAGGAAAGATGATTTGTCTATATAAGGAGAGACCTTATTATATATTAGGTTTGACATTAATACACTACTACTATTATTATCTCAAGCCAAAATAGTTTAGGAGAGACAGAGAAAAAAGATTAGCCACCCTAGGATTTACGAATAGGGCGTTGTACAGTAGGTTCATCAACTTGGACATGTACCTGACTTTGATCCGTAGTAATTTGTGGTTCTTGAACTTCTTCAAGATATATCTTACTCCCACTGACCTCTTCATGGATAAACTCTTTTTCTAAAAAGGCAGCATATTTTGCAACAAACACCTTTTGATCAGTTGGATGATAGAAATAATACCCTAAGGTTTATTTAGGGTATCCCACAAATCTACACTTGTAGGATTTAGTCTGTAGCTTATCATTTTCAAACTTTTTGACAAAAGTTGGACAACTCCAAGTCTTAACATGCTTAAGATTTGGTTTACTCCATTTCCACATCTCATATGGAGTCTTTGGGGTAGATTTTGTAGGCACCTTGTTAAGTAGGTATGCAGCCATTTCTAGGGCATAACCTCAGAAGGAAATTGAAAGATCGGTAAAACTCATCATGGAATGAACCATGTCCAAAAGTGTTCGATATCTCCTTTTAGATACTCTATTTAACTGTGGTGTACCTAGTGGAGTCCATTGTGAGATTATACCATTATCTTTAAGACAATTGAGAAACTCAGCGCTTAAGTATTCTCCACCTCGATTTGATTGGAAAATCTTAATACTTTTGCCGGTTTATTTCTCTACTTCACTTCTGAACTCTTTGAACTTTTCAAATGATTCAGATTTGTATTTCATTAGATACACATATCCAAATCTTGAGTGATCATCAGTGAAAGTAATAAAATAAGAATACCCTCCCCGTGCATTCGTTGTCATAGGTACACAAACGTCTGTGTGAACCAACGCTAACAACTCTGTAACTCTTTCTCCTTTTCCACTAAAAAGAGATTTAGTCATTTTACCCATGAGACAAGATTCACAAGTTGGATATGATTCATAATCAGATAGCTCTAAGAGTCATCCTTATGCAACTTGGATAATCTTGTTTCATTGATATGATCGAGTCTACAGTGCCACATATAGGTATAATTAACATCATCTCTTTTTCTTTTCTTAGTTTGTTCAATTTGAAATATATTTTCATGCAAGTCAAGTATTTAAAGTCCATTTTACAAATTACCAACACCATATAAAATATTGTTATTATAAATAGAATAAATGTTGTTCTTTATTATAATGTCAAATCCATCCATATCTAATACAAAAATAGAAATAATGTTTCTAATGATATTCGAAACAAAATAACAATAAGTGCCTACAGCTAATGCAGCAACCTTTGCTCCATTTTTCACTGGTAGGACAACCTTATCCTTGTTCAGCTTTCTACTTCTGACCAATCCCTGCACAGTAATACATATGTGACAACCACAGCCGGTATCCAATACCCAAATAGAATTTTGACTTTCTGAAAAATTAATTTCAATCATAAACAAACCTTGATTAGGATTTGAAGCTTCTCCAAGCTTCTTCTGCTTTTGTTCTGCAAAGAAATCCTTGCAGTTCCTCTTCTAGTGACCCGGCTTCTTGCAATGGAAGCACATTCTTTTGCTATCTGGATCAGGTTTCTTTTGTTTCTTCCTATTCACCTTACCCTTAGCCTTCTTAAATTTCTTCTTTTCAAAAGATATCTTAGGCCTCTTCCTTTTCTTAGAAGAATCATCCACCATTAAGACATGGTTTTTCTTGGATCGAAAGTATTAAATTTAAGTAAAACCTATGAGTGCAAGAATTAAATTTAAACATAACTATTATATTTAAACTCGGGCTTCATACAAATGGGTTTTCAAGCGCTCCTTGTTCTCCAGTTCTTCAAGATAATTCTAACTAGTCCTATTACATAAAATATTTAATTTAAATAGAAACCTTGATCAACAGTCAAGGGAAAGTATATAGGAGGGAGATATAATTTTACATCAAGAAAAACTAGAGAAGACGAGGTACGCAGACCCCATTTATTAAAACTCATTCATTCAAGCATTAGACTAAAATAAAATCTAATCACATTGGTCAATAGTCCACAATCAACCCCATTTATTTTCATATATATCACCATATGCATCAATAAATAAAATATTTAATATATACATTGATATCTATTTAATGGGCAATCCTAGTTAGTTTCGGAAACCAATTTCAACTCTAATTAGTTATCATGGAATTCAATTCCAACTCTGATTAGTTATAGCATGAAATCCAATTCTAATTAAAACAATCATCTTTATTTTAATCCAATTTCAAATCTAATAAACTCCTTTATTAATCTGAAATTTCAAAAAAATCTTTAATTTTAATTTTTAATTAAAATAAACATTTTATCTTAAAAAAATCTGGTGGGGTGGCGCTACAGTGCTGCTAGTGAACTAGCATCCGGCGCTGCCACGTCACGTCATCAAAAACTGAGACATGAAGTCGGCGCAGTGCTGCTAGTGAACTAGCATCCGGCGCTGCCGCGTCACGTCATCAAGAACTGAGACATGAAGTCGGCGCTGCAGCGCTGCTAGTGAACTAGCATCCGGCGCTGCAACGCCACGTCACCTTCACGGAGCCGGCCTGCTACAAGGCCTATGACTGGCGCTGCAGCGCCGCTGGGTAGTGTCCATTTTTTTGGTTCGCGAATTTAGCAGTTTTTCTCCAAAAACAAAATTCCTAGCTAACTATAATGCTCAATTAAATTGTTCAAAACACATATCAGTATATATATCAAATAAAAATAATTAATAACTCGAATAAAGGTTTGGCTCTCATGCCACTGTTAGGTTTGTATGAAATCATGGGCGCAATCAAATTGCAAAAAATAGTGAAAGCATGGTAAAATCAGAGTTTAAAATTTTTCTACAAACCAATTACCCGGATTATCCTTTATGCACAGTTATTAATTAAAACGAAATAGAAGGAAATTAGATTCATACACTTGTAGAACTAAGCTTCCACATGTACGAGTTCAACTCCTTGTTCTTCATAATCTCCTTAAATCTCTGGGATTGATTCCTTCCTTTGATAAAAGTTAGCCACCCAAGTGTTTGGCCTCTAGAGGTGATCCACCAAGGAAGAGGAATTGTTCAAGAAGGAAGGTGGTTGACTAAGCCCTAGTTTTCTATTCTCTATAGAAAATGAGTACTCTCCAACAATTAGAATTGTATCATCTGATATCTAACATAAGAATCCTCTTATATAGATATTGGTCAACCCTTCTAATCCAATTAGAAATTGGATTTCGTTTCATTAATTAAACTTCTTTAATCAATTAGGCTTCCCAATACATTGGGAATAATTAATTAATAATTAATTAAACTCCTTTAATTTATTATTCTCCTAATCTTATTAGGAATAAATGAGAGTACTAATATTAAATTAATTCCTAAACTCCTTTAGAAATTAAAATAATAATAATTGTAATAATATTAATAAGACTCCTCTTATTAACTTATATTTAATATTTTTAAAATATTAAATAAAAACATTAAGCTATTTAATTTATTCTATCACCACAAATTAAATTAATTACACTTAACATAGTATTACGATTATGTCATTACCTTCTTAAAGAATTATTCTTCCTTTTATGGTGTGGCCCTTTAGGTTCTCCATATTAAACCGGTTGTGAATAAATCAATTAGAATAATTTTAATCTTATTTAAATAAATAAATTAAACTAATAATCTATTTAAATAAATAATATTTATTCTACAATAGGGATAAGCCTCCCTAGCGATCAACGACTTTCCAGAAAATAAAGATTTCAACATTAATCATAAAAGAACCTTTGAGTTAATAGTTACCGTAAAATTCAATCATTCCACCATACAATATCCAAATTAAATATAAGACATGAAATTACTGTCTAGTCTTATTTTATTTAATTATATGTATTTCGATCAGAAAATGCACAACTCTAAATAATGCAAATTAGAAACACCTTTCTAATTTCATTCTATCTTGGCCAAGGACTACTGTGTTGTCATTTAACGAATCACATAGGATATATCTCTTCTTTTACTAGAAGCGGTAAATTCTTTATTGATCATTCATTATCTCCATATGCAACTTATTACACTCAAGTATTCCCTTTGATATACCCTAAGTGTCTTAAGGAATAAGTCAAATTAGTATAATTCATTACATACAAGATACTATGATGATCTCAAGTCTGAAGATCACTTGTACTACTATCACATTAGGAATTCTAATTGACAGGCGAGTAAAACTCCATTAGATATTCCTTAGCGTGTCAATTCAGTGTACTTATTCTCCAATAAGCACCTTCATACTTGCTTTAGTGTCTCCACATAAATGATCATGAGATCAATCATTCTCATCCAATGAGCAAGCAACATATGTACCAATCTATCCGAATTTACTAATTAGTAATCCAACGATTGGGAAATATTTTAGTTTTAAGCTTTCTAAGAATTTAGATCTCATTGCATGATCAACATCATGATTCTAAAAGCATTGCTTAAAACTATGGTTTATTTACATATTATAAAAATAGCATCATGTAGATAATTAAATGCCTTTAATAAATAAATACTTTTATTAATAAATAAATAAGATTGTTTACAAAGTATATGCTATATCATCATACATGATTGGCTTGTTTGCATACTACTCTCACTGTTAATTGATGTTACATGGATAAAAAATATTGTTGGTGGACATTTAACATCGAGAAGATAATAGACATTATGGTCTATTTGACTATTCTAATGGATTGTTCGTTCCGCTGCAGTGGTTGATCTAAAACTTGTTGTCTGTTATATTCTGTCAAATTTTCACTGTTAAAGACTAATGATAATTTATTCTTAATTATCCTAGTCATAATATTTTTTACTGAGCTAGTTGAGCTCACCTTTTTTCTTTTAGTTCCATTGTTCTTTTCAGAAAATGAGAGTGTCACTGGGACTAGTCGGGGAGTTGAGTATGATCTAAGATAGTAGTCCTCACTATTCTATAAAATAGTGTGTTAATAATTGTAATGAGTACTTAATTTGAGCGTAGATATTTTCGTGTTATATATGACACAATATTTGTATTGAAACTCAAAATTTATGTATGGTCGTATTTTGCACAACAGATTAATAGTTACAAATAAGAAGATTTGTATTTGGATTATGTACCATGTATTTTGGCGACACAAAATGGGTTGTGTGAACCTATTTTGGAGGCCTCGCACATCTCTTCGATTATAACCTAAGGTACTTATACCTAAGGTTTATAACCTATCAGCTTTGATAACAACTAGCACCCCCCAAATCCGGGTCCCTTGAATCTCGGACCTGGTGCGTCACGATACATCATCTTTATACATATTCTATAAACTAATGTGAAATTATAAACATAATTTGTTCATATAATAAGTTCTACAACATTTTCTAAGGTCTACAACCTTTATCTTAGTACATACCTTTAAGAACTCACAAGGTTTGCATCATCAATTTACGTAAGATATCACAATAGATAAATGTTCATATAAAATTAATCTCCAACTTGGTCTTTACCTTTGCCCTTCATTGAGCATTCAGGCTTAACTAAAATATTATCATGATATAGCAAGAGTGAGCAACTGCAATTTGCTCAGCAAGTTTAAATACAATAAAGATATATCATGATTGAAAGAAAGAATAAGCTTTTAAATTTTCAACAGTATAATGATTGTGAAAGAGCATGAGTCAAATTTCAATACATGAATGATTGAATTAATAACGATGAGTGGCCAACAATGACCATGAACAAAATTGGTAGTCAAGGTGATCAGCATTTCAATTAACTTAACTCCCTTTGAAAAGACCTATCATTGATCTTTCAATTAGCATATCATATATTTACTTATAATATCATTACTCTGTATTAAATTATCTAACATTTAGTCACGTAGTTAAATATTAGACATTACATTAATTCCTTAGTAATATTATCACCCCTTGATAATATTGTATCTCATAAATATCATCTTAAACACCCATCTAATATTAATAATCTTAATAATATTTTATTTACTTCTTAGTATTATTAATCAATTAATAATACTTTAATCACTTACTAATATTATTAATCATTTAATATCTTAATCCTTTATAAATATTATTAATTATTTAATAATATTCTATTCATACTTTAATATTATTAATCATTTAATAATATTCAATCACTTTCTAATATTATTAATCCTTTAATAATATTTGAATCAGATACTAATATCTTAGTCATTTATAAATATTATTAATACTTTAATAATATTTTATTCCTTTACTAATATTATTAACCACTTAATAATATTTTAATCAATTACTAACATTATTAATTATTTAATAATATTTTAATTACACTCTAATATTATTAATCATTTAATAATATTTTGGTACTTCCAAGATGGATTGCAAAAACGGTGTGTTGTGTGCCTCCATCATGATTCTATACTTCAAATCAGAATTGTTAGGAACACAAAGTCTGGAGTTGACTGGAAGTATTCTTTCTTCATCGATTCTTGCTTCTGGAATAGCACCTTCTTGCATTTTCTTCTTCATCTTCATCAGCTCCGGGTCTGTAGCTTGAGCAACTTTAACTTTATCAATTAAAGCTGGTTCTACGCGTATACTTGCCATCTTCACGTGGGTCCCTCGAGTCTTTAACTCTATCTCCATGATTTGTAAGTCATACAAGATGGCTTCGTGTTGACAATATCGCACTTGTACCCGTATAAGATCTTCAACTCAACGCGTCAGCTACCACGTTCGCTTTTCCAGGATGGTATTGGATGGTATGGTCGTAATCTTTAAATAGCTCAAGCTAACGTCGTTGTCGCATATTGAGTTCGTTCTGGCTGAAAAAATATTTGAGGCTTTTGGAGTATATTAGGATGTCATCAATAATGACAACCACTAAATGATCCAAATATTTCTTAAATATTCGATTCATCATGTCCATGAACGCAACATGAACATTAGTCAATCCAAAAGATATAACTAGAAATTCGTAATGCGCGTATCGAGTTCTATAGGCAGTCTTCGAAATGTCCTCAGTTTTAATCTTTAACTGATAATATTCAGAACGAAGATCAATCTTTGAAAAGAATTGTGCACCTTGCAACTAGTCGAACAGGTCATTAATACGAGTTAGCAGATACTTATTCTTGATGGTGACATGGTTCAACTCCCGATAGTTAATACATAGTCGTATACTACCGTCTTTCTTCTTTACGAATAAAACAGGAGCACCCCAAGGAGATGTACTAGGACGTATAAAATCGATGTCTAACAACTCCTGTAGTTGGACCTTTAATTCCTAAAGTTCAATAGGAGCCATTCGATATGGGGTTTTAGAAATGGGTTTTGTATCGGGCTCAAGGTCAATAAAGAATTCAACTTCACGTTCTGGGGTAGACCAGAAAGTTCTTCGGGAAATACATCAGAAAACTCATTAACAACAAAAATATCATTCAAATCTGATGTATTCTGATTTAAATCAGTGACATGGGCTAAGAAAGCTTGACAACCGTTTTTCAATAAACGAATAGCTTTATAACTTGAAATGACATTGATTGATTTTAGTAGTCTGGTTGTTTGAATGAAAGCTAACAACCTTACAAAACAATCAATTTTGGCATGATGAGTGGTTAACTAGTCGATTCAAAAAATCACATCAAATGCAAGTATTTTCAAAGATATAAAATTAACAAGTAGGGTGAGGGTGCCAATTTGAATCAAACAAGATTTGTAAACTATGAATGTAACGAAGGTTTCTCCTAACGGAGTTTCAACAGATAAGTCAAAGTCTAATTTCTCAGGAGTCAAGTTCAAACGTTAAGCACAAGCAAGTGAAATAAAAGAATGGGTAGCACCGGTATCTAATAAGGCATAGACTTTGCAAGAGTTTATGATTAGCTTACTCGTGATCACCTCGTTCGGGTTCCTCGCATTTTTGGCAGTCACGACAAACTCTCTTCCAGGAACCACCGACTTTGACTTGTCTGGGACAGCCTTTGGAGTCACCATCCCCGCTGGACTTGGTTTCGCTACCGGACACTCTCTAGCTATGTGTCCTTCTTTTCCATAGTTATAACATACCTTGAATTGTTGTGGGCAGTTTGGACTAATGTGTCTCTCTTGCCCGCATTTATAACATACGACCGGTGGTCGTTCTCCTCCCCTAGAAACAGTTGATGCTGGTACTGCTGTCTACGTCTTCACGTTATCATTGTTGAATCTTCTCTTTTTAAAATCTCCCCCCGACTCGCTTCATCTATTATCAGGGCCACGATTACCACCGGAGTGGTTACCGTTTATGTCATGATACTTTTCTCCCCGCTGGTTGTCATTGTTCCGATGACTGCTGCCACCGGTACGACCTTGGTTGTTGTCCCTTGGTTGAACATAATCATTATCTCGTTCTAATAATTGGGCCCTGTTCACCACATCTGAATATAAAGAAAGTTTGTGAGAAATGAGGTACTGACAAATTTAAGGTTTCAAACCTCTCAGAAACATCCGCGTCATACGTTCCTCATTATCAACCAAATGAGATGCGAACCAAGATAACTCCGTGAACTTAGCCTCGTACTAGGACACGGTCATGTTATTCTGTTCCAGTTTGATAAACTCTACCTCTTTCATATAATGAATACTTTCTGGAAAGTACTTGTCATTGAACAGTTTCTGGAACTCTTCCCAAGACATCTTGAGTGCAGTAGGCTGGGTACGCTTCATAGATTTCCACCAGTAATCTGCCTCTCCACGGAACATAAATGTGGCGAATAGAACCTTTTGCTCCTCCGTGCATCCCAAGACATCAAATATCTTGGTAATTTGCTTAACCCACGTTTTCGCCTTGATTGGATCTGGCTTTCCCAAAAATTCTGGTGGTCCCAACTCTTTGAACTGCTTAGCAGTGACAAGCCGCGAATTGTTATTATTTCCACCTGTATTATGAACACGAGTCTCCCCCGTCTGGTTTTGAATGAACTGCAAAAAACTTCTAAACATCCCATCGTTCATCGTTTGATCGGTGGGGTTATTTACAGGAGGAATATTGCCTTCCTGTTGCACATTCTCCTGGTTGGTGATTACAGGTGTCTCAACGGTCTCATTCACTCCATTGTTTAGATTTTCAGCTGCCATTCTCAAATACTGTCACAAAATAAGGGTTAATCAAACAAATTAATATATCACATATTAACCCTATGTTCCGACCGACCAAAATAAATACCAAATAAGCTTAGGTAGGACACACACTAGCGAAGGATTTACTCGTCTCTCCCCTTCTAGTTCTATTTTCATATCTCCGCCAGAGATCATATCCCTAAGCTCTGATACCAACTGTGACACCCCCAAAATAGGTTCAATACCAACCCATTTTGTGTCGCCAAATACATGGTACAGAATTCAAATACGCATCTTCTAATTCCAACTATTATACAGTCGTGCAAAATACGACCACACAACTTTGAGCGTTAATACAAATATTATGTAGAAAATATAAACGCTCAAATTCAGATCTCATTTATTACAATTATTAACACACTATTTTATAAAATAGTGAGGACTTCTACAGCTCTAACTTGGACCATCACTCTGTTCTCCGACTAGTGCCCGCAAAATTCTCATTTCCTGAAGAGAACAATGGAAGAAAAGGTGAGCTCAACTAGCCCAGTAAAGAATATTATGACTAAGATAATGGAAAATAAATTATCGTTAGTCTTCAACAAATTAGATAAAATATTATGGACAACAAGTTTTAGATCAACAACTGCAGCGGAAATAATAACTCATTAGAAGAGTTAAGTAGAGAATGAAGTCTACTATCTTCTATGATTTAAAAGTCCATCATCAATATTTTATCCCTGTAACATCAATCAATATACATCTCGAACCAAATTTTCATTTTTGCACTACGGGCCAAAGATATTCATTTGTATCACCAGTTGGTCATGTTCATCTCAACACATGTCCATCTTTGCACTACGGGCCAATGATATTCATTAGGTAATCATTCATCTTTGCACTACAGGTCAAAGATATTCATCAAGTAATCATTCATCTTTGCACTACAGGCCAAAGATATTCAGTTATATCACCATTTAGGACTGTGGATGAAGAAAAACAATATAAATAACAAATCAAGTGAGATAAATGACAAAAATTAGGAATTCGTAATTTAGTTTATCCAAGTTCAATAATACTCCGTAATAATCAATTGTGGAACAAAATTCAAGAATGAAGATCAGAACTTGGATCCAATCAAAGATAAAAAATATTTTTTTACCGTGAATAGTATCCTGTGAATAGTATCTCGTGAATAGTAACTCGACATTAAAAGATAAAAATTTTACGAGAAAGTTCAGAAAATTATTTCGGAATGATACTAAATGAAGGGCAAAACTCAAGAAATTTTTGATCATTTCAGGAATTATAGAAGCAATACTTACCTTGGTAAGTTCAAATTTAGGAATATGAAATAAAATATTATCACTTTCATAATATAGAATATGAAAGAAAATAACATTCATTATGAATATTGAAAGAAAATAATATCATTTACGAGAAAAATAACATCCTTTACCTCAGTATAATACTCGATCTGACTGGATTATCGGATATAATGATGAGAAAAACTTGCACTGTTATCAACACTTAAAGTATCTAAATACTCACAAGAAATACACTCGATATTATAGAGAGAAAATTTTCTGATTCTGGTATGATTTTCATTTCTAACTAAGCATCCTATTTATAGGAAAATGCTAGAACACCAAAGCTGACTTTATTAACCAACGGATGAATTTTCAAGCCCGTCACTTTTGAAAAAACAATGAGCACACTACCATTCAAAACCTCCACCAAAAATCCCACCAACCACATGTTTATATATATATATATATATATATATATTAAAATATTTATTTTTGAAACTTCAATAATTCATAATAAATACCCTTTTATCAAAAAAATACGAACCTTATGTCGATTCTATATGAAATTTGATTCTCTACAACTTTGTAGAAGAAAGTTTTTTCAAATTTCGAACGAAAAAAATGACCCAAATTCATATACGGATGATTTTTTCACACTCATCACTCTTGAAAATCTTCAACCCACTCAAAATTTCAAAGCCTCCATTTTTGAAATAAAGAATTCCACCACATGTTTATTCATATATCGTGAATTTGTTGTAAAAAAATATCATCACTATTATATTATTATATTATCACATTATACACTTATAATATAATATTATAATAATATATTTGAATGAATTTATTTATCTGAACAGATAAAATATTCATTCTCAATAATTGTCACTTTTGCTAAAAATTCCTCCGTTTAAATCCACATTGAATAAATATTTACTTATCATTTTTATAATAATTATTATTCACAAATAATATTATAGAACCACAATAATGACAACTAGGTCGTTCTTAGGAAAGAGGGAGCTTTCCGATAAGGATTTCTCCTTACTGGCGCGCAATTAAATTATCTAACCCCTTTCCTAGGCAGAACTTCCTAGACATTGCTAATAATGCTATCTAATAATATTATTCAAATAATATGAATTATTAATTTGATAATGTGAAATACTGTGCAGTGACAATTATTGAATCAATAATATAAAATATCAATGTAGCAACTATTGAATCAATAAAATATTATGCAATTATTGAATCAATAATATAAAATATTGAACAGTAATTACTGTAACAATAATTGAGTAAATGTCTTCTTACGTAAGAATCAATAATTAGAATTATTGTGCAATACTGTGTGCTACTGTGCAACACTGCGTATTACTGTATTTTAACCACCGGGTATTTCAACAGTTTTAACTGTAATAATTTTACCGTTATTTTTATAAAAATATTATTTTTGTCGCTTTTTATATCCGACCGTTATTCCGTTGTGGGGTCCACCAAAGACTGCGTCGTCGTATGAATATTTTCCAACAAAAAAATATTCCCCGACCAAACGAATATTCCCCGACACAACGAATATTTTATGCCAACTTGCTTACTTTATAAAATTTACATATATCACCCTTAACTTTAACCTTTTATCAATGTAACCATTTACTGAATAATAATAAGAAAAATTGAATACTTTTATTTCATAAAATTCGGGATCTTACATTCTCCCCTCCTTATGAAATTTTGTCCCCGAAATTGACGTACGTACCTGGTATGTCGAAAAGGTGAGGATAACTCGCTTTCATTTCCGATTCTAACTCCCAGGTCATTTCCTCGATATCATGGTTCCTCCACAAAACTTTATCTTGAGGTATAATCTTTGAGCGTAAGACATGTTCCTTCTTATCCAAGATCTTGACAGGTACCTCCTCACACGTTAAATCTTCGGCTATCTCGTCTAGTTCTAACTCAATAATGTGATTTGGGTCTTTCACATATTTACGTAGCACGGATATGTGAAAAACGTTATGAACACGAGACATACTTGGAGGTAAGGCGAGTCTATAGGCCACAGTTTTTACTCGGTCAAGGATTTCAAATGGACCAATAAATCATAAATCGGTGCTCATAGCTTTCTGCAAGCTGACCCTTTGGCACTTGATGCTCCGCCTTGACACGTTTACACGTTAAACACCTCGAGATAAACTCCGCGATCTCTCTCTTCATATTGCTCCACCAAAATGTATGTCAAAGATCACGATACATTTTGGTACTTCCATGATAGATTGCAAACGGTGTGTTGTGTGCCTTCATCATGATTCTATACTTCAAATCAGAATCGTTAGGAACACAAAGTCTGGAGTTAACTCAAAATATTCCTTATTCATCAATTCTTGCTTCTGGAATAGCACCTTCTTGCACTTTCTTCTTCATCTTCATCAGCTCCGGGTCTGTAGCTTGAGCAACTTTAACTTTATCAAAAAGCTGGTTCTACACATATACTTGCCATCTTCACGTGGGTTCCTCGAGTATTTAACTCTATCTCCATCATTTGTAAGTCATACAAGATGGCTTCGTGTTGACAATATCGCACTTGTACTCGTATACGATCTTCTACTCAACGCGTCAGCTACCACGTTCGCTTTTCCAAGATGGTATTGGATGGTATGGTCATAATCTTTAAATAGCTCAAGCCAACGTCGTTGTCGCATAATGAGTTCGTTCTGGGTGAAAAAATATTTGAGGCTTTTGGAGTATATTAGGATGTCATCAATAATGACAACCACGAAATGATCTAAATATTTCTTAAATATTCGATTCATCATGTCCATGAACGTAACATGAACATTAGTCAATCCAAAAGATATAACTAAAAATTCGTAATGCGCGTATCGAGTTCTATAGGTAGTCTTCGGAATGTCCTCAGTTTTAATCTTTAACTGATGATATCCAGAACGAAGATCAATCTTTGAAAAGAATTGTGCACCTTGCAACTAGTCGAACAGGTCATTAATACGAGTTAGCAGATACTTATTCTTGACGGTGACATGGTTCAACTCCCGATAGTTAATACATAGTCGTATACTATCGTCTTTCTTCTTTACGAATAAAACAGGAGCACCCCAAGGAGATGTACTAGGACGTATAAAATCGATTTCTAACAACTCCTGTAGTTGGACCTTTAACTCCTAAAGTTCAATAGGAGCCATTCGATATGGGGTTTTAGAAATAGATTTTGTATCGGGCTCAAGGTCAATAAAGAATTCAACTTCACGTTCTGGGGTAGACCAGAAAGTTCTTCGAGAAATACATCAGAAAACTCATTAACAACAAAAATATCATTCAAATCTGATGTATTCTGATTTAAATCAGTGACATGGGCTAAGAAAGCTTGACAACTGTTTTTCAATAAACGAATAGCTTTATGACTTGAAATGACATTGATTGATTTTAGTAGTCTGGTTATTTGAATGAAAGCTAACAACCTTACAAAACAATCAATTTTGGCATGATGAGTGGTTAACCAGTCGATTCAAAAAATCACATCAAATGCAAGTATTTTCAAAGATATAAAATCAACAAGTAGGGTGAGGGTGCCAATTTGAATCAAACAAGATTTGTAAACTGTGAATGTAACGAAGGTTTCTCCTAACGAAGTTTCAACAGATAAGTCAAAGTCTAATTTCTCAGGAGTCAAGTTCAAACGTTGAGCACAAGCAGGTGAAATAAAAGAATGGGTAGCACCGGTATCTAATAAGGCATAGACTTTGCAAGAGTTTATGATTAGCTTACTCGTGATCACCTCGTTCGGGTTCCTCGCGTTTTGGGCAGTCACGACAAACTCTCTTCCAGGAACCACCGACTTTGACTTGTCCGGGACAGCCTTTGGAGTCACCATCCCCGCTGGACTTGGTTTCGCTACCGGACACTCTCTAGCTATGTGTCCTTCCTTTCCACAGTTATAATATACCTTGAATTGTTGTGGGCAGTTTGGACTAATGTGTCCCTCTTGCCTGTATTTATAACATACGACCGGTGGTCGTTCTCCTCCCCTAGAAACAGTTGATGCTGGTACTGCTGTCGACGTCTTCACGTTATCATTGTTGAATCTTCTCTTTTTGAAATCTCCCCCTACTCGCTTCTTCTATTATCATGGCCACGATTACCACCGGAGTGGTTACCGTTTCTGTCATGATACTTTTCTTCCCGCTGGTTGTCATTGTTCCGATGACTGCTGCCACCGGTAAGACCTTGGTTATTGTCCCTTGGTTGAACATAATCATTATCTCGTTCTAATAGTTGGGCCCTGTTCACCACATCTGAATATAAAGAAAGTTTGTCAAAAATGAGGTACTGACGAATTTCGGGTTTCAAACCTCTCAGAAACATCCGCGTCATACGTTCCACATTATCAACCAAATGAGATGCGAACCGGGATAACTCCGCGAACTTAGCCTCGTACAGAAACACGGTCATGTTATTCTGTTCCAGTTTGATAAACTCTACCTCCTTCATATAACAAATATTTTTCGAAAAGTACTTGTCATTGAACAGTTTCTGGAACTCTTCCCAAGACATCTTGAGTGCGGTAGGCTGGGTACGCTTCACAGATTTCCACCAGTAATCTGCCTCTCCACGAAACATAAACGAGGCGAATAGAACCTTTTGCTCCTCCGTGCATCCCAATACATCAAATATCTTGGTAATTTATTTAACCCACGTTTTTGCCTTGATTGAATCTGGCTTTCCCAAAAATTCTGGTGGTCCCAACTCTTTGAACTGCTTGGCAGTGACAAGTCGTGAGTTGTTATTATTTCCACCTGTATTATGAACACGAGTCTCCCTCGTCTGGTTTTGAATGAACTGCAAAAAACTTCTAAACATCCCATCGTTCATAGTTTGATCGGTGGGGTTGTTTACAGGAGGAATATTGCCTTCCTGTTGCACGTTCTCCTAGTTGGTGATTACAGGTGTCTCAACGGTCTCATTCACTCTATTGTTTAGATTTTCAGCTACCATTCTCAAATACTGCCACAAAACAAGGGTTAATCAAACAAATTAACATATCACATATTAACCCTATGTTCCGACCGACCAAAATAAATACCAAATAAGCATAGGTAGGACACACACTAGCGAAAAATTTACTCGTCTCTCCCCTCCTAGTTCTATTCCCAGATCTCCGCCAGAGATTATTTCCCTAAGCTCTGATACCAACTGTGACGCCCCCAAAATAGGTTACATACCAACCCATTCTGAGTCGCCAAATACATAGTACAGAATTCAAATACACATCTTTTAATTCCAACTATTATACAGTCGTGCAAAATACGACCACACAACTGTGAGTGTTAATACAAATATTATGTAGAAAATATAAACGCTTAAATTCAGATCTCATTTATTACAATTATTAACACACTATTTTATAAAATAGTGAGGACTTCTACAGCTCTAACTCGGACCATCACTCCATTCTCCTACTAGTGCCCGCAATATTCTCATTTCCTGAAGAGAACAATGGAAGAAAAGGGTAAACTCAACTAGCCTAGTAAAGAATATTATGACTAAGATAATGAAAAATAAATTATCGTTATTCTTCAACAAATCAGATAAAATATTATGGACAACAAGTTTTAGATCAACAACTGCAGTGAAAATAATAATTCATTAGAAGAGTTAAGTAGAGAATGAAGTCTACTATCTTCTATGATTTAAAAGTTCATCATCAATATTTTATCCCTGTAACATCAATCAATATACATCTCGAACCAAATTTTCTTCTTTGCACTACGGGCCAAAGATATTCATTTGTATCACCAGTTGGTCATGTTCATCTCAACACCTGTCCATCTTTGCACTACGGGCCAATGATATTCATTAGGTAATCATTCATCTTTGCACTACAGGCCAAAGATATTCATCAAGTAATCATTCATCTTTGCACTACAGGCCAAAGATATTCAATTATATCAACATTTAGGACTGAGGATGATGAAAAACAATATAAATAATGAATCAAGTGAGATAAATGACAAAAATTAGGTATTCGTAATTTAGTTTATCCAAGTTCAATAATACTCCGTAATAATCAATTGTGGAGCAAAATTCAAGAATGAAGATCAAAACTTGGATCCAATCAAAGATAAAAAAAATGTTTTTTTTACCGTGAATAGTATCCTGTGAATAGTAACTCGACATGAAAAGATAAAAATTTTACGAGAAAGTTCAAAAAATTATTCCGGTGAAATGATACTAGATGAAGCGCAAAACTCAAGAAATTTCTGATCATTTCAGGAATTATAGAAGCAATACTTACCGTGGTAAGTTCAAATTTAGGAATATGAAACAAAATATTATCACATTCATAATATGGAATATGAAAGAAAATAACATTCATTATGAAAATTAAAAGGAAATAACATCATTTACGAGAAAAATAACATCCTTTACCTCAGTATAATACTCGATCTGACTGGAATATCGGATATAATGATGAGAAAAACTTGCACTGTTATCAACACTCAAAGTATCTAAATACTCACAAGAAATACACTCGATATTATAGAGAGAAAATTTTCTGATTCTGGTGTGATTTTCATTTCTAACTAAGCACCCTATTTATAGGAAAATGTCAGAACACCAAAGCTGACTTTATTAACCAACAGATGAATTTTCAAGCCCATCACTTTTGAAAAAACAATCAGCACACCACCATTCAAAACCTCCACCAAAAATCCCACCAACCACATGTTTATATATATATATATATATATATATATATATATATTAAAATATTTATTTTTGAAATTTCAATAATTCATAATAAATACCCTTTTATCAAAAAAATACGAACCTTATGTCAATTCTATATGAAATTTGATTCTCTACAACTTTGTAGAAGAAAGTTTTTCCAAATTCCGAACGAAAAAATGATCCAAATTCACATTCGGATGATTTTTTCACACTCATCACTCTTGAAAATCTTCAACACACTCAAAATTTTAAAGCCTCCATTTTTGAAATAATGAATTCCACCACATGTTTATTCATATATCGTGAATTTATTCTAAAAAAATATCATCACTATTATATTTTTATATTATCACATTATACACTGATAATGTAATATTATAATAATATATTTTAATGAATTATTTTATCAGAACAGATAAATTATCCATTCTCAATAATTGTCACTTTTGCTAAAAATTCATCCGTTTAAATTCACATTGAATAAATATTTACTTATCATTTTTATCAATAATTATTATTCACAAATAATATTATAGAACCACAATAATGACAACCAGGTCGTTCCAAGGAAAGAGGGGGCTTTCCGATAAAAATTTCTCCTTACTGGCGCGCAATTAGATTACCTAACCCCTTTCCTAGACAGAACTTCTTAGACATTGCCAATAATGCTATCTAATAATATTATTCAAATAATATGAACTATTGATTTGATAATGTGAAATACTGTGCAGTGACAATTATTGAATCAATAATATAAAATATCAACGTCGCAATTATTGATATAAAATATCAACGTAGCAATTATTGAACCAATAAAATATTATGCAATTATTGAATCAATAATATAAAATATTGAATAGTAATTACTGTAACAATAAGTGAAGTAAATGCCTTCTTACATAAGAATCAATAATTGAAATTACTGTGCAATACTGTGTGCTACTGTGCAACACTGCGTATTACTGTATTTTAACCACCGGGTATTTCAACAGTTTTAACGGTAACAGTTTTACCATTATTTTTATAAAAATGTTATTTATGTCGCTTTCTATATCCGACAGTTATTCCGTTGTGGGGTCCACCAAAGACTGCGCCGTCGTACGAATATTCTCCGACCAAAAGAATATTTCCCGACCAAACGAATATTCCCCGACATAACGAATATTTATGCCAACTTGCTTACTTTATAAAATTTACATATATCACCCTTAATTTTAACCTTTTATCAATTTAACCATTTACTGTATAATAATAAGAAGAAAAATTGAATACTTTTATTTCATAAAATTCGAGGTCTTACACAGTTTGCTACATTCAATAAGTCTTTTTCATATGGCTTGCCATATATATTATTTTGACTTGCCAAAATCTTAATTCCTTTGTGGACTTTTATTAGGTTTCTAACACCTGGCTACTAGGTTAGGTTTAATTTAATTATCACCACAATACCTAGCTTATCTCTTCCTAATTTAATATTTTTGGATTTTCTTAAATTACTGCCCAAGGCTTAATTTTCACAAGCTTGTATATTTAAGTTTTTCATTTATTCTTGTATGATTAATTCAATTAATCATTCCTCTTATTTAGCTAAAATATAAATATCACATCTTTACTATAAGACCCCGAATTTTATAAATAAAGATTTAATTTTTTTTATATATTATTTTAAAATAGTAAGGGGTTGATTTAATTAATGTAGTAAGTTGTAGGTAAAATGTGCAAATATTTCAAAATGAGCAAGTGGTTATAAAATATTCATTGTTGTCGGAGAATATTCGTTTGGTCGTGGAATATTCTTGTTGTCGGAGAATATTCGTACGACGGCGCAACCAATTGTGGGCCCCACAACGGAATAACTGTCAGATATAGAAAGCGATAGAAATAATATTTTTATAAATAACGACAAAACTGTTACCGTTAAACTGTTAAAATACCCAGTGATAAAAATACATTAATACGCGTTGTTGCAAGTAGCACACGGTATTGCACATTATTTCTAATTATTGATTCGTACGTAAGAAGACACTTACTCAATTATTATTATAGTAATTACTGTTCAATATTTTATATTATTGATTCAATAATTGCTACGTTGATATTTTATATGATTGATTCAATAATTGCTACCGTTGATATTTTGTATTATTGATTCAATAATTGTCACTGCACAGTATTTCACATTATTAAATCAATAATTCATATTATTTGAATAATATTATTAGATAGCATTATTGACAATGTCTAAAGAAGTTATGTCTAGGAGGGGTTATTTAATTACGCGCCAGTAAGGAGAAATCTTTATCGGAAGGCCCCCTCTTTCTTGGGAACGACCTAGTTGTCAATATTGTAGTTCTGTAATATTATTTGTGAATAATTAATTATTGATTTATATGATAAGAAAATATTTATTTTGTGGATATAAAAGAAAAAATTAGTGCTGAGGTATTTTTATCAGTATTTTGGTGTGGAAAATCATCCGTTTGTGGATTTCGACCATTTTTCGTTCGAAATTGGTAAAAATTTCATTCTACAAAGTTGTAGAGAATTAAATTTCCTATGAAAAGGACATAGAATTCGTATTTTTCTGATTAAAGGGCTATTTATTATGAATTATTGAAGTTGCAAAAATAAATATTTTTTATTAAAAATATGGGTGGGCCCCACTTTTGTTTTTTGGTGGAAAAATTCTGAATTCTAAGCTGGTGTGCATTAGAATTTCAGAAGGTTGAAGCCACCGGTAGCAGGTAAGTCAGCTTTGGTGTTCTGGCATTTTCCTATAAATAGAGTGCTTAGGTTAGAATTAAAAAACACACCAGAATCAGAAGTTTTCTCTCTCTATAATATCAAGCGTATTTTTGTGAGTATTTAGATACTTTGAGTATTGCTATTCAGTGCAAGTTTCCTTCAGTATTATATCCGATATTCCAGCTAGAAGTATTATTCCTTTGAGGTAAAGGATGTTATTTTCTTTCGTAAACGATGTTATTCTTCTCAATATCATTATACCAAAATATTGGCACGGATTTTATTATGAAATTCTTACTTTTTTCGTTAGAGTTACTATTCACGTATACGACACTATTCACAAATACAGTACTATTCACAAAAAAATTATATTTTCTTTTCTTGTCCTTTATTTCACTGAATTCGTTCTTTAAGAGTATTTTTCATCATTCTCAGTCTTAAATGGTGATACTTGATGAATATCTTTGGCCTGTAGTGCAAAGATGAATGATTACCTGATGAATATCTTTGGCCTGTAGTGCAAAGATGAATGATTACTTGATGAATATCTTTGGCCTGTAGTGCAAAGATGAACAGGTGTTGAGATGAACATGACCACTGGTGATACAAATGAATATCTTTGGTCGTAGTGCAAAGATGAATATTTGATTTGAGATATATTGATTGATGTTACAGGGATAAAATATTGAGTATGGACTTCTAAATCATAGAAGATGGTAAACCTCATTCTCTACATAACTCTTCTAATGAATTGATATTTCCGCTGCAGTTGTTGATCTAAAACTTGTTGTCCATAATATTTTATCTGATTTGTTGAAGATTAACGATAATTTGTTTTCCATTATCTTAGTCATAATATTCTTTACTGGGCTAGTTGAGCTCACCCTTTTATTCTATTGTCCTCTTCAGGAAATAAGAATGTCGCAGGGACTAGTCGGGGGACAGAGTGGTGGTCCGAGTTAAAGAAGTAGTAGTCCTCACTATAAAGTAATATGATAATAATTGTAATGAGAACTTAGTTTGAATGTTAATATTTTCTACATATTTGTATTGACACTCACAACTTGTATGGTCGTCCTGCTCACGACCTTTTGATATAAAAGTTTGTATTTGGATTCTGTACCGTGTTTGGCGACTCAGAATGGGTTGGGTTGATTGGACCTATTCTGGGGGCGTCTCAGTTGGTATCAGAGCTTAGAGATATGATTTCTGGCGGAGATCTGGGAATAGAACTAGGAGGGGAGAGACGAGTAAATCCTTCGCTAGTGTGTCCTACCTAAGTTTATCCGATGTTTAATTGGTCAGTCAGAGTATAGGGTTGATATGTTAATTTGTTTAATTAACCCTTGTTTTATGGCAGTATTTGAGAATGGCAGCTGAGAATGTTAACATTGGAGTGAATGAGACTGTGGAGACACCATTAATCACCAACTAGGAGAACGTGCAACAGGAAGGCAATATTCCTCCTGTAAACGACCCTACCAACCAGACGATGAGCGAGGAAATGTTTAGAAATTTTTTGCAGTTCATACAAAACCAGACGAGGGAGACTCGTGTGCAAAATATAGGTGGAAATAATAACAACACGCGGATTGTCACTGCCAAGCAGTTCAAAGAGTTGGGACCACCAGAGTTTTTGGGAAAGTCGGATCCATTCAAGGCGGAGACGTGGGTTAAGCAAATTACCAAGATATTTGATGTATTGGGATGCACAAAGGAACAGAAGGTTCCATTTTCCACCTTTATGTTCCGTGGAGAGGCAGATTATTGGTGGGAATCTATGAAGCGTACCCAGACTGTCGCACTCAAGATGTCTTGGAAAGCGTTCCAGAAATTGTTCAATGACAAGTACTTTCCTGAAAGTATTCATCATATGAAGGAGGTAGAGTTTATCAGACTGGAACAGAATAACATGACTGTGTCCCAGTACGAGGCTAAGTTCGCGGAGTTGTCCAGGTTTGCACCTCATTTGGTGGAGAATGAGGAACGTATGACGCGGATGTTTCTGAGAGGTTTGAAACCCGAAATTCGTCAATACCTCATTTCTCACAAATTTTCTCTATATTCGGATGTAGTGAACAGGGCCCAGTTATTAGAACGAGGTAGTGATTATGTTCAACCAAGGGACAACAACCAAGGTCGTACCGGTGGCAGCAGTCATCGGAACAATGACAACCAGCAGGGAGGAAAGTATCATGACAGAAGCGGTAACCACTCCGGTGGAAATCGTGGACATGATAGAAGAAGTGAGTCGGGGGGAGATTTCAAGAAGAGAATGTACAACAATGAGAACGCGAAAACATCGACAGCAGCACCAACATCAACTGTTTCTAGGGGAGGAGAACGACCACCGGTCGTATGCTATAAATGCTGGCAAGAGGGACACATCAGTCCCAACTGCACATAACAATCTAAGGTATGCTATAACTGTGGAAAGGAAGGACATATAGCTCGAGTGTGTCCTGTAGCGAAACCAAGTCCAGCGGGGGTGGTGATTCCTAAAGCTGTTCCAGGCAAGTCGAAGTCAGTGGTTCCTGGAAGGGCTTTTGTCATAACTACTCAACAAGCAAGGAACCCGAATGAGGTTATTACGAGTAAGCTAATCATAAACTCTTGCGAAGTCTATACCTGATTAGATACCGGTGCTACCCATTCTTTTATTTCACCTGCTTGTGCTCAACGTTTGAACTTGACTTCTGATAAATTAGACTTTGACTTATCTGTTGAAACTCCGTTGGGAGAAACCTCCATTACATCTATAGTTTACAAATCTTGCTTGATTCAAATTGGTACCCTCAACCTACCTGTTGATCTTATATCTTTGAAAATACTTGCATTTGACGTGATTTTAGAAATTGACTGGTTAACCACTTACCATGCCAAAATTGATTGTTTTCGTAAGGTTGTTAGTTTTCATATTCCTAACCAACCTGTTGTGCGAATTCAAACCACCAAACCACTAAAATCAGTCAATGTCATTTCAAGTCATAAAGCTATTCGTTTATTAAAAAACGGATGTCAAGCTTTCTTAGCCCATGCCACTGATCTAAACCAGAATACGTCAGATTTGAATAATATTTCCGTTGTTAATGAGTTTCCTGATGTATTTTCCGAAGAACTTCCCGGTCTACCCCCAGAACATGAAGTTGAATTCTTTATTGACCTTGAACCCGGTACAAAACCCATTTCTAAAACCCCATATCGAATGGCTCCTATTGAACTTCAGGAGTTAAAGGTCCAACTACAGGAGTTGCTAGACATCGGTTTTATACGTCCTAGTACGTCTCCTTGGGGTGCTCCTGTTTTATTCGTAAAGAAGAAAGACGGGAGTATGCGACTTTGTATTGACTATCGGGAGTTGAACCATATCACCATCAAGAATAGGTATCCACTACCTCGTATTGATGACCTGTTCGACCAGTTGCAAGGAGCACAATTTTTTTCAAAGATCGATCTTCGTTCTGGATATCATCAGCTGAAGATTAAAACTGAGGATATTCCGAAGACTGCTTTCAGAACTCGATACGGGCATTATGAATTCCTAGTCATGTCTTTTGGATTGACTAATGCTCCTACTGCTTTCATAGATATGATGAACCGTGTATTTAAGGAATATTTGGATCAATTCGTTGTTGTCTTTATTGATGACATCCTCATCTATTCCAAAAGCCGTGAAGATCATGAGCACCACTTGAAGCTGGTACTTCAAAAGCTTCGTGAGAACATGCTATATGCCAAGCTGAAGAAATGCGAGTTCTGGCTTGAGAAAGTAGCATTCCTTGGGCACGTGGTATCGAAACGTGGAGTATCTGTTGACCCGGCGAAGATTGAAGCAATACAAAGTTGGGGGCAACCTAAGTCGGTGACCGAAGTACGAAGCTTTCTGGGCTTAGCTGGTTATTATCGGAGATTCGTGGAAGGATTTTCTCGAATCGCTACTCCATTAACTCAGCTGACTCGGAAAGATACAAAATTCGTATGGAACGAGGAATGCGAGAAGAGCTTTCCAAAGCTCAAGAGGAGACTCATTTCGGCACCTGTTCTGACGATACCATCTGGTTCGGATGGATTTGTCATTTACAGCGACGCTTCGGGCAAAGGGTTAGGATGTGTTCTCATGTAACATGGGAAAGTCATAGCCTATGCCTCGCAACAACTCAAAGAATATGAGAGGAATTATCCTACTCATGATCTAGAGTTGGCAGCTGTCGTTTTTGCATTAAAGATCTGGAGACACTACCTGTATGGAGAAAAAGTGGAGATCTATACGGATCATAAGAGCCTCAAATATTTCTTCACTCAAAAGGAACTCAACATGCGGAAACGACGTTGGCTTGAGCTGTTAAAAGATTACGATCATACCATCCAATACCATCCTGGAAAAGCGAACGTGGTAGCTGATGCGTTGAGTAGAAGATCATATGCGAGAATGAATGTGATGCTATTAAGGCCTATTTTGTGTGATTTACAAAAGATGAAGATAGAGTTCAAGACTCCGGGGACCCATGCGATGATATTAAGTATACGCGTAGAACCAGCTTTGATTGATAAAGTTAAAGCTGCTCAAGCTACAAACCCGGAGCTGATAAATATGAGGAAGAAGATGCAAGAAGGTGCTATTCCAGAAGCAAGGATTGATAAAGAAGGAATACTTCGAGTCAACTCCAGACTTTGTGTTCCTAACGATTCTGACTTGAAGTATAGAATCATGATGGAGGCACACAACACACCGTTTGCAATCCATCCCGGGAGTACTAAAATGTATCGTGATCTTCGACATACATTTTGGTGGAGCAATATGAAGAGAGAGATCGCGAAGTTTATCTCGAGGTGTTTAACGTGTCAACGTGTTAAGGCGGAGCATCAAGTGCCAAAAGGTCCATTGCAACCACTTGATATTCCAAAGTGGAAGTGGGAACACATTACCATGGATTTCGTTACGGGTCTTCCCAAGGTTTCTCAAGGCATAGATGAAATTTGGGTTATTGTCGATAGATTAACCAAGTCTGCTCATTTCTTGCCGATACGGGAGACTTATTACCTTGAACGTCTTGCGCGTATGTACGTGAATGAGATTGTGAGATTGCATGGTATGCTAGTATCCATAGTTTCGGATCGTGACCCCAGATTTACTTCACGATTTTGGATCAGTTTGCAAAAGCTATGGGCACGGATTTACGATTCAGTTCAGCATATCATCCTCAAACGGACGGACAATCGGAAAGGACTATTCAAACTCTTGAAGATCTATTAAGACTTTGTGTTCTAGACTTCAAAGGGAGTTGGGATAAGCACTTACCATTGGTGGAATTCTACTACAATAACAGTTATCAGGCAAGTATAGGCGTGGCTCCATTCGAAGCGTTGTATGGACGAAAGTGTCGTTCTGCAGTATGGTGGGACGAGGTGGGTGAAGCAACATTGTTGGGACCGGAGTTAGTATGTATGACTACAGAAAAGATTCAAATGATCCGGCAACGGATACAAACCGCACAAGATCGACAAAAAAGTTATGCGGATCTTCATCGAAAGGACGTGGAATTTAATGTTGGGGACCATGTGTTATTACGTGTTGCTCCATGGAAGGGAGTTACGAGGTTTGGCAAGAAAGGAAAGCTCAATCCACGATTCATTGGTCCATTTGAGATCCTTGACCGAGTAGGAAAGGTGGCCTATAGACTCGCTTTACCTCCAAACATGTCTCGTGTTCATAACGTTTTTTACATATCCGTGTTGCGTAAATATGTGAAAGATCCAAACCACATTATTGAGTTAGAACCGGACGAGATAGCTGAAGATTTAACGTATGAGGAGGTACCTGTCAAGATTTTGGATAGAAAGGAGCTCCTACGCTTGAAAATTATACCTCAAGTTAAAGTTTTGTGGAGAAACGATGCTATTGAGGAAATGACCTGGGAGATAGAATCGAAAATAAAAGCGATGTATCCTCAACTTTTCGACACCCCAGGTATGTACGTTAATTTCGAGGATGAAATTTCATAAGGAGGGGAGGATGTAAGACCTCGAATTTTATAAATAAAGATTTAATTTTCTTTATATATTATTTTGAAATAGTAAGGGGTTGATTTAATTAATGTAGTAAGTTGTGGGTAAAATGCGCAAATATTTCAAAATGAGCAAATGGTTATAAAATATTCATTGTTGTCGGAGAATATTCGTTTGATCGTGGAATATTCTTGTTGTCAGGGAATATTCGTACGACGGCGCAGTCATTTGTGGGCCCCACAACGGAATAACTGTCGAATATAGAAAGCGACGGAAATAACCTTTTTATAAATAACGGTAAAACTGTTACCGTTAAACTGTTAAAATACCTGGTGATAAAAATACAGTAATACGCGTTGTTGCATAGTAGCAATTGCACAGTATTTTGAATTATTGATTCTTACGTAAGAAGACACTTACTCAATTATTGTTACAGTAATTACTGTTCAATATTTTATATTATTGATTCAATAATTGCTACGTTGATATTTTATATGATTGATTCAATAATTGCTACCGTTGATATATTGTATTATTGATTCAATAATTATCACTGCACAGTATTTCACATTATCAAATCAATAATTTATATTATTTGAATAATATTATTAGATAGCATTATTGACAATGTCTAAGAAAGTCCTGTTTAGGAGGAGTTATTTAATTGCGCGCCAGTAAGGAGAAATTTTTATCGGAAGACCCCCTCTTTCCTAAGAACGACCTAGTTGTCAATATTGTAGTTCTGTAATATTATTTGTGAATAATTAATTATTAATTTATATGATAAGAAAATATTTATTTTGTGGATATAAAAGAAGGAATTAGTGCTGAGGTGTTTTTATCAGTATTTTGGTGTGGAAAATCATCCGCTTGTGGATTTCGACCATTTTTCGTTCTGAATTTGGAAAAACTTCCTTCCACAAAGTTGTAGAGAATTAAATTTTCTATGAAAAGGACATAGAATTCGTATTTTTCTGATAAAAGAGATATTTATTATGAATTATTGAAGTTGCAAAAATAAATATTTTTTTATTAAAAACATGGGTGGGGCCCACTTTTGTTTTTTGGTGGAAAAATTCTAAATTCTAAGCTAGTGTGTGTTGGAATTTTAGAAGGTTGAAGCCACCGGTAGCAGGTAAGTCAGCTTTGGTGTTCTGCCATTTTCCTATAAATAGGGTGCTTAGGTTAAAATTAAAAATCACATCAGAATCAGAAGTTTTCTCTTTCTATAATATCGAGCGTATTTTTGTGAGTATTTAGATACTTTGAGTGTTGCTATTCAGTGCAAGTTTCTTTCAGTATTATATCCGATATTTCAGCTAGAAGTACTATTCTTTTGAGGTAAATGATGTTATTTTTTTCGTAAACAATGTTATTCTTCTCAATATCATTATACCAAAATATTGGCATGGATTTTATTATGAAATTCTTACTTTTTCTGTTAGGGTTACTATTCACGCATACGACACTATTCACAAATATAGTACTATTCACGGAAAAATTATATTTTCTTTTCTTGTATTTTATTTCACTGAATTCGTTCTTTAAGAGTATTTTTCATCATCTTCAGTTTTAAATGGTGATACTTGATGAATATCTTTGGCCTGTAATGCAAAGATGAATGATTACCTGATGAATATCTTTGGCCTGTAGTGCAAAGATGAATGATTACTTGATGAATATCTTTGGCCCGTAGTGCAAAGATGAACAGGTGTTGAGATGAACATGACCACTGGTGATACAAATGAATATCTTTGGCCGTAGTGCAAAGATGAATATTTGATTTGAGATATATTGATTGATGTTACAGGGATAAAATATTGATTATGGACTTCTAAATCATAGAAGATGGTAGACCTCATTCTCTACATAACTCTTCTAATGAATTAATATTTTCGCTGCAGTTGTTGATCTAAAACTTGTTGTCTATAATATTTTATCTGATTTGTTGAAGACTAACGATAATTTATTTTCTATTATCTTAGTCATAATATAATTTACTGGGCTAGTTGAGCTCACCTTTTTATTCTATTGTCCTCTTCAGGAAATGAGAATGTCGCAGGGATTAGTCGGGGGACAGAGTGATGGTCCGAGTTAGAGTTGTAGTAGTCCTCACTATAAAGTAGTATGATAATAATTGTAATGAGAACTTAGTTTGAATGTTAATATTTTCTACATATTTGTATTGACACTCACAGCTTGTATGATCGTCCTGCTCACGACCTTTTGATATAAAAGTTTGTATTTGAATTCTGTACCATGTGTTTGGCGACTCAGAATGGGTTGGGTTGATTGGACCTATTCTGGGGGCGTCTCATCTACGCATATATATATATATATATATATATATATATATACTTATACATATACACATTCACTTTATCATTATAATATTTCTTTATTTGAAATTTATTTCTTTAATAAATTTTTTACATACATCACTACATAATTTCTTTTATTAATTAACGTAAATATAAAGGTATCATAATACCTTATTCTCAATAGACCTCCAAGTATACATATAAATCTATTCTAGGGTTTTGAATTTTCGTAACCTATATTTTCTCACTTTTATTCTTCAAAATTTCTATAATTCGTATTAATTTTTTCTTTACATTGTTTAAAAATTCAAACCATATAGGTTCTTTATAAATTTTAGTTAGTCTTCTATTTTTAATCTAGGTTTTACTCTTTAACTTTATTTAATCATTCAAGATGTTATTTATAAATCTTATAAATTTTTGGATTGTCACATAATACAACAACAGTCCCTAACGAAAAGTAGCTACATTCTTTGAACTATATTTTTTGTGTATTTATAAAATACAATGTATATCTAACGGATGAACATTAATGACAAAAAAAATACTCATTAAATATACAACACCTATATATAACCACTATCAAATAAGAAAAAACATTTACGGACTCGAAATATAATATACAAAATACTAAACAATGGATACCAGGTAAAGTAATTAAATATGATTTTCATAACTAATATATTCTTCCTATTTTGCATGTTATTTTTATAAAATTACGTGCTTTCATTTTTTGGCATATCTTTGGAGGAAAAAAACCCAGTGCAGAAGAAACGACAAATTATTGAAATAAGTGATGATATCAGTACCGACAGTGGCCAATTTGAATGTTATGGATATGCCAAGATTGCAAGGATGGAAAAAACTATTGTTACGTTAAAAATAGAGATTGAAGCCATGAAAAAGAAGATTCAAAAAATGGAGTATCAAACGAATGACCTTTAATACAATGTGTTTTCCCATTAAAAGAAAAAGCATTATTATAACAATATCAGTATATTTACATATGTAATTGATATATCATGCAAAAAAGTATCGAAAAGTTTATATGAAAAAAAATATTATAAAAAATATATTTCTCATTCCAGTTTTAAAAAATTATACAATAGTAATTCAAACTAGCTCGTGCAATATCACTTGGTACATAATAAGTTTGAGTTACAATATTAATAAATATGGCTAATTTTAATATTAAAAAAATTGGTACAAAAAAATATTAAAATATAATAAAAAACCGATTTATCGGGTTAACTTAACTACTTTTACCAATTGAACTATCGGTTCGACCAGTGGTCAACCAAACCAGTTCCATCTGAGTTTTGACCAAATTGATTCTACCAGATCAAACCGAACCAGACATAAAACCGATTCCTGGTTCAACCAGTTGAACCTGTCGTTCCGGACCTGGTCTGAAAACAATGATTCTTACTAGGCTCTTTAACCACATTAGGCTGATTATATCACTAGGTTACAATTATCACTAAGTTGATTGCTAATTTTGTTAATTATCAAAGTTACAGATGTATTAACAAGTTTTAAGTAAGATCTTTCTTTTTATTATATGGATGATCAAATGTTTGAAGCTATCTAGCCGACAACAAAAATAAACAAGGTGCTTCATAGTAAATAAAGTCTTTTTAGATTTTTCCCGAGTTTTCCTCCTGATCTCTCTCCCAAATTTTTCGTATACATCTAGGATTGGAATGTAATACTAGTATATGTTGTTTAAATAAATAAAGTCCAAGTTAAAGTTAGTAAAGAAAACAATTGCAATTGAAGATGAATCATTCAACGATGAGTAGTTACTTTGATTCCATATGTAATAATTCAATCTTACCTCGAGTTGGATCAAGACTCAATTTATTGTCAAAAAAGTACTAATTAAGTCATTTTGATCCAAACGAGATTCATGACAACTTGGGGTTTTGTTCGTGGAATAATGTTCTGATGTAATTCAATGACTTTCGTAATGCAAGAGCTACATAATGCAATAATAATAGCCTATTACTATTATTTTGTTGAGTTCAATATAATGCAATAATAATAGCCTATTACATTTTGTTGAGTTCAATCTTGAGTTCCATGCAAAGTACGTAATTCATTTATATTACATTATTATCTTGTTTTGAAATTAAACGTGTAATGTTATAACTATTAATATTTAAAAACTATATTATCATTGTTATTGCAATAAATAAAATTATTTTATTTACATTCTAAGGATATTTTTGGGTGAATTGTGCACACAAAGAGTGATAATGATCAATTTGACATGCTTTGTTTTGTTTTAGTTGTTACATTACATAGGATAATGGGCCAATACATTTAAGTGGAGAATATAATAAAAACATAAAAATTGATGTAATAGTGTTATCTATGTAATGAACTACTACATATATTAGATGAACGAAACATAATAAATATAAAATTATTATATTAATTTCACGCAACCTAAACACTACATTAGTTATCATGATTTTAGAGTTAGAATTTAAGTAAGTTCAGTCCATACACATTTGTTACAAGTTTGTTGTGGCAATTGTTTAAAAAGATAATTTTGAAATTTTATTAATGGGGTAGCTGTGTTTATTGGGTTATAAAAATTTATAGGGTTTACAAATTCATAATTGTATTATTTAAAATGTTAAAATAAATAGAGTACTAAATAGGAAATTAATATTTCAACAATGGAAATTAATAAATAATACATCCGGGAGGCTATAGACATCCGGGAGGCTGTTGTGTTCCAATTGATTGGCCGCTGACATTAGAACACGATGCTGTTACTTGTACCCTAGGTACATTGGATATCAAATTGATATTCTCCAACTTGAAATCTTTGCAAGGTGTAGCTCCACTACATTTGATATTTACTGCAATTTTTGAATGTGACGTGCCCCAAATGTTTTTTAATGTCACGTTGCTAATTTGAACTGCGGATTGCGCCTATAAATCAAACGTTATGTTAGTAATTATATATATATATATATATATATATATATATATATATATATATATATATATATAACTAAATAAGAATTTTAAAACGTGGATAAAAAATATAGGAGAAAAATGCAATTAAAAATGTGGCACAATTTTATCAAAAAAATTATTTTTCCCCTATCCCTTCATAATATATTATTATTTGTGGCACACAGTATGTGTGTATAATGACTTATAAATTTAATAGGTGAATAAAAATATGGGTAAAAAAATAGGCAAAAATTAGGGATAAAATGTGGGAAAACAAAAACGAAATTAGTTTTAATGTGTCACGACTTTATTAAAATAGTTACTTACGCTCATCTCCCTTAGTAATATATGTAAATATATATAATAAAAATAAAAATAAAAAGATGGACAAAAGAATAAAATCACCCTTTATGTTGATACTTGCATATACATCTTAATTATTTACATATTTGCTAATAAAGCTCTTTTGTGAAACTAATAGAATACTATTTTTGCTTTATGTATCAATAATAATAAGATAAAAGTAGTTAAAACTCTGTATATTTTGATTAGTGCTATGTTTTAGAAAATAAAATCATAAACGTACCTGAAATGGACATTAATCAGTAAAATGATTTATGTTGATCAATTACGCTTAAAAATAGTAATTTAAAATTGAACAATAAACTCGTACCTGGGCATTGCAAGTAGCATGTGGACAATAGTTTTGATCAACAATAATCGGGTTATTAACATTTTCCATCGTAATATTTACAAATATAAAATTCGAAGCAGAACCAGGCAAGGAAGCTACCCACGTCTTGATCCTCACCCCGTTTTGGGTGCCATTAAAAGTGCAATTGCGTACATTTATTTCGCTAACAACATCATTATTGTCTTTTCCAAGGCTACCAACACTTATGCCATGACCGGGGCCACAAGAAATGTTCGATATATCGACATTTTGGGTACCGCTGATCATGGCGATGCAGTCATCACCGGTACCTATAACGCAATTTTCAATCTTGATGTTGGTGGATTTGGCGAGATGGATTCCGTCGGTGTTTGGGCTATCACTTGGGCATGACAGTGTCAAGTGACTAATGTTCATGTTTTTGCATGCGAAAATGTTGAAATGAACATTTTTGCTGTTAATGGATTTCAAGTGACGAACGGTTGAATTAGTGACAAAATCAAATCTCATCGTCTGATTAAACCAAAAAAGAAAAACATTGTTAGTATATTTAAAATAGAAATTCAAATTAAATTATAAGAAAAAAATTTATAAACTTGTTTGATTTAATAGTATATGAGACCACTGCTTTCATTAAGGTACAGAGTTTACCAACCCTTATAGGCCTTATAAGAGTGTTTTTCTTTTTTTAACATGTACTTTTATTTCAATTTCCCTCTTGTTTTTAATGTTAAAAATATATCAAAAACTGTTCGTTTAATAATTGTTTAAATTAACATATAAGCAAATTTTACTTTGACGGCAAAACAATGAAAATATTATATATATATATATATATATATATATATATATATATATATATGGCAAAACAAAGAATTATTCCAACTCTGATGAGATCCAGCCACCAAATTTTATTAACAACAAATTTCAAACCATATATAATTTTTAAAATAATACTTGCATATTTAAATATAGTTATCAAATAATTTTAGGTGATTTTTGTTTTCACTCTTTAAAATAAATAAAAACATAAACGCATTAATATAAAAATGAAAAACAAAAACTTGAACACAGAATCAGTTACGAAATGTACAGGAGGAAGGCGCTTGCACAAGGGATTGTCCTTGCAATTGTTATACGGCCAAGCAGAAGCACCTTGGCCATCCAAATAACCATCACCTTCCACCACCAATTGATCCACATGTCGAAAGCTAATCCAATGGTCAGTAAAGAAAATAGCAGGATCAGATGGAGCCTTTAGAGTACCTTTAATCATAACTCCAGTGTGACCCTTACATGGCCCAAGAAAAACAACCGGATGGAGCATGTACGTTCCCCATGGGATAAATACCCAACTAGCTCCATTCCATTGGCATGCATCACTCCACGCTTCCAAAAATGCCTAGAAAAATACAAAATATTATAACTAAACAAAAATTATCAACGAAATTACACAAAACTAGACTATATAATACTCCCCCCATAATTATTAACATTAAAAATTAATTTCAAACTAAAAATTAACATAAATTCATTTAATTATAATTTATGAGAAATTAATATCATAAGCTATCACAAAAGTATTAATAATAAATTTTATTATTTTATATTTTTTAAATAAATTTTATCAAATCTAAATTTAAAAATATGTATTAAATTGACTTTCAAAATTAATAACCTTGAATGAAAGGAAATATTATGTACCTTAGAGTTATCGGTCTTTTCATCGGCAAGAGCACCATAAGTTTGGACGTTGAAGGTTTTGAAAAATGAACCACAAATAGAATTAGTGATGCACAACAATGTGAACACGGTAAAAAGATGAAGAGTATAGAAAATCACCATTGAAGCCATTTTTAGTGATTTAAAGTAATTATGTTTCTTAATAAATATCAATCTTGTATGTATGCAAGTATATATAGGGGTTAATCATAAAGGTAAGTCACCATTCATTCAATCCCCTTATTGTGAAGATTTGATTTTCTGATATGATTTGACAAATTTTAGTCGCTGATTTTTGGTTAATTTAAACAATTTATGATTTTGTTTCCTTCGGAAAACTTTGATTTGAATATATATATATAATTGATGTCGGAATTTGAAATAAAAATTAAAGAAATTATTGGCTTTTCCCGCCAAACCCAACTTAATTTTTGTGGCTTAATTAACTCAATTAAACATCAATTTACAATGGTAAATGATATTGAAAGAGAATATAAAGGGATTAAGTAATTAATGAGAATCCTCTAATTTGTTGCTCAGATTCTACATTATGGAACTTTTCACATGCACATTTACATTTATAACAATTATAAATTCATGTTACCAATTTAGATATTTTTATATTTAAAATTAAAAATAATTCATTTAAACTTTTAAAGTAATAAATCTTGCAATTAATTTTCGGACTTTCAATAACTTGCAATATTAATAGTTGTATGGACTAAAATAGAGTTAAAATCATATTTTTATGAACTCTAAACTTTGTCAAACTAATATTATATTATATTATATTTTGAGATGGGTAGATTATTGCTTTATAATCTCTATTATTTAAAGAGAAAATATAAATATTCTAAATTTTTATTTAGAGCATAAACGATTTCAATTTTTGGGATAATATATTTCAGTTATAAAGAATTAGGAAAAAAAAATTACCTTCAATATGTCATGCTGGAATGTGCTCAAATCTGTGACCATAAAAGAAAATTTTTTTATCACTGGACTATTACTTTTGTCCACATTTTGTACTATTCAATTAGGGTTGAATTACTTCATAAAAGATCTATACTTTTAACATTATTAATTGGCTAAAGGACATCTTACAAAATGGGATCTATACTTTTAACATTATTAATTGGCTAAAGGACAATATTAATTGGCCTTGGGACATCTTACAAAATGGGAAAATCTCTTAGAAAATAATTGAATTACTCCTTCATTTTAGCCAATTATCTCTCTCTTACTTTTGAAAGGACTCTTCTCACTCACAGAGTCCCACCTCTAACGCGTCGTCGTAATATATATTCACAATAATATTAAATTTAAACTTTAATAATTAATAATCTTTTTATCATATGAAATTTATAAATGCAAAAGCTTCACTCTAGTATGACTAATTTTCTAGTGGTTGTGTAAAAATTATCTTTTGCTCTTCAAAATTATCTATTACTATTACTTATTATAATAACACAACTAACATTTCATTGTATATGTATGAGTCAATTTTAGATATTTGATCGGTCCTGAATAAATTCATATAATATTGTACAAGCTTGACAACTCGTGCAAAGCATGAATTTTTTTAAAAAATTACATATCGAACAAATTTTAAATACAGCATATTTAAAGGAATATTTATAATAATAATGCATATCCCTTCATCTAATAGGATAGTATTAGTGTTGAGTGTTGACAATCATTTTTGTATAGCAAGATCATCACTTATAGAAAATAATTGGTCCAAGAGAATGTTGATCCATACGAACTTGTAAAAAAAATTTGGGTATAATTTGATGTGTGGGAGTTCTGTTTATAAAAAAATGTTATTACTTTATATTAATTAGGTGCACGAATTAAGAAAATTAAAGAAAATGTTATAAATCAAATGTGATAAACCCATATTATCAAATGTGTATTACTTTAATTATGTTTCTTAATAAATATCATAGTCTTGTATGTATGCAAGTATATATAGGGGTTAATCATAAAGGTTAGCCACTATTCATTCAATCCCCTTATTGTGAAGATTTGATTTTTTGATATGATTTGACAAATTTTAGTCGCTGATTTTGGTTAATTTAAAGAATTTATGATTTTGTTTCCTTTGGAAAATTTTGATTTGAATATATATAAATATATATAATTGATGTGGAATTTGAAATAAAAAATAAGGAAATTATTGGCTTTTGCCGCCAAACCCTACCTAATTTTTGTGGCTTAATACTCAATTAAACATCAATTTACAATAAATAATGCTAGGATCACATAAAAACTCTCACATAACTCTCACATACACACACATAAATATTGTGGACCCCACATATCAGGTAGGCCCATAATATTTATGTGTGTGTATGTGAGAGTTATGTGAGAGATTTTATGTTATAGTAGCATTGTTGATTTACAATGGTAAATGATCATATTGAATGAGAATATAAAGGGATTAATTAATGAGAATATTCCTCTAATTTGTAGCTCAGATTCTACCTTATCCAACTTTTCACATGCACATTAACATTTATAACAATTATAAATTCATGTTACCAATTCAGAAATTTTTATATACAAAATTAAAAATAATTCATTTAAACTTCAAAAGTAATAAATCTTGCAATTAGTGTTTTTACTTTCAATAACTTACAATATTAATATTTTTATTGACTAAAATAGAATAAAATCATATTTTTATGAACTCTAAACTGTCAAACTAATATAATATTATATTATATTATATTTTGAGATGGGTTGATTATTGTTTTATAATCTCTATTATTTAAAGAGAAAATATAAATATTCTACATTTTTATTTAGAACATAAACTAATTCAATTTTAGGGATATATATTTCAGTTCTAAGGAATTAGGAAAAAAAATTACCTTCAATATGTCATGCAGGAATGTACACAAATTTGTGACCATAAATGAAAAAAGTTATCACTAGGCTATTACTTTTGTCTAAAAACATCGTATCTAATACTTTAAAAGACGTATAGAATGTTTAAAAAAAATTACAAATATTCATGTACAAGTTACAATATTACTGTTCATTTTTTGTCCACATTTTTTACTGTTCAATTAGGGTTGAATTACTTCATAAAAGATCTATATTTTTAACATTATTAATTGGCCTTAGGACATTTACAAAATGGGAAGATCTCTTACAAAATAAGTAAATTACTCATTTATTTTAGCCAATTATCTCTCTCTTCCTTTTGAGGGGACCCTTCTCATTCGTACATTCCCACTTCTAACGAATCTCACCGTTGTAATATGCACAATAATATTAAATTTAAACTTTAGCAATTAATAATCTTTTTGTCATGAAATTTATAAATGCAAAAGCTTCACTTAAGACGACTAATTTTCTAGTGGTTGTGTAAAAATTATCTTTGTGCTTCACAAGTGGACTCTCATTAATCTATTATCTATTACTATTACTTATTATAATAACACAATTAACATTTCATGGTATTAGTATGAGTCATTTTGAAATATTTGATTGGTCCTGAACAGATTCATTTAATATTGTACAAGTTTGACAACTCGTGTAAAGCACGACAAAATTTTAAAAATTACATATCGAACAAATTTTAAATAAAACATATTTAAAGGAATATTTATAATAATAATGAATATATCTTCATCTAATAGGATAGTATTGGTGTTGAATGTTGACAATCATTTTTGTATAGCAAGATCATTATTTATAGAAAATAGTTTATCCAAGAGATTATTGATCCATACGAAACTTGTAAAAAAATTTAGGTGTAATTTGATGTGTAGTGAGAGTCCTATTTATAAGAAAATGAGATAACTCTATGTTAATTACGTTCACGAATTAAGAAAATTAAAGATACAAATACTACAAAATATCTTTTGTAAAAGTAATACTAATACAAATGATACATTGAATGTTTAATAATAAACCAAAAAATACTAGGGGCGTCTAAAGTGGTCATCTTAAATACCTAGTAATTGATCATCTTTATAGATGGTGTTTGTTACACTGATAATCTTACATTACTAGTAATCAGATGACCAAAAATAGGTGGTAATCTAAGATTACCACACAATGAACATCTTGAAATTTTTATTTAGACAAAAATAACCTTTATATTTAATAATTGGGACCTAAATATCCTTATTAGTCACATAATTTATATTTATTTTTTATTTTTTTTGTATTTTTTTGGTCGACATGTTTAGTTTAACTAAACTAACTCATTGTCCAAACAAAGTATACAATATTATTTGTTATTTATTATTAATATCATACTTGAAAATTTTGTGCTTAGTAATTGAATCAATCATGAATTATTATTTTATAAACATATTAAAAAAAATTATACGATTTACTAAGTAATACATAATTAATTATTTCGATAGTACTTTGATGATTGTTGATTACATTTGACAATAACCATATGAGTGAATCATCAACTAAAATTAGTACAAGGCTATTGAGGAAAAGGTAATATTAGAAATATACCCAATAATTTTGAATTCATATCAAACACTCACAATATCAATTATCGTTTGTAGGACCGAGAAATATAAAGTATGACTTAAACAACAAAATAAACAAGAATAACTAATAAACAATACTTTCATCAATCATGATCATTACAAATGTTGAATAAAACTTTAGGGAACAATACACCAATGACCTATACTATTACAATTTTGTTGTGGTCGGGTTCGTTAATTGTTCAGGTGAGGTGAGAATCCACGAAAGCATGCGAGACCCACGGAGTGATGGGCGAGGGGAGAGATCATAGGCAAACTCCTTGAACCAATATGGCAGAACCCTTGAGGCTCCACAAGCCTCAAGATAGCTAAATTACATACTTTACCTAGGTGCGAATACTGCTTTTTCGGAGTCAATTTCGCCCTATGTCTCTACTCGTCAGTCCAAGACCCTCGTTGAATCCCACTTTCGGACGACATCTCTACCAGAGGCTAGAGAGGTAATCTGACTTATCTGACGTAGCCATCTCTGACAGTAATTCTTCATTTCGGCTCAATCAAGAACTGTCGGGAAAGAGTAGTCTTCTTTGCATAATATCATCATGGTGGCTCATGACATCATCATCCTAGCAAAGGACATCATTCTTGAAGGTCTAGCATGCTCCTTGTGCTCATGATGCCAATTAGTGAATTGAAAGCTTAAATTCCTCACTTCAGGCCTACTTGTGTAAACTTGGGGACTACTTTTATAAAATTGGGGCTTACTTATGTGAACTTGGAGAGACATGTCTTCATGTAAAGTCTTGTCTTACTCTTCCTTCAAATTCCCTTTGGTCAAAAAATATCTCTAAAATTTGGTTAAATGTGAACATCATATGGTGAATGTAAGGGCCTCCATGAGGGGGAAGCCCACCTTGGGGTCGACCCTAGGGCGGCTCCTTTCCTCATGGTGGCCTCCTTCTCACTCCTTCATGTTTTAGTCTCATTTTCCATAACCTCCTTCAATTTGGATAAGTATTGAACATGAGATATCAATGAAAATATGAGGGCAGCCCTACTATGGGGTGGAGCACCCTTCGAGCTGACCCTAAGGAGGTTAGGGCCGACCCTAGGGTGTGGTCTCTAACCCATGGTGCCCTGATCCCCTTTGGTCTTCCTTTGTTTTTCTCTTTCTTTGCACACTTTCTTATATTTGGCTAAGTGTTGGAGATGGTAGAGCATGTGAGGACCTTATTAGGGATGACATGTTAGGGCCAACCATGGGGAGTTATAAGCCTACTATGAGAGATTTGGGGTCGGATTTTGGTTGGTTCCCACGTTATGGTGGTGTTCCCTTAGTTCCTTATTGCTTGGATGCTTCTTTATGTAACCTTCTTGGATTTTTGACTAGGTGTTGAGCTTGAGGTATGATGGAAGGCTATGGGAGAAACCCCCCCCCCCCCACCATGTTGGGGCCAACCCTATGGGGTGTCTTGGCCTTATGGAAGTCACTTCCTTACTTTCTTCCCATTTTGGTCTCTTTCTTGCATTCCTTCTTGAATTTGATTAAGTATTGAAGGTGAGGTGAGGTATGGTGAGAGAAACTTAGAGCATCCCCCACCATGAGGGGACAAGTTGGGGCCGACCTTATGGGAGTTGAGGTTGACCCTATGGGGTGCCTCCCCCTCATGGTGGCTTCCTTCCTCTTACTCCTTTTTGGCCATTTAATTGCATGTCCTTATGTATTGCCGACTTGACCTCCTCTTTCTCACTCTTTTTTGCCTTTTTATGGGAGTGTGAAGTGTGCGTCTTATGGTGTCATAAGGCCTCTCTTCTTGTTGGCTTTCATAGTGAGGATTCTCAACCTTAGCCATTTTCTTGCCAAATTTCCATACTTAGCCAATTTTGGTCTTCTTGGGAGGAAATGTCCAATGCTTTGCCTTGAATCTCTCTAAGGCACTAATGATAGATAGTGCGGGATGTGAATGAATGTGTTAAGCCCTTGGGAGTTGATGTGTCATAGGGTGCCCGAGTGGCCTCTCTAGGTAGGGCCTGTTGGGAGTCATTTTTTGACGGATGATGATGTATTTCTTGATATGGACAAATCCGGGGGTTAATTATCACTAATTATGATTTAGTTAAGATAATTAACCTCTTAATTTATACTCAAAATATAATTTCCCCTTGCACGCAAATTCGGATTTTGTTCAGTTTGGATGAGCGTGCATAGTTTTCTTTATTACTGTCTGGGTTGCTTGAACACTGTTGTGGATGATTATCTGTGTATTCTATTATTTCTCTATGAAAAATTGGGTCAATGGGTCTGATTTGATGGTGAGAGTGGTCCCCCGTGTTAGGGACAACTAGTGGCCAAATGTTGCATTTTTGGGAAGTTGAATATTCCTTCCCATTGTCTCTTTCCTTTTTTGTCTTTTAAATGGATTCACATGTGCCTTATACTCTTCATGCACCAACTTCTTCCCCTCTCTTATTTCTTTCTTCCACCATTGTTAGAGAAGCTTCAAGCTTGGCAAAGTGTGTTCTTTGTCATTATTTAGTGCTTTTCTCTTGAAAATCCTTGCATCTTCTCGGAAGCTCGGACCTTGCATCCATGGGTGTTCTTGGGGCTAATTTGGAGGAGTTCTTTGCTCTCATCTCCTCGGCCTTGAAAAGGTGCAACTTATTTCTCTCTTCCATGAATGTTGTATATATATGTGTGTGAGTGTATAAACAATTTCTCTTTTCTCATGATTCGATCTTTTAATGCTCTATAAGTTGTTAGAATAGAGTTTTTGCTAGGCTTCCATGTGGGCCCCTCTCTAAGGACTGTTGGTTGGTTTGATGATGAGAGATAAACGATTAGGATAGAGAGAAATTTGAAATTGGGCAAAGAAAAGAAGAGTACCCATGGAAATCCCCCCCACCCACCTACCACATCCCTTCCCTTGGGGTCGACCCCTAGAGGGTTAGGGGCGACCTCAATGGGGTGTGGTTCTCATGGTTGTTTTGTTTTGTTTTCTTGGGCTTTTTGTGCTTTCCTTGTATATTTTGTGTATTTCCATGCTTGATGATTCTTGTCCACATGCTTGATATGCCTCAATTGTGTGCTTGACATGCTTTGTTAGGGGGTTATCATGGGACTCATTGGTGTCCCATACTTAGAAAAATTTCATGGTTCAAGGGCTTACTATTATTAAAGACATTAATTTGCGTTAGGATCCTTTGCATATACATGATGGAAGTTTATAGGAAGGCTAAGATGAGCATGAATGGGTTAGTAAGATGATGATTACTTATTTGGTTTATTTTTATGGATTGGTTCAAAAAGTAATATGCCCTCAAGTTAGTCGCATTTGATGTGATAAAGCATTAACTTTGTAATATTATTCATTTATTAATTAAAAAAATTATTTATTTACAGACATTTATTTATCCATGTTTAATTGCTATAATTAATTATTATGATAAACCCGTAGTTTAGAGCAATGCTTTTAGAATCATGATGAGATCATGCTAAAAAGATCTAAAATCTAGATAGCTTAAAACTAGAATGTTTCTAATCATATGATCACTAATATGGGGTTAGTGAATCTAGACAGATTAATACATATTATGATTGCTCTTTTGAAGATAATGAATGATCTCATAATCATTTGTGTGGAGACACTACAACAAGTATGCATGTTCTTATTAGAGAATAAGTTCACTAAACGTGACTCACTTAAAGGAACACCTAATAGAGTTTTACATACCTATCAATAAGAGTTTCTATAATGATAGTAGTACAAGTGATCCTTGGACTTGAGATCATCATAGTACCTTGTGTATTCTAATTTATACTTTGTCATATTCATTAAGACTTTTTGGGAATATAAAAAGGTATTTTCGGGTATAACAAAGTGTACATTGAGGTAAGTGAATGATTAACAATGGATCTACCACTTTCATTAAAGGGAGAGAATGTCATATGTGATTCGATCACTGACAACTTAGAAATCCCTGACCAGGGTTGAATGAAAATCCGAAATCACTAGAGTTGTGCTTCTGATAATTGAAATGCATATAATCAAATAAATAAAACTTGACAGATAATTCCATGTTTTATATTTGATTAGAACATTGTGCGGTGGAATGATTTTGAAAGATGATTTGTCTATATAAGGAGAGACCTTATTATATATTAGGTTTGACATTAATACACTACTACTATTATTATCTCAAACCAAAATACTTTAGGAGAGACGGAGAAAAAGGATTAGCCACCCTAGTATTTTTCAAAAACCTAAATTACTCATTCTTCATCTATATTCTCTTGGTGGATCACCTTTGGAGTGCTTCACACACTAAGTAGCTTGCGTTTGATCTATGAAATTGAAGGAACGCGAAGGAATGAAAAATTGGAACTTGGATATCAAATCAAAAGTTTATTTGTTTTTATATAGTATGATTTTAAATCTTCCTCAATTAATAATAATGCATACAGGTAATTCTTGGGATTGTAGAAACATTTTAAATATGATTTATGTCATACTTTCGCATTTTACATCAATATGATTGTGGGTAATTATTTTTTTGCACTAACAGTGAAATCAGAGTCATCCTTATCCGAATTATTAATTGTTTCCTTTCCGTACATATATTAATATAGATTTGATATAATTTAATTGGGCATAACTGTTTGTGTAAAATCATTTTTATGCTGAAAAATTAATTTTGATACAACAGATTTTTATTTTTCTAAAAAATTCATCGGTTAAACCTCCAATTTATAGTCTTGCTTTACTTTCCTGCATAAACTATGTTATTTTCTTTTGTCATATGTTCAGTATTACTTTTGTACTTAAATAGTTGTATATATAAAAAGGAACATGTTTAGTTCACTTCCCTCTTTTGAGCACATCTTGACCGTGTACTGATTGTCGTTCTCGCCCCACGACTTATTATTTTGATATAAAACCGTTCCCGTCATCTCCAAGACTCGAGCCAGATTTGACTGTCGATGTTGAGATGCTGTCAGGGATTCTCCGCATGGGCCGATGGCTTGGAGGGTTTCTATGGGTATTTTAATTTTCTGGATAAGTTTGATGTTTGGGATTAGTAACTGGGATATCAGGTAGGATTTTTTAATTGTTGTTTATCGAGAGTTAGACCGCACCATATATAGCCACCTACGTACTCTTGTAGATAGGGGGAAATCAGGTCTTTTGTAGTTCAGGTCTGACCTGATTGATTGACTTACCCTTTTTTTTAATTAATATATACATAGGATTCAGGTTGGCAAAATAGGGTCTCAAACATAGTACCGTTTCACCGAATCGAAATTGATCAGCTGCGGGAATTCCTCACCGTCCATTTCTTCTAATCTTATGGCTCTGCCGGATAAGATTGCTTTGACAACAAAGGGTCTTTCCCAGTTCGGGGCGAATTTTCCTTTGGCTACATCCTGGCCTGGAATGATCTTCTTTAATACCAAGTCATGCTTCCTGAACTCCCGGGGATGTACCTTTTTGTTGTAGGACCGAGCCATTCGCTGCTGGTATAGCTGACTGTGAAAGATAGCAGCAACCCTCTGTTCGTCTATTAGGGATAGGGTTGTAAATGATAATCGAAAAATTCGTATTCGTCTGCATCCGTATTCAAAAAAAAAATGGATATTATTCGTATTCGAAAAAAAACGGATATATCCGTATTCGATTTAAAGGTATCTGAAAATAAAGGGATACAAATACGGATATAGGCGTATTCGTATTCGTTTAACATCCGACCGTAAATATATCCGGCGGATAGCGAATATCCAGATTAGGATCCGTATTCGAAATTCGTGTCCAAATAGCTTATATATCATATAATAAGGAAAATAATTTTTTTAAAGTGACATTCCTTATATAATAATTAGTTTTTACTATCATATGAAAATTATTTTAAATATATATCATTTCACTCCTAAAAAGTAGGAAATAACACTTTTATTTTAATATTAATAAACTGAAATAAATTGATTTAAATATAGTTAATAGATTTTTACTATTATAAAGTTAAAATATCTAAAATGTATCATTTACTAAGAAAATTATATACTAAAAGAACAAAACTATAGTTATTAGTTTGTCATAAGTTTTTTACTTTTAAAACTTACTTGCAATGTTGGGAGACAGGAAAAATGAACAATATAATTTTATTGTTAAAATGTGTTAAGTCCAAATTAATTTAGAATTAATTTAGAAGGGGGTTGAATAATTAATTCACGTTTATGAATTTTCGGGTGGAGGGAGTATTTATCACTTTCATTTGTCCAATAATTTAAAAATTAGAAGTCCAAATATTTAAAACAAGACCAAAGTAAATTTTGGATGAAGTTGGATTAACTAGTTGTCAGTTATCACATATGCATTATAACTCGCACTCTCCATAAATATAATGAAATAAAATAAACTTTTTATAACTATGTAAATTATAATCTATGTATTGAGGATAAATTATAAATAAAAGTTCCCATAAACATATTATTAAAATTTTAATCAAGTACTTGAGAAAAAATAATTAAATATTTAATGTAAATTTTTGAATCTAATTATAAATTATAAATATTCATACACACTACAATATTGGACATCTAAACATTAATAAGTAGTATTGACATTTAGGATTTCAAAAATGATGAAAACTTATTTGAATTGTAATTAAGAACATTGATTATTGTATTTAAATATTTATTAAAAATAAATAAATTAACATTCATTCATTAATAAACTATATTTTAAAACTCATTATTTTTTTATTCTAGTTATAGTTAGGACTATAAATGGTAACCGGAAAATTCGTATTCGTCTGCATCCGTATTCGAAAAAAAGAGGATATTATTCGTATTCGAAAAAAAACGGATATTATCCGTATTCGGTTTAAAAGTATTCGCAAATAAATGGATACGGACACTGTTGTATCCAAATCCGTATATATCCGTTTACACCCCTAATTAGGGATAACTGATGATATCGATCTTGAAGTCATTGACCCCCTTCTATTTAGGAATCTTGTAACGCCCGAGAAAATTAGACTTTTATGTAATTAAATTTTATTGAATAAAATTTAATTATATGTTTATTAAACTGAGTAAACTATTTAAAGGTCGTTCTATGACCTAGAGGATGTGAATGTGGTTAGAATTTTGGCTACGTGCTAGAATTAAATGATTTTAACTTCCAAGACGGAAATAAAAAATTTCTGAGGAATTTCTGTAAAATCACTATTCATCTATTTCTGCTCGGGATCTATTTTTGAATTTTCGAAAAACGCGTAATGATAGGATTTAAAGACGGGATGGAATATCTAATAATATTTCAGTTATGGCTCATGAAATTTTCACGTGAGGACTTAAAACCCTAAGGGTTAGGAAAAGTAAAACCTAAGAATAAAATTGTTAAGTATAATAATAATGATTATTATACGAAATGAATATGAGTATGGTAATAGGTACTATACGAGTATGATACGAGTATTAATACGACGTATAATACGAATTTTATACGAAGTAAATGTGTCCAATTTGAATTAATTCTAATAACCAAACCCGTGAATCGAACCGATGGGTTAACGGGTGGGTTAAACGCATGGGGCAACCCATAAGGGGCACATAGGGCACATGGGGAGACATATGGGTGACATGTATAGCACATGGTCATAACATGGGTTGAGAAGGTTTGCCTAAAAGACCAAACTACCCTTGGTCTTGCAAATCTATATAAGAGAAGCTTGGTTGGTCATTTGATAGTTTCACAAAGTTGAGCAAAGCTATATTGAGAGAGAGAAGATAGTAAGAAACAAGTAATCAAGAAGCCAAGAAGCTAGTTGAGTCTCTATATCAAGAACTCCAAGAACATCAAGAGGTATAAATGTTAAGAAATTAATTTTTTTCATTTTCTTTCAATATATAATTGATAGAGAAGTGAATTGGGGGAGCATGTTATGTAAGGAGTAATAAGAATGGCTTTGTAGTGGACTTAAAACACTAATAAGCCACGAATAAATGGAATCATAATGGTTGATTAAGAACTTAATGAGAAACTATCAAAATCTTGAGATTTTTAATGATGGGTAAGTGAAACCATTAAAGCATGGAAGTTTATATTGGTTAGAATCACTAAGGAATAACCAATGGATTGATTCCATTTGGTTCGGAGTAAAAATCTTGAATAACGAAGTTATGGCGAAAGTTACGAGAATTAGACGTTAAACGTCGAAATCGTAAAATTCCCGGAATAGAAGTCAAAAGTCGCTGTTAATACGAAAACCTTGGTTTTCGATAGTGTGACGTATAATTAGGTAAATAAAACTTGTGGGAGCAAGAACAAACGAATTCGGACTTAAAACAAAGAATTAAGCGTCGAACGTTCATAAACGTTTAACAAACACGTAAAAATGGACTAAACGGCGAATTTCTCGCCAACGGATGTAGAAATGAATTCCGACTAGATGGAATCGTAGAACATGTGATAGGTGAACTAATGGTTTTGGAATGAGCCAATTCTGAGTTATAACGATCCTGTTACAAGCTCGGGAATCTCAATATTTGAAAAAAAAAAATCTAAGGCTGAGGGTCGGCGCCGCAGCGTCGCCCAGGCTTTGCTTTCCAGCGTTACAACTGAAAGTAGTATGCATACAAGCCAATCATGTATGATGATAAAGCATATACTTTGGAGGCAATCTTATTTATTTATTAATAAAAATATTCATTTATTAAAGGCATTTAATTATCTACATGGTGCTGTTTTTATAATATGTAAATAACCCATAGTTTTAAGCAATGCTTTTAGAATCATGATGTTGATCATGCTAATGAGATCTAAATTCTTAGAAAGCTTTAAAACTAAAATAGTTCCCAATCGTGGGATTACTAAAAAGGGGATTAGTAAATCCGGATAGATTGGTACATATGTTGCTTGCTCATTGGATGAGGATGACTGATCTCATGGTCATTTGTGTGGAGACACTAAAGCAAGTATGTAGGTGCTTATTGGAGAATAAGTTCACTGAACGTGACTCGCTATGGAATACCTAATGGAGTTTTACTCGCCTGTCAATAGGAATTCCTAATGTGATAGTAGTACATGTGATCCTTGGACTTGAGATCATCATAGTATCTTGTATGTAACAAATTATACTTTGACTAATTCCTTAAGGCCTTTTAAGGCATATATAGGGTATGCTTGGGTGTAATGAGTTACATATGGAGATAATGAATGATCAATAAAGAATCTACCACCTTTAATAAAAGAGGAGATATGTCCTATGTGATTCGTTAAATGACAACCCAGGAATCCTTGGCCAAGGTAGAATGAAATTAGAAAGAGGTTTCTAATTTGCATTATTTGGAGTTGTGCATTTTCTAATCGAAATACATATGATTAAATAAATTAAGACTTGACAGCAAATCCATGTCTTATATTTAATTGGGACATTGTATGGTGGAAGGATTGAATTGTACGGTAACTATTAACTCACAGGTTCTTTTATGATTAATGTTGAAATCTATATTATCTGGAAAGTCGTTGATCGCTAGGGAGGCTTATCCCTATTGTAGAATAAATGTTATTTATTTAAATAGATTATTAGTTTAATTTATTTATTTAAATAAGATTAGAATTGTTCTAATTGATTTATTCACAACCGGTTTAATATGGAGAACCTAAAGGGTCACACCATAAAAGGAAGAAGAATTATTTAAGAAGAAAATGGCATGATAGTAATAATGCATTAAGTATAATTAATTTAATCTATGATGATAGAATAAATTAAATAGCTTAATGTTTATTATTTAATATTTTAGAAATATTAAATATAAATTAATAAGAGGAGTCTTATTAATATTATTATTATTATTATTTTAATTCTAAAGGAGTTTAGGAATTAATATAATATCAGTACTCTCTCTCAATCTTAATAAAGATTAGGATATAAATTAATTAAATAAAATCCTATTCTAATTGGATTAGGAGGGTTACCTAATATCTATATAAGAGAGTCTTATATTAGAAATAAGGGATGTGAAATTTTTCAAGAGTTGGGAGTACACATATTCTATAGAGATAGAAACAAGGGTTAAGCCAATAACCCATCTTCTTGAGTTTTTCATCTTCCTTGGTGGATCACCGTTAGAGGCCAAACATTTGGGTGGCTGACATTATTCAAGGGAAGGAGCCACTATCAGAGGAATCAAAGGAATCAAAGGAGTAGAACTTGTACCTGAGGAAGCTTAGATCTTCAAAGGTATAATTCCATGTTCTCTCTTGTCTGTTATTGATAACAAGCACAAAGCATGATCATGGTTATGGGTTTGTATAAATTTTGAAAACCTAGTTTTTACGCTTCCGCCCTATTTATGTGATTTGATTGCATGATTGCGTTACATACAAACCCAACAGTGGTATCAGAGCCTAACTTTGTGCTAATTGTCAATTTTATAATTCCATGTATGAATTGATGTGAGAATTGGATCGTTTTTTCTGGACAAAAATCATTTTCTGCAAGTTTCTGCGGCGAACGGCGCAGCTGCGCAGCCTCCCAGTTCATTACTGGCGCAGCTGCACCGGTCTGCAAAAACTGCTGCTTCCGTCTACCTGCGCAGCTGTGACAAACAAGATTTTTGTAATTTATTTTGAATATTTATTGAATTAAATAAATATTTTTGATGATTTAATTATTGAGTTAAATAATTAATTGATGAATTTGTGGTAGATTAATTTAATTATATGTGTCACATTAGTTAAATTAATGTGGTGAATTTTTATATTCAAAGTATGTATTTAATTGAGCTTATTTGATTAATATATTAATTAATAAGCATAATGTTATTCTAATTAATTTAATAATTAATTAGAGATTTATGATTAGACATAATTAATAAATAAGAATTTTAATTATGTGACTATGTGATTTAATGTAGATTTATGCTATTTTATTTAATTGATTTAAATAGCATTATTTGATTTAATTGGGTGTGACATTAATTAACTATATTATAATAAATTAATTAAAATAAATGAGAAGGGATTCCTTAAGCTAGCCAAACAAGGCCTTAAGGGGAGTTGGTCAGTTAACCCACTAAGGGACCAACTGACAACCACTCACCCATTATATATTATACGTATTATACTTATATACATATATACTATATCAATTCATATATTCATATCAGAGAGAATTTGAGAGAAAAGATTGAGGAAGAAGAATTTGAAAAGTTTATATCATCATCCTTGAATCATCTTCACCAACTAGCAAGGGTAAATTCAGTTATATTAAGTTTTAAGCTTTCTATTTTTACGTACTTTGAAGTTCTCTGTAATCGTCAATTTTGAATCATTGTTGGTTATATGGTTTTATATGGGTTAAATTATGTTTATAACATGTTTTATACCATGTATACATAAATCACAGTGATCAATTTTATGTAATTACGTCTTAATTAAGTTTTCAAAACTTCCATTAACGTACTTTGAAGTTTTCTGTAAAAGACTAAATTGATGACTTGTTCATGATATGGCTATATATATATTAATTGATGTCCATAACATATTATATGCCATATATGCATAACTTTCAGTGATCACACCATGGAATTTTGTTGATAATTGGGTTTTCAAAAGTTACAGAGTGTAAAAATTGTACATATGGCCCATATGGCCCTTACGTACAAAATTTACACACCTTATGCGTTTATTTAACTTAAATTAACACTTGAATGTGATTGTGTACATTTAAACGAACAAAATGGAAGTTAAACGAACGGATTCGGTGTTATAACGAATCCGTAACGTTGAATTCTTGTTTTCTTTCAAAACTTTATAAAATGTTGAAAATAGTGAAATTAAATGTTGTGATTTGTGTAATTTCGTGATTTAAAGTGTTAAAAGCATGCTTAGAACATGGTATGATGTTTCTGTAAATTCTATATCTCATGGGTAGCCTTAAATTCATTTCGTTAGTTTAATTTGGATTTATTTGGGTTGCTCTGTGTGTCATTCGCGAACTGGAAATCTGGGTCTGCGTTGCCGCGCGGCCGCGCTGGTCCCAAGGGTAACTGGCGCGCGGCCGCGCCCCTTGCAGAAATTTGAAATTTTTTTGCTAAGTGTTCGTGTGTTCTAAGAGGTGGTTTAAAACCTAATGTAATGAACATAAAGATATGCTAAACATATAATAAGAGGTTAATAACTTATATTACGTGAGTAATTAATAAGTTAATTACATGACTTGAATCGTTAATTGTATAGTCCAATAACGTGCTCAAGACCGATGTGTGTGATTCGATACGTATATCGAGTTATTGATTAATTTGTATTGTGAACGTATTGATGTGTAGGGTTTAATAAAGAACGTGAATTATAATTGTAGCTTGTGCAAGAGGCAAGTATCCTATCCCTAATTTATTGATTTAGCAAGTTCCCTAAATTCTAATTTATTCATTTATTAAGCCTTAGACTTGTGTTTCTATATCGAGTAAGCTCGTGTTTTTAATTGTTCAAGTTCGAAATTCATATTACATATTGTAACTCTTTTAAAAGCATGATTCAGTGATACAATACTTATTCGATTGTATACTCTTGAGATTTATTATTCAAGTTGAATATCGATGTTATTGTTGAACCTTATAGGACTAGTGAACCCTTATTGATTCGACTAGTCCATAGTTGATGAACGTTCTAAATTCCAAAATACTTATTGAGCTTATCCAAACCAAACTTCCTTTGGTGCGGACTCTGATGTCAAAACTGAGATGAACAACCCTGAAAAAGGGGATTATTTACGCTTTAGCGTTGAGATATTGTGCACAGTATGGTACTAAGGGCTGATCCCCCTAAGTACGAGAAGTAGAGTCCATAGTCTTATGACTGTTAAAGGTTTAAAGCATAAAAACTTTACAACCTAGGACATAGTTCAAGGTCTTATGACCCTCAGACGTTCTTTTGATTCCTGTTATTCATTCTTGAGTCAAAAGTTGAGTTTCTTTATTCAGATGTCTTTGATTCACTCGCATGTTATTATATTGTTGTCATATTATTATACTTGTGGGCAACCGTGCTCACTCTTGCGTAATAATAACATTGCAGTTAAGAACGAAAGGTCTGACGAGCCTTCTACTAGCAAAGGCAAGGGCAAAGTCAACAAGTGATGAAGACTTGTTGTTTATTTTATGTGTTTATGTTTCAGACTTATGTTAAAGTTGTGTAAAACTTATTTAATTAGTTATATTTCCGCATTTGATATTTAAGGTTAAGTACGACCTGGGATTGATGTATTTCTTTTCAGATGTTGTAACCCCATAAGGGGAGGATTATTTCTATTTATTTCATGGTTTGCATTTACTATGGGTAGATAGATAGATGATGTTTGTACAGTGAACACCAAGTCCCGTGGAAATTGAAGTACCCGGATTTGGGGGTGTCACAGGTTGGTATCAAAGCTGTAGGTTATGAACCTTAGGTGGGAAAAAACCTTAGGATAGTAGCCTTTTTAGAGATCGAGAACATAGTAATGATAACTCTTATCGAGTTCTAAGAAAGATAATAACTTACCTTATGTGCTACGTGTTTATACTTATATATTCGAGTCTCGATTAGCATCACGTAATTACTAAAACTTAAAATTTTATTTGTCAGGATGACGAATGCTGGAGAACCTAGTCAGTCCAGGGACCTTGTACCCCTAGAGGCTAGAGAGGAGGAGCCCCGAGATATCCACGTAGTTTGGGAGCAGTTAGTCCGACGAGAGCCATCACCCTTGATCACAGTCATTGGTCAGGAGATTGTGCCGGTGTCTAATTCAGAGGAGGACTCTGAGGAAGACCCTGAGGAGATTGAAGTTCAGGCTGAGGCAGCTGAAGAGGAGGAGGAAGACCCTGAAGAGTTCCCGCCGAGCTCTATCAGTGCTGAGATGTATGACGAGCTGTATGACCGTAACATAGAGTTACGTGATACTGTTCAGGAGCTGAGGGAGACTGTTCAGGAGCTGAGGGAGCGGTCGGTTACTCAACAGTCTACCATCGAGCTGAGGGATGGAGAGGTTGAGGCTCTTCACACACGTTTGGGAAATGTAGAGTGGAATTTGGCTCACGAGAAGGGCCAAACCGAGCAGAAGTCAGAGGAAATTGAGGAATTGAAGAATGAACTAAAAGAGAAATCAGCAAGGCTGGCCATAGCAGAGGAGGCTTGGGTAAGGGAATCACGACGAGTAGATCTCGCAGAAGATAATTGTCGGGCGAAGAAGGCCAAGCTTGAAGAGACGTACTCTATACTTCAGTATGCAATTGACGAGGCCCAGGATCGGGTTATGAGGTACCCAATTCAGTTTGAAGGACTACCGTCGTACATGCTAGATCGCAGGACGATGTCTCGGATTATGGAAGAAGAGCGTGGCAAAGCTGTTCGTCGCCTTAATGGGCAGTGATAGGAACATTTGATTTTGTGAAACCTATCTGGTAGTTAATAATGTAAATTCCAATGTGTTTATAAACAGAGGAATATTTTATGTTTTAAATCCTGTAGATTCTTTATCTCAGGATAGTTGATGTAAATAGCAGTGATGCTATCGTATTATGTTAAAACTTTTGATTTAGTAATATATCAGAGTTTATTTGAGATAATGTGTTGACTGATTGTGTCTAAATGTTTAAGTTAAGCCTTAGATATTTAAAAGATTGAATAAAGTTCTAATACGCGTATTTCCTAACAGTAAAATGCCGCCAAGGAGACGATCTAACCGTCAACAGGCCCAAGAAGGGTCAACTAACAACAACAACGATGCCAATGCTAACCCCGTTCAGCAGTTGGCGAACTTACTTGCTGGAGCGCTTAACAACCAACCTCAAGCTCCACCGGCCACAACGTTCAAGGACTTCAAGGCGGTGGGACCGCCAGAGTTTAAAGGCACCATGAACCCGATAGAAGCTCAAACCTGGGTCATGGAGATGGAAAAAGTTTTTGACGTCGCCAGAATCAGAGAGGACCAGAAAACCGCCTATGCAACGTTCATGCTGAAATCTGAGGCCAGCTATTGGTGGCAAGCGAATAAGGTCCGGGGAGGTGAAGGTGTGATTACCTGGGAGAGGTTCAAGGAGATGTTCTTCGAGATGTACTTTCCGACCAGCTCGCAGAATCAAATGGAGGTCCAGTTCTTGGAACTGAAACAGGGAAATATGTCCGTACCAGAATATGCGGCGAAATTCAATGAGTTGGCTAGGTTTGCCACGTATCAAGTGCACACCGATCAGAGGAAGGCAAGGAGGTTTGAACAGGGCCTGAAGCCCTGGTTGTATAGCAAAGTGTCAATGTTCCAATTGAACACTTTTGCTGAGGTGTTGGAGAAGGCCATTCTCGCTGAAGGCGGGAGTGATGCAGTTACAAAGTATAACCAAGATCAGAAAAAGAAGAAGAGTGAAGGTGAAGGAATTAACAAGGCTAGTGGTAGCAACACGGGAGGGAGTAATAATCAGAAGAGGAGGTGGAATGATAACTCATCGACTGGGAATCAGCAAGGTGGTCAGAAAAAGAGGATCGAAGCTTGTTCGACCTGCGGGAAAGCTCACCTGGGGGTCTGTATGAAGGGAAAACGAGTATGTTATAATTGTGGTCAGGAAGGCCACATAGCACCTAACTGTCCGAACCCAAAGAAGGGCGCTTGCTTCACTTGCGGCTCAAAGGACCATCTGGCAAGGGACTGTCCCAAGAAGGGATCTGGAAGGGAAGGATCAGGTGGAAACAGGGGAAACAGCGGTGGAAGTGCTTTAACTATCACGGGACCAACCGCAACCAACCGACCAACCGCCAGGACCTTCAACATGACCGTGCAGGATGCTGTGCAGTCTCGCGATGTGGTGTCAGGTATCATTCCGATCAATAAAGTTAATGCTTATGTACTATTTGATTCGGGTGCTACTTGTTCATTTATATCCGATGACTTTGCTAAGAACTTAGAACTTCCTATTGACGAGTTAGAATACCCCATGAATATAGAGATTGCGAATAAAGAAGTAATCCCTGTTAAGTATGTACACAAGAACTGTAGAGTAGATATTAAGGGTAACATTATGAACGTAAATCTTATCCCGATTAGACTTGGGGAATTCGATGTTATTCTGGGAATGGATTGGCTAGTCAATTATGGGGCTGTAATTGATTGCCAGAGGAAGTGTATCAACCTTATGACCCCGTCAAAGGTTGTGTTTTATGGCAGTAAATCGCCTAGACAAGCGAGTTGTCTGACGATGATGCAGGCCAGGAAGTTGTTAAGACAAGGCTGTGTAGGATATTTAGCCTACATAGTCGATAGTCGTAAAGAAAATTCGAAATTAGAAGATATACCAGTCGTGAGGGACTTCTTAGACGTATTTCCGGATGATCTGCCAGGACTTCCGCCAGACAGAGAGGTTGAGTTTGTGATCGATTTGGCGCCAGGGACGGCCCCAATATCGAAGGCACCATACCGGATGCCTCCGGTAGAGATGAAAGAGTTAATGGTACAACTACAAGAGTTACTGGACAAGAAGTACATCCAACCGAGCGTATCGCCGTGGGGAGCGCCGGTGTTATTTGTGAAGAAGAAGGACGGGACGATGCGGCTTTGCATCGACTACAGAGAACTGAATAAGGTCACAATTAAGAATAGATATCCATTACCGAGGATCGACGATCTGTTCGACCAATTGAAGGGTGCAAGGTACTTTTCAAAGATAGACTTGAGGAGTGGCTATCATCAGCTGAAGGCGAGGCCAGAGGATGTTCCAAAGACAGCATTTAGGACTCGATATGGTCACTACGAATTTTTGGTAATGTCATTTGGTCTAACGAATGCTCCTGCAGCATTCATGGGCTTAATGAATGGAGTGTTCAAGCCGTTTTTGGACAAATTCGTGGTGGTCTTTATCGACGATATTTTGGTATACTCGAAGACCAAGGAAGAACATATAGAACATCTGAAGTTAACATTAGAGGCGTTGAGAAGAGAGAAGTTGTACGCCAAATTTTCTAAATGTGAATTCTGAATTGAAAGAGTGCAATTTCTTGGACATGTGATCGACAAGGACGGAATTTCGGTAGATCCCTCTAAAGTCGAAGCTGTGATGAACTGGGATCTGCCGAAAACACCGTCGGAAGTGAGGAGTTTTCTTGGATTGGCGGGTTATTATAGAAGATTTATTCAGGACTTTTCCAAGATCGCAACTCCGCTGACAAATTTGACTAGAAAATCGGTGAAATTCGTTTGGACAGAGAAGTGTGAGGAAAGTTTCCAAGAGCTCAAGAGGAGGTTGAGTTCAGCACCTGTGTTATCCCTTCCGGACGACACAGGCAATTTTGTGGTTTATAGTGATGCGTCGCATAAAGGACTTGGCTGTGTGCTTATGCAAAACGGCAGGGTCATTGCGTATGCGTCACGACAATTGAAAGACTATGAGAAGGGGTATCCGACCCATGACTTGGAGTTAGCTGCCGTGGTATTTGCTTTAAAAATTTGGAGACACTATCTCTATGGGGAGAAGTGTGAAATATATACAGACCACAAGAGTCTGAAATATATCTTTACACAGAAGGACTTGAATATGCGCCAGAGAAGGTGGCTGGAGTTAATTAAGGATTATGACTGTGAAATCTTATACCATCCGGGTAAGGCTAATGTGGTTGCCGACGCCTTAAGCAGAAAGGGTCGGGAGAAATTGATGATGTTGACTACTCAGGAGGAACTAATTTCAGCAATGGAAAAGCTGAAATTGGAAGTGAAGTATTCGATGGAGATTGACGAGAAGTTGTTTCAGATTCAAGCTGGTACAACCCTATTGGATAAAGTTAAGGAAGCTCAACTTCAGGACGCAGAATGTGAGAAGGTTAAGAAAAAGATATCTGAAGGAACCGAACCGAGATTCAAGATAGACAGTGAGGGACTACTGAGATTTGAGAATAGAGTTCGGGTACCGTCAGTGCCAGAAATTAAGGATGACATTTTGAGAGAGGCTCATAGCTCACGGTATTCAATTCACCCCGGTAGTACCAAGATGTACCAGGATCTTCGACAGCACTTCTGGTGGCCGAATTTGAAACGAGATGTTGCTGAGTGTGTTGCAAAGTGTCTAACCTGTCAGAAAGTGAAAGCAGAACATCAGAGACCAAGTGGTTTGCTACAACCCCTGGAAATCCCAGAATGGAAATGGGAACACATTACGATGGATTTCGTGGTTGGCCTTCCGACGACTCAGAAAGGCTACGACGCAGTATGGGTTATCGTTGACCGACTGACGAAATCCGCACACTTCCTTCCGATTAAAATCAGATTCAACTTAGACCAGTTGGCAAGGCTATATGTGAAAGAGATTGTTTCGAGGCACGGAGTTCCGGTGTCAATTGTTTCCGACAGAGATCCGCGTTTCACATCGAACTTCTGGAAGCGACTACAAGAATGCATGGGGACACAGTTGAGAATGAGTACGGCTTATCACCCTCAGACAGATGGGCAGAGTGAAAGAACGATCCAGACATTGGAAGATATGTTGAGAGCATGCATCATGGATTTTAAAGGAAATTGGGATGATCACCTACCGCTTGTGGAATTCGGTTACAACAACAGTTACCACGCTAGTATTGGCATGCCGCCTTACGAAGCGTTGTACGGAAGAAAATGCAGAACCCCGCTATACTGGGATGAAGTTGGCGAGAGACAACTATTAGGTCCAGAACTGGTACAGCAGACAGCAGAGATAGTCAAAGTGATCAGAACAAGACTGGTAGCAGCTCAGGATAGGCAGAAGAAATACGCCGATCCACACCGTAAGAACGTTGAGTTTGAATCGGGTAGCTATGTGTTCTTGAAAGTCTCTCCCTGGAAGGGGAAGATCAGATTCGGTAAGAAGGGAAAATTGAGCCCAAGGTTCATTGGACCCTTTGAAGTACTGCGAAGGATTGGAGAAGTTGCGTATGAGGTAGCCTTACCTCCGACGCTTGAGAATGTCCACAACGTCTTTCATGTGTCAGTTTTACGCCCCTACAAACCCGATTACAAACATGTGATTGAATATGAACCCCTACATTTTGAGAAAGACTTATCCTATGAAGAAATTCCTGTTCAGATTGTTGACAGGAAAGAGCAAGTCCTCAGAAATAAAATTATACCTTCTGTTAAGGTAATTTGGAGGAACCACAATGCTGAAGAAGCTACGTGGGAACTCGAAGAGCATATGATGAAGAATTACCCAGATTTATTTACTTAATTTTTTTGTTTATGCGATTCTGGGGACAGAATCTTTGTAAGGGGGGGAGAATGTAACGGGACGAAATTTAATTGAACCGTGATTCTGGGGACAGAATCCTTTTAAGGGGGGAAAGATGTGACAAACAAGATTTTTGTAATTTATTTTGAATATTTATTGAATTAAATAAATATTTTTGATGATTTAATTATTGAGTTAAATAATTAATTGATGAATTTGTGGTAGATTAATTTAATTATATGTGTCACATTAGTTAAATTAATGTGGTGAATTTTTATATTCAAAGTATGTATTTAATTGAGCTTATTTGATTAATATATTAATTAATAAGCATAATGTTATTCTAATTAATTTAATAATTAATTAGAGATTTATGATTAGACATAATTAATAAATAAGAATTTTAATTATGTGACTATGTGATTTAATGTAGATTTATGCTATTTTATTTAATTGATTTAAATAGCATTATTTGATTTAATTGGGTGTGACATTAATTAACTATATTATAATAAATTAATTAAAATAAATGAGAAGGGATTCCTTAAGCTAGCCAAACAAGGCCTTAAGGGGAGTTGGTCAGTTAACCCACTAAGGGACCAACTGACAACCACTCACCCATTATATATTATACGTATTATACTTATATACATATATACTATATCAATTCATATATTCATATCAGAGAGAATTTTGAGAGAAAAGATTGAGGAAGAAGAATTTGAAAAGTTTATATCATCATCCTTGAATCATCTTCACCAACTAGCAAGGGTAAATTCAGTTATATTAAGTTTTAAGCTTTCTATTTTTACGTACTTTGAAGTTCTCTGTAATCGTCAATTTTGAATCATTGTTGGTTATATGGTTTTATATGGGTTAAATTATGTTTATAACATGTTTTATACCATGTATACATAAATCACAGTGATCAATTTTATGTAATTACGTCTTAATTAAGTTTTCAAAACTTCCATTAACGTACTTTGAAGTTTTCTGTAAAAGACTAAATTGATGACTTGTTCATGATATGGCTATATATATATTAATTGATGTCCATAACATATTATATGCCATATATGCATAACTTTCAGTGATCACACCATGGAATTTTGTTGATAATTGGGTTTTCAAAAGTTACAGAGTGTAAAAATTGTACATATGGCCCATATGGCCCTTACGTACAAAATTTACACACCTTATGCGTTTATTTAACTTAAATTAACACTTGAATGTGATTGTGTACATTTAAACGAACAAAATGGAAGTTAAACGAACGGATTCGGTGTTATAACGAATCCGTAACGTTGAATTCTTGTTTTCTTTCAAAACTTTATAAAATGTTGAAAATAGTGAAATTAAATGTTGTGATTTGTGTAATTTCGTGATTTAAAGTGTTAAAAGCATGCTTAGAACATGGTATGATGTTTCTGTAAATTCTATATCTCATGGGTAGCCTTAAATTCATTTCGTTAGTTTAATTTGGATTTATTTGGGTTGCTCTGTGTGTCATTCGCGAACTGGAAATCTGGGTCTGCGTTGCCGCGCGGCCGCGCTGGTCCCAAGGGTAACTGGCGCGCGGCCGCGCCCCTTGCAGAAATTTGAAATTTTTTTGCTAAGTGTTCGTGTGTTCTAAGAGGTGGTTTAAAACCTAATGTAATGAACATAAAGATATGCTAAACATATAATAAGAGGTTAATAACTTATATTACGTGAGTAATTAATAAGTTAATTACATGACTTGAATCGTTAATTGTATAGTCCAATAACGTGCTCAAGACCGATGTGTGTGATTCGATACGTATATCGAGTTATTGATTAATTTGTATTGTGAACGTATTGATGTGTAGGGTTTAATAAAGAACGTGAATTATAATTGTAGCTTGTGCAAGAGGCAAGTATCCTATCCCTAATTTATTGATTTAGCAAGTTCCCTAAATTCTAATTTATTCATTTATTAAGCCTTAGACTTGTGTTTCTATATCGAGTAAGCTCGTGTTTTTAATTGTTCAAGTTCGAAATTCATATTACATATTGTAACTCTTTTAAAAGCATGATTCAGTGATACAATACTTATTCGATTGTATACTCTTGAGATTTATTATTCAAGTTGAATATCGATGTTATTGTTGAACCTTATAGGACTAGTGAACCCTTATTGATTCGACTAGTCCATAGTTGATGAACGTTCTAAATTCCAAAATACTTATTGAGCTTATCCAAACCAAACTTCCTTTGGTGCGGACTCTGATGTCAAAACTGAGATGAACAACCCTGAAAAAGGGGATTATTTACGCTTTAGCGTTGAGATATTGTGCACAGTATGGTACTAAGGGCTGATCCCCCTAAGTACGAGAAGTAGAGTCCATAGTCTTATGACTGTTAAAGGTTTAAAGCATAAAAACTTTACAACCTAGGACATAGTTCAAGGTCTTATGACCCTCAGACGTTCTTTTGATTCCTGTTATTCATTCTTGAGTCAAAAGTTGAGTTTCTTTATTCAGATGTCTTTGATTCACTCGCATGTTATTATATTGTTGTCATATTATTATACTTGTGGGCAACCGTGCTCACTCTTGCGTAATAATAACATTGCAGTTAAGAACGAAAGGTCTGACGAGCCTTCTACTAGCAAAGGCAAGGGCAAAGTCAACAAGTGATGAAGACTTGTTGTTTATTTTATGTGTTTATGTTTCAGACTTATGTTAAAGTTGTGTAAAACTTATTTAATTAGTTATATTTCCGCATTTGATATTTAAGGTTAAGTACGACCTGGGATTGATGTATTTCTTTTCAGATGTTGTAACCCCATAAGGGGAGGATTATTTCTATTTATTTCATGGTTTGCATTTACTATGGGTAGATAGATAGATGATGTTTGTACAGTGAACACCAAGTCCCGTGGAAATTGAAGTACCCGGATTTGGGGGTGTCACAGCAGCTGCGCAGATTCCCAGTTCATTACTGGCGCAGCTGCGCCGGTACCTGGACAGACCCTGAAAATTGATTTTAATTAATTAAGTAAACTGTTTATTTAATTGATAAAGTTTTAAAATAAAGAAGTTTATTTTATCTGAAATATGATTTCAGAATGCTAAAATTAAAGGAGTTTAATTTGGATTTATTTTTGATTAAAATAAAAGAGTTTATTTTGTTTCAAAAATAAAATTAAGCAAAACTTTTGTCCATTAAATAACATCGATCCATATATGGAATAGCATTGTTATTCATGAGATGAATGGATATTTATTGATGCATATGTTGATGTGTATGATAATAAATGGGATTGATTATGGACAATGACCAATGTGATTGGATTTTATTTTGGATGAATGCTTGAATGTATGAATTTTATAAAATGGGGTCTGCGTACCTCGTCTTCTCTAGTTTTATTCTCGATGTAAATTCTATCTCCTTTCTATGTACTTCCCCTTGACTGCTGATCAAGGTTTCTATTTAATTTTAAAATAAGTTAATATAATAGAGATAGTTAGAATTATTTTGAAGAAATTGGAGACCAAGGAGCGAGGAGCGCGTGAAGACCCGTTTGTATGGAGCCCGGGTTTAAATGTAATAGTTACATTTAAAATTTAAATTCTTGCACTCCTAGGTTTGACCTTTTGGTTCACTTGGTGGCTCTAGTGAACCAAACTAGAATAAAAGTCCATAATCAATCCGGGTAGAATATAGTATTCTATATCGCATGCTAAATATTATATATATTATATTTTATACAAACATGCTTCGCATGTTTAATAAAATGACGCGTATTTTATATATATATATGTGCATGCGCGCTTAAAAGATGAGACAAATAATAACAAACTCCTCAAAGAAATAATATTAAGTCTGAAGCGTTCAAATGATATTTGGAATATCGAACGTCGCCTTCTAGCATGATTAGTTAATAGAGTATTAAATATTTAATATGAGTTTGTTGTGCTATCCACAAGGCAAGTATTGAATATTTAAGATGTTAATTAATCACATTTGATGCTTATCAAGAAAATTGAACGATCTAGTCTTGTTGTGCTATCCACAAGGACGAAAATTTTTCTTTTTGAATTTATGGAAGTGCTAGGCTGGACTTAACTTAAATCATTTTAGTTTGGATGTGCACACACATGACCATTATGATTTAAGAGGTAAAATAAAAGGAGTTACATGGTGATGTAATTGACAAGAGTTGTCTACCTATTTATTTGTATATCGCTTGTTGTGCTATCCACAAGGTTATATACATTTGAAATGGGATCCTTAATCTCACTAGCAAATCTTTAATTAGATGTTGCCGAACTATATGAGTGAGGGTAATATAGTTTGATGAAAATAGTGGGAGATACCAATTTAAAATAAAGACCTAAATTTATTTTGGTATGCAAAGTTAATAAAATGAATGTTTGCTAAAATGTTGTCTTTTCACATGCAGAATTTTAAAAATGTCAAAATCACTAATCTCACTACGAAGCATACTTGATGCAAATAAGCTTACCGGCCCTAATTATGAGGACTGGCTAAGAAATCTGAGAATTGTTCTCACTACTGAAAAGATTTCTTATGTCCTAAATTCCACTATCCCTGAATCTGTTTCAGAAACAGCCTCTGAGGAAGAGATTGCCACTTTCAAAAAGTGCCAAGATGATGCATCTGTGGCTCAATGCATCATGCTCGCATCCATGAATAACGAGCTTCAGCGTCAGCACGAAAAAATGGATGCTCCTGCTATGCTGCTTCACCTCAAGGAGTTGTATGGTGAACAGAGTAGGACTGCTAGATATGAGATATCTAAGGAGCTCTTCCGATCTCGGATGACCGAGGGCACTACCGTCGAGACTCATGTTCTGAAGGTAATCAATTTGATTGAACGCCTTGGACAGCTTGGGTTCGTCATGGATGGGGAGTTGAGTCAAGACTTGGTCTTGCAGTCACTCCCTGAGACCTTCTCGCAGTTTGTGGTTAATTTTCACATGAATAAGCTAGATGTCAGCTTACCTGAGCTGCTTAACATGCTGAAAACTGCAGAAGGTCACTTCTCATCCAAGAAGAACCATGTCTTGATGGTGGATTCTTCCAATAAAAGGAAGAGGCCCAAGGTGTCTTCTGAAAAGAAGAAATCTAAGAAGGCTAAGGGAAAAGGGAAAGAAAAGGAGCAAAAGAAACCTGAACCAGCTAAAGGAATGTGCTTTCATTGCAATGAGCCGGGACATTGGAAGAGGAACTGCAAGAAGTTTCTAGCAGAGAAGAAGCTTGGAGAAGCTTCGACTTCCAATCAAGGTTTGTTTATGATTGAAATTAATTTTTCTGAAAGTCATAATTCTACTTGGGTATTGGATACCGGCTGTGGTTCTCACATATTTAATACTGTGCAGGGACTGGTCAGAAGTAGAAAGCTGAACAAAGATGAGGTGATCCTACGAGTGGGAAATGGAGCAAAAGTTGCTGCATTAGCTGTAGGAACTTATTGTTTAGCAATGCCTTCGGGCAAATCCATTTATCTTAATAATTGTTATTATGTTCCGAATATTATTAAAAATATTATTTCAATTTCTGTATTGGATATGGAAGGTTTTGACGTTATTATAAAGAACAATGGTTGTTCTATTTATAAAGACGATGTTTTATATGGTATTGGAAATTTGCGAAATGGACTTTATACACTTGACTTGCAAGAAAATATATTTCAAATTGAACAAATTAAGAAAAGGAAAAGAGATGATATTAATTATACCTATATGTGGCACTGTAGACTCGGTCATATCAATGAAACAAGATTATCCAAGTTGCATAAAGATGGGCTCCTCGAGCTATCTGATTATGAATCATATCCAACTTGTGAATCTTGTCTCATGCGTAAAATGACTAAATCTCCTTTTAGTGGAAAAGGGGAGAGAGTTACAGAGTTGTTGGCATTGATTCACACAGACGTTTGTGGACCTATGACAACAAGTGCACGGGGTGGGTATTCTTATTTTATTACTTTCACTGATGATCACTCAAGATTTGGATATGTGTATTTAATGAAATACAAATCAGAATCATTTGAAAAGTTCAAAGAGTTCAGAAGTGAAGTAGAGAAACAAACGGGCAAGAGTATTAAGATACTTCGATCAGATCGAGGTGGAGAATACTTAAGCAGTGAGTTTCTCAATTGTCTCAGAGAAAATGGTATAATCTCACAATGGACTCCTCCAGGTACACCACAGTTAAATGGAGTATCTGAAAGGAGAAATCGAACACTGTTGGACATGGTTCGATCCATGATGAGTTTTTACCGACCTTCCAATTTCCTTCTGGGGATATGCCCTAGAAACGGCTGCATACCTACTTAACAAGGTACCTACCAAATCCGCCCCAAAGACTCCATATGAGATGTGGAAAGGGAGGAAACCAAATCTTAAGCATGTTAAGACTTGGGGTTGTCCAGCTTATGTCAAAAAGTTTGAAAATGATAAGCTACAGACTAAATCCGATAAGTGTAGATTTGTGGGATACCCTAAAGAAACCGTAGGGTATTATTTCTATCATCCAACTGATCAAAAGGTGTTTGTTGCGAAACATGCTACCTTCTTGGAGAAAGAGTTTATCCATGAAGGGGTCAGTGGGAGTAAGATATATCTTGAAGAAGTTCAAGAACCACAAGTTACCACGGACCAAAGTCAGGTACCTAACCAAGTAGAAGAACCTACTGTACCACACCATGTTCGTAAATCTGGAAGAGTACCGAAGATACCTGAGAGGTATGGATTCGTTATAGAGGATGACGATGAGGTACACATCATGAATGATGATGATCCATTGAATTACGAACAGGCTATGAGTAATAAAGACTCAGGGAAATGGCTTGAAGCCATGAAATCTGAAATGGACTCCATGTATGAAAACAAAGTATGGTCTTTGGTTTCACCACCTGAAGGTATTAAACCTATTGGGTGTAAATGGATTTTTAAGAAAAAGACTGGAGCAGACGGAAAGGTAGAGACCTATAAGGCCCGACTGGTTGCAAAAGGTTTCAAACAAAGACAAGGAGTTGACTATGATGAAACCTTCTCACCAGTAGCCATGCTCAAGTCCATTCGGATTTTACTTGCGATTGCAGCTTACAACGACTATGAGATCTGGCAGATGGACGTGAAAACGGCCTTCCTCAATGGGAAACTTGAGGAGGATGTGTATATGACACAGCCAGAGGGATTTATTTCAAAAGTTGGAACAAATCAAGTCTGTAAGCTACAACGATCCATTTATGGGTTGAAGCAAGCTTCTCGTAGATGGAACATTCGTTTTGATGAGACAATCAAAGAGTTTGATTTTATCAAAAACGAGGATGAACCATGTGTATACAAGAAGGTTAGTGGGAGCGCAGTATCATTCCTTGTATTATATGTTGATGATATATTACTGTTAGGAAATGACATTCCTATGTTACAATCCATTAAAATCTGGTTATCTAAAAACTTCTCCATGAAGGACTTGGGTGAAGCATCCTATATTTTGGGGATAAAGATCTATAGAGATAGATCTAAAAGGATGCTCGGCTTATCCCAAGGAACGTACATTTATACGATGCTAAAGAGGTTTAGCATGGAAGATTCCAAAAGAGGTCTCATGCCGATGAGCCATGGAATAAATCTCTCCAAGAAACAGGCCCCAAAGACACCTGAGGAGAGAGACCGTATGAGTAAGATCCCTTATGCTTCTGCAATAGGATCTATCATGTACGGTATGATATGTACTAGACCGGATGTTGCTCACGCACTTAGTGTAACAAGCAGATACCAGTCGAATCCAGGAGAAGAGCACTGGAAGGTAGTGAAAAATATCCTAAAGTACTTGAGAAGGACTAAAGATATTTTTCTTGTCTACGGTGGGTCTAAATTAAAACTCGAGGGATTCACGGACTCAAGTTTTCAAACAGACCAAGATGACAGTAAATCTATTTCAGGGTATGTGTTTACCTTGAACGGAGGTGCAGTGAGTTGGAAGAGTTCCAAGCAGCAAACGGTTGCTGATTCAGTGACAGAGGCAGAGTATATAACTGTAAGTGAAGCTGCAAGTTGATGTTTTAGATGAAAAGTTCATTACAGAACTAGGAATAGTTCCTAAGTCTCATCTTGAATCTAAACATGTGTTGCGGCACTTTGATTAAAGAAATCATTGAAAGAGGAGAGTGTAGACTCTCAAGACAACATTGCAGATCCATTAACTAAAGCTTTAACACAACAGCAGTTTGATCGTCACTTAGAGAAGTTGGGTATGAGATACCATGGCGATTGGCTTTCGTGCAAGTGGGAGATTGAAAGTAGTATGCATACAAGCCAATCATGTATGATGATAAAGCATATACTTTGGAGGCAATCTTATTTATTTATTAATAAAAATATTCATTTATTAAAGGCATTTAATTATCTACATGGTGCTGTTTTTATAATATGTAAATAACCCATAGTTTTAAGCAATGCTTTTAGAATCATGATGTTGATCATGCTAATGAGATCTAAATTCTTAGAAAGCTTTAAAACTAAAATAGTTCCCAATCGTGGGATTACTAAAAAGGGGATTAGTAAATCCGGATAGATTGGTACATATGTTGCTTGCTCATTGGATGAGGATGACTGATCTCATGGTCATTTGTGTGGAGACACTAAAGCAAGTATGTAGGTGCTTATTGGAGAATAAGTTCACTGAACGTGACTCGCTATGGAATACCTAATGGAGTTTTACTCGCCTGTCAATAGGAATTCCTAATGTGATAGTAGTACATGTGATCCTTGGACTTGAGATCATCATAGTATCTTGTATGTAACAAATTATACTTTGACTAATTCCTTAAGGCCTTTTAAGGCATATATAGGTTATGCTTGGGTGTAATGAGTTACATATGGAGATAATGAATGATCAATAAAGAATCTACCACCTCTAGTAAAAGAGGAGATATGTCCTATGTGATTCGTTAAATGACAACCCAGGAATCCTTGGCCAAGGTAGAATGAAATTAGAAAGAGGTTTCTAATTTGCATTATTTGGAGTTGTGCATTTTCTAATCGAAATACATATGATTAAATAAATTAAGACTTGACAGTAAATCCATGTCTTATATTTAATTGGGACATTGTATGGTGGAAGGATTGAATTGTACGGTAACTATTAACTCACAGGTTCTTTTATGATTAATGTTGAAATCTATATTATCTGGAAAGTCGTTGATCGCTAGGGAGGCTTATCCCTATTGTAGAATAAATGTTATTTATTTAAATAGATTATTAGTTTAATTTGTTTATTTAAATAAGATTAGAATTGTTCTAATTGATTAATTCACAACCGGTTTAATATGGAGAACCTAAAGGGTCACACCATAAAAGGAAGAAGAATTATTTAAGAAGAAAATGGCATGATAGTAATAATGCATTAAGTATAATTAATTTAATCTATGATGATAGAATAAATTAAATAGCTTAATGTTTATTATTTAATATTTTAGAAATATTAAATAGAAATTAATAAGAGGAGTCTTATTAATATTATTATTATTATTATTATTATTTTAATTCTAAAGGAGTTTAGGAATTAATATAATATCAGTACTCTCTCTCAATCCTAATAAAGATTAGGATATAAATTAATTAAATAAAACCCTATTCTAATTGGATTAGGAGGGTTAACCTAATATCTATATAAGAGAGTCTTATATTAGAAATAAGGGATGTGAAATTTTCAAGAGTTGGGAGTACACATATTCTATAGAGATAGAAACAAGGGTTAAGCCAATAACCCATCTTCTTGAGTTCTTCATCTTCCTTGGTGGATCACCGTTAGAGGCCAAACATTTGGGTGGCTAACATTATTCAAGGGAAGGAGCCACTATCAGAGGAATCAAAGAAATCAAAGGAGTAGAACTTGTACCTGAGGAAGCTTAGATCTTCAAAGGTATAATTCCATGTTCTCTCTTTTCTGTTATTGATAACAAGCACAAAGCATGATCATGGTTATGGGTTTGTATAAATTTTGAAAACCTAGTTTTTACGCTTCCGCCCTATTTATGTGATTTGATTGCATGATTGAGTTACATACAAACCCAACAGCAACACCGGGACGGGGCTGAGACACTGCAAAACAGCGCCGCAGCGCTGCCTTTATAGCAAAGGTTAGCGCTGCAGCGCCTTTAATAAAAAAATTTCTGACATGGAGGTTTAGTAACCCAACTTTTTACATTGTAACTATGGGGCAAGTATATGGCTAATATACATAAAGAGAAACTTCTTAAACAACATGTTTAAGGATGGTTTTAAGAATTAAACGTTGAATAAATATATTTAAATTTAAAACTCAAAATTCAAAAATGTAAACCGTGAATCGTAGTCTAGTTTAATGCGCGCCTTAAGGTTATATGATATGTAATAGAGGTGCGTAGTACGAGAATGTTAAGAAACGAAGATAAAACTTACGTAATTTCTTTACGGAGTCCGATAACGTTAATCCGGTGGAAATGTGTTCGACTTAGCTAATCGATTAGGGTTTCGTTTATCATTGTGCCTAACAATGATTGACAAAAGTCGATTTATGACATATGAATGTTAATAAGCCATAAAAAATGTTAAATAACTTAAACGGATGTTATTAGTTTAACAATTCGGCTAAGTTATACAAAAAGGAGAAGATAATTATTTAATGTGTATCAATTATGGTAATCTCATTGGTATGCTATGTGTTTATGTCTTGTAGAAGTTGTATAGACCTATTAAAGTAGACTTAACGGATTAAAGACGCCAAGGCAAGTTTTCTAAACTCTTGTCGACACGTTATATTGGACAAGTTGTCAATATGCATGGTTTCCTATGCATAAACTATTATTGAATAGTCGATGTCATTTGATTCGGCTAGACTAAGACTTCAATTATTTTGGGTTGGTTTTCCACAAATCTTTCCAAAATATTCATAATGTTGCCATCCTATGCCAATTGCTTTGGTACGGATTCAAAGGAAAGCTTGAGTATGAATACACAAAGGTTTTTACGTCGTTAAATTGACGGGCACCTGAAGTTGCCAAAACTTAAACGTAAATACATTTAATGAATGAGTGTTGATCAACATAGAGTACTATAGGATGATCACCTGGATGTACTCGTAAGCTATATCGAACTTGCGATCTCAGTGCCAAGTGGTTCTTTACATGAATGAAAACTAAATGAATGTTTATTGTCATTGACCTAGTTCAGATTCTTAAGAGACTATAAGTCCTTGGGAATAATTTTAAAGGAATCAAAACGCTATTTTGATTATTCGTAATACTTCATAACTATTGTACAATTATTGAAGATGAAGTCATATGTATGATTCTTGACTTTGTGGTTGCATAATAAAATATTAAACTTGCTGAGCTAGTTACGCTCATTCTTGCTTAAAATTATATGATTTCAGCTAAGAGCGAACGGACCGAAAGATCCGGTAAGGACAAGGGCAAGTCCAAGATGGATAATTAGTTATCCTTGTGATAGCATAGTATTATTTTTGTAATGAATGATATTATGATACAGAACGAATGTAAGGTTATAAAGAGCTTGGGAAGGTATTATTATAATGTAATAATTAGTAAACTTATGCATGTTATTGAAGTCTTCAATTGAATGTATGAGTAGATAGTAGCACCGTGTAGCACCATATCCAGGGTTTGAAGGTACCCGAATTTGGGGGCGTCACAAATCCAGTATCACTCTTAGCGATTCCATTTCAACCTTTATGGGAAGTACCGCCTCCATGCCATAGACTAATGAGTATGGTGTTGCCCCAGTCAAGGTACGAGTCGACATTCGTAGGTGAGTAGGGTTAAAGGCAACAAATCAGGCCATCCCCTGTGGTTTGACGACATCTTTATAATTATATTCTTGATGTTCTTGTTGGCGGCTTCCACCGCGCCATTCATCTTTGGACGATAGATAACTGAGTTGAGGTGTTTGATTTTGAATTTACTGCACAGCTCCCTAATCATCTCGTTGTTCAGATTATTGGTGTTGTCTGACACGATATCCTCGGGTTTTTTCGTATCGACAGATGATGTTGTTCCTAATGAAACTAATGATGACTTCCTTAGTAACTTTGGGGAAGGAGGTCGCTTCCACCCACTTGGTGAAGTAGTCAACTATAGTGAAGCTGAATTTGTGATCGTTACTGGCTTTAGGCTCGATTGGTCCAATCACATGTATTCCCCACATGGCAAAGGGCCATGATGTGGTCATGCAATGTAGCCTGTTCGTAATTCAATGGATCATCATCATTCATGATGTGTACCTCATCGTCATCCTCTATAACGAATCCATACCTCTCAGGTATCTTCGGTACTCTTCCAGATTTACGAACAGGGTGTGGTAAAGTAGGTTCTTCTACTTGGTTAGGTACCTAACTTTGGTCCGTGGTAACTTGTGGTTCTTGAACTTCTTCAAGATATATCTTGCTCCCACTGACCCCTTCATGGATAAACTCTTTCTCCAAGAAGGTAGCATGTTTCGCAACAAACACCTTTTGATCAGTTGGATGATAGAAATAATACCCTACGGTTTCTTTAGAGTATCCCACAAATCTACACTTATCGGATTTAGTCTGTAGCTTATCATTTTCAAACTTTTTGACATAAGCTGGACAACCCCAAGTCTTAACATGCTTAAGATTTGGTTTCCTCCCTTTCCACATCTCATATGGAGTCTTTGGGGCGGATTTAGTAGGTACCTTGTTAAGTAGGTATGCAGCCGTTTCTAGGGCATATCCCCAGAAGGAAATTGGAAGGTCGGTAAAACTCATCATGGATCGAACCATGTCCAACAGTGTTCGATTTCTCCTTTCACATACTCCATTTAACTGTGGTGTACCTGGAGGAGTCCATTGTGAGATTATACCATTTTCTCTGAGATAATTGAGAAACTCACTGCTTAAGTATTCTCCACCTCGATCTGATCGAAGTATCTTAATACTCTTACCCGTTTGTTTCTCTACTTCACTTCTGAACTCTTTGAACTTTTCAAATGATTCTGATTTGTATTTCATTAAATACACATATCCAAATCTTGAGTGATCATCAGTGAAAGTAATAAAATAAGAATACCCACCCCGTGCACTTGTTGTCATAGGTCCACAAACGTCTGTGTGAATCAATGCCAACAACTCTGTAACTGTCTCTCCTTTTCCACTAAAAGGAGATTTAGTCATTTTACCCATGAGACAAGATTCACAAGTTGGATATGATTCATAATCAGATAGCTCGAGGAGCCCATCTTTATGCAACTTGGATAATCTTGTTTCATTGATATGACTGAGTCTACAGTGCCACATATAGGTATAATTAATATCATCTCTTTTCCTTTTCTTAATTTGTTCAATTTGAAATATATTTTCTTGTAAGTCAAGTGTATAAAGTCCATTTCGCAAATTTCCAATACCATATAAAACATCGTCTTTATAAATAGAACAACCATTGTTCTTTATAATAACGTCAAAACCTTCCATATCCAATACAGAAATTGAAATAATGTTTTTAATAATATTCGTAACATAATAACAATTATTAAGATAAATGGATTTGCCCGAAGGCATTGCTAAACAATAAGTTCCTACAGCTAATGCAGCAACTTTTGCTCCATTTTCCACTCGTAGGATCACCTCATCTTTGTTCAGCTTTCTACTTCTGACCAGTCCCTGCACAGTATTAAATATGTGAGAACCACAGCCGGTATCCAATACCCAAGTAGAATTATGACTTTCAGAAAAATTAATTTCAATCATAAACAAACCTTGATTGGAAGTCGAAGCTTCTCCAAGCTTCTTCTCTGCTAGAAACTTCTTGCAGTTCCTCTTCCAATGTCCCGGCTCATTGCAATGAAAGCACATTCCTTTAGCTGGTTCAGGTTTCTTTTGCTCCTTTTCTTTCCCTTTTCCCTTAGCCTTCTTAGATTTCTTCTTTTCAGAAGACACCTTGGGCCTCTTCCTTTTATTGGAAGAATCCACCATCAAGACATGGTTCTTCTTGGATGAGAAGTGACCTTCTGCAGTTTTCAGCATGTTAAGCAGCTCAGGTAAGCTGACATCTAGCTTATTCATGTGAAAATTAACCACAAACTGCGAGAAGGTCTCAGGGAGTGACTGCAAGACCAAGTCTTGACTCAACTCCCCATCCATGACGAACCCAAGCTGTCCAAGGCGTTCAATCAAATTGATTACCTTCAGAACATGAGTCTCGACGGCAGTGCCCTCGGTCATCCGAGATCGGAAGAGCTCCTTAGATATCTCATATCTAGCAGTCCTACTCTGTTCACCATACAACTCCTTGAGGTGAAGCAGCATAGCAGGAGCATCCATTTTTTCGTGCTGACGCTGAAGCTCGTTATTCATGGATGCGAGCATGATGCATTGAGCCATAGATGCATCATCTTGCCACTTTTTGAAAGTGGCAATCTCTTCCTCAGAGGCTGTTTCTGAAACAGATTCAGGGATAGTGGAATTTAGGACATAAGAAATCTTTTCAGCAGTGAGAACAATTCTCAGATTTCTTAGCCAGTCCTCATAATTAGGGCCGGTAAGCTTATTTGCATCAAGTATGCTTCGTAGTGAGATTAGTGATTTTGACATTTTTAAAATTCTGCATGTGAAAAGACATCATTTTAGCAAACATTCATTTTATTAACTTTGCATACCAAAATAAATTTAGGTCTTTATTTTAAATTGGTATCTCCCACTATTTTCATCAAACTATATTACCCTCACTCATATAGTTCGGCAACAACTAATTAAAGATTTGCTAGTGAGATTAAGGATCCCATTTCAAATGTATATAACCTTGTGGATAGCACAACAAGCGATATACAAATAAATAGGTAGACAACTCTTGTCAATTACATCACCATGTAACTCCTTTTATTTTGCCTCTTAAATCATAATGGTCATGTGTGTGCACGTCCAAACTAAAATAATTTAAGTTAAGTCCAGCCTAGCACTTCCATAAATTCAAAAAGAAAAATTTTTGTCCTTATGGATAGCACAACAAGACTAGATCGTTCAATTTTCTTGATAAGCATCAAATGTGATTAATTAACATCTTAAATATTCAATACTCGCCTTGTGGATAACACAACAAACTCATATTAAATATTTAATACTCTATTAACTAATCATGCTAGAAGGCGACGTTCGATATTCCAAATATCATTTGAACGCTTCAGACTTAATAATATTTCTTTGAGGGGTTTGTTATTATTTGTCTCATCTTTTTAAGCGCGCATGCACATATATATATAAAATACGCGTCATTTTATTAAACATGCGAAGCATGTTTGTATAAAATATAATATATATAATATTTAGCATGCAATATAGAATACTATATTCTACCCGGATTGATTATGGACTTTTATTCTAGTTTGGTTCACTAGAGCCACCAAGTGAACCAAAAGGTCAAACCTAGGAGTGCAAAAATTTAAATTTAAACGTAACTGTTACATTTAAACCCGGGCTCCATACAAACGGGTCTTCACGCGCTCCTTGCTCCTTGGTCTCCAGTTTCTTCAAGATAATTCTAACTATCTCTATTACATAAATTATTTTTAAATAGAAACCTTGACCAGCAGTCAAGGGGAAGTACATAGAAGGGAGATAGAATTTTACACCGAGAATAAAATCAAAGAAGACGAGGTACGCAGATCCCATTTTATAAAATCGATACATTTAAGCATTCATCCAAAATAAAATCCAATCACATTGGTCATAGTCCATAATCAATCCCTTTTATTACCATACATATCATCATACGTATCGATAAAACTTATTCATCTCATGAAAGTAAATTCATTCCATATATGTATTAATATCAGTTAATGGGTAAAAGTTTGCTAAACTTTGTTTTTTGGAAAAATAAACTCCTTTATTTCATTCAAAAAAACAATTCCAAATTAAACTCTTTAATTTTAGCAATTCTGAAATCTCATTTCATATAAAATAAATATCTTTATTTTAAACATTTATTAATTAAATAAATCATTCATTTAATTAAATAAATAAAACAAAAAAAAAATTCAGATTCTGTTAGTGGCGCAGCTGCGCCAGGCATATAAAAAGAACCAGCGCAGCTGCGCAGCATGAAAAACCAGGCCAAGACACCGGCGCAGCTGCGCAGCAAGAAGGCCAGGAACCGGCGCAGCTGCGCAGCATGAAAACCAGCACAGGACACTGGCGCAGCTGCGCAGCAAGAAGGCCAGGAACCGGCGCAGCTGCGCAGCTTCGCAGAATCAGAAAATATTTTGTTGCCCAGAACTCGATCCAATCGCATATTATACATGTATGGAATCACATAGACTGATAATTAGCACAAGATTGGCTCTGATACCACTGTTGGGTTTGTACGTAACGCAATCATGCAATCAAATCACATAAATAGGGCGGAAGCGTAAAAAACTAGGTTTTCAAAATTTATACAAACCCATTACCATGATCATTCTTGTGCATCAATTATCAGTGAATGAAGAAGGAGAAAAACAAAATTATACCTTTGAAGATACAAGCTTCCTCAGGTACAAATTCTACTCCTTTGATTCCATTGATTCCTCTGTAGTGGCTCCTTCCCTTGATCAATGTCAGCCACCCAAATGTTTGGCCTCTAACGGTGATCCACCAAGGAAGATGAAGAACTCAGTAAGATGGGTTATTGGCTTAACCCTTGTTTCTATCTCTATAGAATATGTGTACTCCCAACTCTTGAAAAATTCACGTACCTTATTTCTGATATAAGACTCTCTTATATAGATATTAGGTTAACCCTCCTAATCCAATTAGAATAGGGTTTTATTTAATTAATTAATTAAATACTTTTAATTAATTTATATCCTAATCTTTATTAGGATTGAGAGAGAGTACTGATATTATATTAATTCCTAAACTCCTTTAGAATTAAAATAATAATAATAATAATAATATTAATAAGACTCCTCTTATTAATTTATATTTAATATTTCTAAAATATTAAATAATAAACATTAAGCTATTTAATTTATTCTATCATCATAGATTAAATTAATTATACTTAATGCATTATTACTATCATGCCATTTTCTTCTTAAATAATTCTTCTTCCTTTTATGGTGTGACCCTTTAGGTTCTCCATATTAAACCGGTTGTGAATAAATCAATTAGAACAATTCTAATCTTATTTAAATAAACAAATTAAACTAATAATCTATTTAAATAAATAACATTTATTCTACAATAGGGATAAGCCTCCCTAGCGATCAACGACTTTCCAGATAATATAGATTTCAACATTAATCATAAAAGAACCTGTGAGTTAATAGTTACCGTACAATTCAATCCTTCCACCATACAATGTCCCAATTAAATATAAGACATGGATTTACTGTCAAGTCTTAATTTATTTAATCATATGTATTTCGATTAGAAAATGCACAACTCCAAATAATGTAAATTAGAAACCTCTTTCTAATTTCATTCTACCTTGGCCAAGGATTCCTGGGTTGTCATTTAACGAATCACATAGGACATATCTCCTCTTTTACTAGAGGTGGTAGATTCTTTATTGATCATTCATTATCTCCATATGTAACTCATTACACCCAAGCATAACCTATATATGCCTTAAAAGGCCTTAAGGAATTAGTCAAAGTATAATTTGTTACATACAAGATACTATGATGATCTCAAGTTCAAGGATCACATGTACTACTATCACATTAGGAATTCCTATTGACAGGCGAGTAAAACTCCATTAGGTATTCCATAACGAGTCACGTTCAGTGAACTTATTCTCCAATAAGCACCTACATACTTGCTTTAGTGTCTCCACACAAATGACCATGAGATCAGTCATCCTCATCCAATGAGCAAGCAACATATGTACCAATCTATCCGGATTTACTAATCTCCATTTTAGTAATCCCACAATTGGGAACTATTTTAGTTTTTAAGCTTTCTAAGAATTTAGATCTCATTATCATGATCTCATCATGATTCTAAAAGCATTGCTTAAAACTATGGGTTATTTACATATTATAAAAACAGCACCATGTAGATAATTATATGCCTTAAATGAATATTTTATTAATAAATAAATAATATTATTTATAAAGTATGTGCTTTATCATCATACATGATTGGCTTGTATGCACACTACTATCAATCTCCCACTTGCACTAAAGCCAATCGCCATGGTATCTCATACCCATCTTCTCTAAGTGACGATCAAACTACTGTTGTGTTAAAGCTTTAGTAAATGGATCTGCAATATTGTCTTGAGAGTCTACACGCTCCAAGGTGACGTCTCCTCTTTCAATGATCTCCCTGATCAAGTGAAATCGCCGCAACACGTGTTTAGATTTCTGATGAGACCTGGGTTCCTTAGCCTGTGCAACCGCTCCGGTGTTGTCACAGTATACGGGAACTGCTTCTCCAATGCTAGGAACCACACCAAGTTCAGTTATGAACTTCTTCATCCAAACAGCTTCCTTTGCAGCTTCACTTGCAGCTATATACTCTGCCTCTATCACTGAATCAGCAACCGTTTGCTGCTTGGAACTCTTCCAACTCACTGCACCTCCGTTCAAGGTAAACACATACCCTGAAACAGATTTACTGTTATCTTGGTCTGTTTGAAAACTTGAGTCCGTGAATCCCTCGAGTTTTAATTCAGACCCACCGTAGACAAGAAAAATATCTTTAGTCCTTCTCAAGTACTTAGGATATTTTTCACTGCCTTCCAGTGCTCTTCTCCTGGATTCGACTGGTATCTGCTTGTTACACTAAGTGCGTGAGCAACATCCGGTCTAGTACATATCATACCGTACATGATAGATCCTATTACAGAAGCATAAGGGATCTTACTCATACGGTCTCTCTCCTCAGGTGTCTTTGGGGCCTGTTTCTTGGAGAGATTTATTCCATGGCTCATCGGCATGAGACCTCTTTTGGAATCTTCCATGCTAAACCTCTTTAGCATCGTATCAATGTACGTTCCTTGGGATAAGCCGAGCATCCTTTTAGATCTATCTCTATAGATCTTTATCCCCAAAATATAGGATGCTTCACCCAAGTCCTTCATGGAGAAGTTTTTAGATAACCAGATTTTAATGGATTGTAACATAGGAATGTCATTTCCTAACAGTAATATATCATCAACATATAATACAAGGAATGATACTGCGCTCCCACTAACCTTCTTGTATACACATGGTTCATCCTCGTTTTTGATAAAATCAAACTCTTTGATTGTCTCATCAAAACGAATGTTCCATCTACGAGAAGCTTGCTTCAACCCATAAATGGATCGTTGTAGCTTACAGACTTGATTTGTTCCAACTTTTAAAATAAATACCTCTGGCTGTGTCATATACACATCCTCCTCAAGTTTCCAATTGAGGAAGGCCGTTTTCACGTCCATCTGCCAGATCTCATAGTCGTTGTAAGCTGAAATCGCAAGCAAAATCCGAATGGACTTGAGCATGGCTACTGGTGAGAAGGTTTCATCATAGTCAACTCCTTGTCTTTGTTTGAAATCTTTTGCAACCAGTCGGGCCTTATAGGTCTCTACCTTTCCGTCTGCTCCAGTCTTTTTCTTAAAAACCCATTTACACCCAATAGGTTTAATACCTTCAGGTGGTGAAACCAAAGACCACACTTTGTTTTCATACATGGAGTCCATTTCGGATTTCATGGCTTCAAGACATTTCCCTGAGTCTTTATTACTCATAGCCTGTTCGTAATTCAATGGATCATCATCATTCATGATGTGTACCTCATCGTCATCCTCTATAACGAATCCATACCTCTCAGGTATCTTCGGTACTCTTCCAGATTTACGAACAGGGTGTGGTACAGTAGGTTCTTCTACTTGGTTAGGTACCTAACTTTGGTCCGTGGTAACTTGTGGTTCTTGAACTTCTTCAAGATATATCTTGCTCCCACTGACCCCTTCATGGATAAACTCTTTCTCCAAGAAGGTAGCATGTTTCGCAACAAACACCTTTTGATCAGTTGGATGATAGAAATAATACCCTACGGTTTCTTTAGAGTATCCCACAAATCTACACTTATCGGATTTAGTCTGTAGCTTATCATTTTCAAACTTTTTGACATAAGCTGGACAACCCCAAGTCTTAACATGCTTAAGATTTGGTTTCCTCCCTTTCCACATCTCATATGGAGTCTTTGGGGCGGATTTAGTAGGTACCTTGTTAAGTAGGTATGCAGCCGTTTCTAGGGCATATCCCCAGAAGGAAATTGGAAGGTCGGTAAAACTCATCATGGATCGAACCATGTCCAACAGTGTTCGATTTCTCCTTTCACATACTCCATTTAACTGTGGTGTACCTGGAGGAGTCCATTGTGAGATTATACCATTTTCTCTGAGATAATTGAGAAACTCACTGCTTAAGTATTCTCCACCTCGATCTGATCGAAGTATCTTAATACTCTTACCCGTTTGTTTCTCTACTTCACTTCTGAACTCTTTGAACTTTTCAAATGATTCTGATTTGTATTTCATTAAATACACATATCCAAATCTTGAGTGATCATCAGTGAAAGTAATAAAATAAGAATACCCACCCCGTGCACTTGTTGTCATAGGTCCACAAACGTCTGTGTGAATCAATGCCAACAACTCTGTAACTGTCTCTCCTTTTCCACTAAAAGGAGATTTAGTCATTTTACCCATGAGACAAGATTCACAAGTTGGATATGATTCATAATCAGATAGCTCGAGGAGCCCATCTTTATGCAACTTGGATAATCTTGTTTCATTGATATGACTGAGTCTACAGTGCCACATATAGGTATAATTAATATCATCTCTTTTCCTTTTCTTAATTTGTTCAATTTGAAATATATTTTCTTGTAAGTCAAGTGTATAAAGTCCATTTCGCAAATTTCCAATACCATATAAAACATCGTCTTTATAAATAGAACAACCATTGTTCTTTATAATAACGTCAAAACCTTCCATATCCAATACAGAAATTGAAATAATGTTTTTAATAATATTCGGAACATAATAACAATTATTAAGATAAATGGATTTGCCCGAAGGCATTGCTAAACAATAAGTTCCTACAGCTAATGCAGCAACTTTTGCTCCATTTTCCACTCGTAGGATCACCTCATCTTTGTTCAGCTTTCTACTTCTGACCAGTCCCTGCACAGTATTAAATATGTGAGAACCACAGCCGGTATCCAATACCCAAGTAGAATTATGACTTTCAGAAAAATTAATTTCAATCATAAACAAACCTTGATTGGAAGTCGAAGCTTCTCCAAGCTTCTTCTCTGCTAGAAACTTCTTGCAGTTCCTCTTCCAATGTCCCGGCTCATTGCAATGAAAGCACATTCCTTTAGCTGGTTCAGGTTTCTTTTGCTCCTTTTCTTTCCCTTTTCCCTTAGCCTTCTTAGATTTCTTCTTTTCAGAAGACACCTTGGGCCTCTTCCTTTTATTGGAAGAATCCACCATTAAGACATGGTTCTTCTTGGATGAGAAGTGACCTTCTGCAGTTTTCAGCATGTTAAGCAGCTCAGGTAAGCTGACATCTAGCTTATTCATGTGAAAATTAACCACAAACTGCGAGAAGGTCTCAGGGAGTGACTGCAAGACCAAGTCTTGACTCAACTCCCCATCCATGACGAACCCAAGCTGTCCAAAGCGTTCAATCAAATTGATTACCTTCAGAACATGAGTCTCGACGGCAGTGCCCTCGGTCATCCGAGATCGGAAGAGCTCCTTAGATATCTCATATCTAGCAGTCTTACTCTGTTCACCATACAACTCCTTGAGGTGAAGCAGCATAGCAGGAGCATCCATTTTTTCGTGCTGACGCTGAAGCTCGTTATTCATGGATGCGAGCATGATGCATTGAGCCACAGATGCATCATCTTGGCACTTTTTGAAAGTGGCAATCTCTTCCTCAGAGGCTGTTTCTGAAACAGATTCAGGGATAGTGGAATTTAGGACATAAGAAATCTTTTCAGCAGTGAGAACAATTCTCAGATTTCTTAGCCAGTCCTCATAATTAGGGCCGGTAAGCTTATTTGCATCAAGTATGCTTCGTAGTGAGATTAGTGATTTTGACATTTTTAAAATTCTGCATGTGAAAAGACATCATTTTAGCAAACATTCATTTTATTAACTTTGCATACCAAAATAAATTTAGGACTTTATTTTAAATTGGTATCTCCCACTATTTTCATCAAACTATATTACCCTCACTCATATAGTTCGGCAACGTCTAATTAAAGATTTGCTAGTGAGATTAAGGATCCCATTTCAAATGTATATAACCTTGTGGATAGCACAACAAGCGATATACAAATAAATAGGTAGACAACTCTTGTCAATTACATCACCATGTAACTCCTTTTATTTTGCCTCTTAAATCATAATGGTCATGTGTGTGCACGTCCAAACTAAAATAATTTAAGTTAAGTCCAGCCTAGCACTTCCATAAATTCAAAAAGAAAAATTTTTGTCCTTATGGATAGCACAACAAGACTAGATCGTTCAATTTTCTTGATAAGCATCAAATGTGATTAATTAACATCTTAAATATTCAATACTCGCCTTGTGGATAGCACAACAAACTCATATTAAATATTTAATACTCTATTAACTAATCATGCTAGAAGGCGACGTTCGATATTCCAAATATCATTTGAACGCTTCAGACTTAATAATATTTCTTTGAGGGGTTTGTTATTATTTGTCTCATCTTTTTAAGCGCGCATGCACATATATATATAAAATACGCGTCATTTTATTAAACATGCGAAGCATGTTTGTATAAAATATAATATATATAATATTTAGCATGCAATATAGAATACTATATTCTACCCGGATTGATTATGGACTTTTATTCTAGTTTGGTTCACTAGAGCCACCAAGTGAACCAAAAGGTCAAACCTAGGAGTGCAAAAATTTAAATTTAAACGTAACTGTTACATTTAAACCCGGGCTCCATACAAACGGGTCTTCACGCGCTCCTTGCTCCTTGGTCTCCAGTTTCTTCAAGATAATTCTAACTATCTCTATTACATAAATTATTTTTAAATAGAAACCTTGACCAGCAGTCAAGGGGAAGTACATAGAAGGGAGATAGAATTTTACACCGAGAATAAAATCAAAGAAGACGAGGTACGCAGACCCCATTTTATAAAACCGATACATTTAAGCATTCATCCAAAATAAAATCCAATCACATTGGTCATAGTCCATAATCAATCCCTTTTATTACCATACATATCATCATACGTATCGATAAAACTTATTCATCTCATGAAAGTAAATTCATTCCATATATGTATTAATATCAGTTAATGGGTAAAAGTTTGCTAAACTTTGTTTTTTGGAAAAATAAACTCCTTTGTTTCATTCAAAAAAATAATTCCAACTTAAACTCTTTAATTTTAGCAATTCTGAAATCTCATTTCATATAAAATAAGCATCTTTATTTTAAACATTTATTAATTAAATAAATCATTCATTTAATTAAATAAATAAAACAAAAAAAAAATTCAGATTCTGTTAGTGGCGCAGCTGCGCCAGGAATATAAAAAGAACCAGCGCAGCTGCACAGCATGAAAAACCAGGCCAAGACACCGGCGCAGCTGCGCAGCAAGAAGGCCAGGAGCCGGCGCAGCTGCGCAGCATGAAAACCAGCACAGGACACTGGCGCAGCTGCGCAGCAAGAAGGCCAGGAACCGGCGCAGCTGCGCAGCTTCGCAGAATCAGAAAATATTTTGTTGCCCAGAACTCGATCCAATCGCATATTATACATGTATGGAATCACATAGACTGATAATTAGCACAAGATTGGCTCTGATACCACTGTTGGGTTTGTACGTAACGCAATCATGCAATCAAATCACATAAATAGGGCGGAAGCGTAAAAAACTAGGTTTTCAAAATTTATACAAACCCATTACCATGATCATTCTTGTGCATCAATTATCAGTGAATGAAGAAGGAGAAAAACATAATTATACCTTTGAAGATTCAAGCTTCCTCAGGTACAAGTTCTACTCCTTTGATTCCTTTCATTCCTCTGTAGTGGCTCCTTCCCTTGATCAATGTCAGCCACCCAAATGTTTGGCCTCTAACGGTGATCCACCAAGGAAGATGAAGAACTCAAGAAGATGGGTTATTGGCTTAACCCTTGTTTCTATCTCTATAGAATATGTGTACTCCCAACTCTTGGAAAATTTCACATCCCTTATTTCTAATATAAGACTCTCTTATATAGATATTAGGTTAACCCTCCTAATCCAATTAGAATAGGGTTTTATTTAATTAATTTATATCCTAATCTTTATTAGGATTGAGAGAGAGTACTGATATTATATTAATTCCTAAACTCCTTTAGAATTAAAATAATAATAATAATAATAATAATATTAATAAGACTCCTCTTATTAATTTCTATTTAATATTTCTAAAATATTAAATAATAAACATTAAGCTATTTAATTTATTCTATCATCATAGATTAAATTAATTATACTTAATGCATTATTACTATCATGCCATTTTCTTCTTAAATAATTCTTCTTCCTTTTATGGTGTGACCCTTTAGGTTCTCCATATTAAACCGGTTGTGAATAAATCAATTAGAACAATTCTAATCTTATTTAAATAAACAAATTAAACTAATAATCTATTTAAATAAATAACATTTATTCTACAATAGGGATAAGCCTCCCTAGCGATCAACGACTTTCCAGATAATATAGATTTCAACATTAATCATAAAAGAACCTGTGAGTTAATAGTTACCGTACAATTCAATCCTTCCACCATACAATGTCCCAATTAAATATAAGACATGGATTTACTGTCAAGTCTTAATTTATTTAATCATATGTATTTCGATTAGAAAATGCACAACTCCAAATAATATAAATTAGAAACCTCTTTCTAATTTCATTCTACCTTGGCCAAGGATTCCTGAGTTGTCATTTAACGAATCACATAGGACATATCTCCTCTTTTACTAGAGGTGGTAGATTCTTTATTGATCATTCATTATCTCCATATGTAACTCATTACACCCAAGCATACCCTATATATGCCTTAAAAGGCCTTAAAGAATTAGTCAAAGTATAATTTATTACATAAAAGATACTATGATGATCTCAAGTCCAAGGATCACATGTACTACTATCACATTAGGAATTCCTATTGACAGGCGAGTAAAACTCCATTAGGTATTCCATAGCGAGTCACGTTCAGTGAACTTATTCTCCAATAAGCACCTACATACTTGCTTTAGTGTCTCCACACAAATGACCATGAGATCAGTCATCCTCATCCAATGAGCAAGCAACATATGTACCAATCTATCCGGATTTACTAATCCCCATTTTAGTAATCCCACAATTGGGAACTATTTTAGTTTTTAAGCTTTCTAAGAATTTAGATCTCATTATCATGATCTCATCATGATTCTAAAAGCATTGCTTAAAACTATGGGTTATTTACATATTATAAAAACAGCACCATGTAGATAATTATATGCCTTAAATGAATATTTTATTAATAAATAAATAAGATTATTTATAAAGTATGTGCTTTATCATCATACATGATTGGCTTGTATGCACACTACTATCAGTAGGCCCCAGTGGATTATTTGATGACTAACTCTGAGTCTCCAAAAATTGCTAACCGTTTGACCCCCATTGACAGAGCCAAATTTAACCCTACAAGGCATCCTTCATATTCTGCCTTGTTGTTGGAGTTGTTGAATTGAAATTTAGTCGCTACAGAGTACTGTTCTTCAGTGATAGAAATGAGAACTGCTCCTGCCCCAACGCCTTCTGTGTTCGCTGGGCTGTCGAAGTAAAATTTCCAGAATTGACATGTATCTTCCCTTCTAGCTAATTGAATTGTCATCACATCGTCATCAGGGAAATATGTCTCTAGAGGTTCAAAACCTTCTACAGGTGCTGCAGATAGATGGTTTGTGATTCCCTAGCCCTTGATAGCTTTTTGGGTCACATAGACGACGTCGAACTATTGGAGGATTAGCTGTCACTTTGATAGTCGACAGTTCAACATAGGTTTGTTGAAGATGTATTTCAACGGATCCATGTGGGAAATAAGATAAGTTGTATGACCATGCAGATAATGTTGTAATCTCATAGCAGCCTAGGCTAATGCACAGCAAATTCTTTCGATCAATGTGTACTTCTTCTCACTGCTACTGAATCACTTATTGAGGTAATAGATGGCCCTTTCCTTGCCCATATCGTCTTTTTGCCCTAGCAGGCAGCCTATGGAGATGAGTTGACTGATATGTACATAAACAATGGAACTTCCTTCCTTGGGGGTACCAGGACAGGTGCTTCAATCAACCTCTTTTGGATGATGCGGAAAGCCTTCTGACAGTCTTCATTCCATTCTTTGGAGGAATTTTTTCTTAATAACTTGAAAATTGGTTGTCAACTTCGATATGAACCAGTTGATGAAGTTTATCCTTCCCAGTAAACCTCTAATTTCCTTCTCGGTTCGCAGTTCGGGCATCTCAGTAAGACTTTTATCTTTGATGGATCCAATTCAATGCCTCGGTTACTCACAAGGAATCCTAATAATTTATCGAATTTCACGCCGAAAGCACACTTTGCTGGGTTCAGCTTCAAATTATATTTGTGAAGAGATCAAACAACTTTCGGAGAAGGGTATTATAGTCATCCCCTTTCTTGGATTTCACGATGATATCATCCATATAGACTTCGATCTCTTTGTGCATCATGTCATGGAATAATGCCATTATGACCCTTTGATAGGTAGCATTGGTGTTGATAAGGTCGAATGCCAATCGTCTGTAGAAGAAAGTGTCCTAGGAGGGTGATGAAGGCGGTCTTTTCCCTGTCTTCTTCAGATACCATAATCTGGTGGTATCCGACAAAATAATTTGCAAGCGAGTACATCTCGTACTATGTTGTATTATCTATCAATACATGGATGAAAGGTAATGGGAAGTCATCCTTGAAGCTAGCTTTGTTGAGATCACGATAATCTACACAGACTCGTACTTTCCCACCAGGCTTAGGCATTGGGACCACATTAAACAGTCATTCAAGATAGGTTGACACCATGATGATACCTGCTTTGAACTGTTTGATGATTTCTTCTTTGACCTTCAGGCTCCATTCTGGTTTCAACCTCCAAAACTTCTACTTAACTGGCTTAAACACCTCTTTGATTGGTAATCGATGGAAGACTATGTCTATAGACAGTCATATCATATCTTCATGGGACCAGGCAAAAATATACTTGAATTGGGTTAGGAGTTTGATTAGTTCATTTTCTTGGCTAGGGGGAAGATTGGCTTCAATCTGGAGTTCTTTGGGGTTATCTGAGGTTCCGATGTTGATGGTAATGGTTTGCTCGATGTTAGGCTTGGGTTTGTCTTCAACCCATCCTTTGATCTTTTTGGGCACCTCTTCATCGTTCATCCCTTCTTGCTTGATCCTTATCAGGTCAAAGTCCAATTCTATATTAAAATTGTAGTCATAGTTCAAATTTGGCAGATCATTGACAGGGCTAGAAATGCTCAAATTCAGAAAACTTAGAACAAAACTTGACTGCTTAATATATATAAAGTGGTTGTCAACAACAAAAGCTTCAATAGCTAATACGACAAAAGGCAATAACAAGCTGCAAATAAAAATGAAGTAGACTAAAATAAAAAGGTTGCGCTCCCAACTAACATATCATTTTCCCATTTTTACCCTTTCTAAACTATTTGAGGGGTGATCGTCCAATTGCTGGTAGTTAGATCTCCAGGGATGGCTGAAATGCAAGTGCTGCTAGGGGCATCACTGTCCTCGATGTGGTCCATAACTGGTTCCGAGCTGGGTTCGGGATCCTCCCTTAGGATGCTTACTTTTGTCCAATTAATGAAAGGGAAGATGAGCTGATCATCTAATGGTTCCACTCCACAGGAATCCTTCACGGCACCTTCGGATAGGCAAAAACTGCTCACGAATTGAAACTGGATCTCCTCTATGAACAATTTATTTCTGGCCTTCCTTGGCGCATCTTCGAGAGGTTCTTCCTCCTGGGTTTCTTCATCTCTGCCTCGACTGACTTTGGGTATCAGGAGGCTTGAGACATTGGCGGGGACTTTCCACAACAGCTCTTTAAAACTCTCTTGAGTGAGGTTTGGCATGAGGGAAGTCAATAGGTGGACAGGCATGTGCTTATAAGGATTACAGTGTTTGAAACCACTGAGGTAACCTAGTCCAGCCTTATCTAACTGCGTAGATATGTGGATCGAGTTTTTGATTCCTTGGCCCCTTCTACCCAGTACTCGGCCCAGTCGGTGTCCCCGGGAAAGCATCTCTTGGCCGACTGTCATAACCTCTGGCGAGATCCTGGGCTTCAATGCTGGTGAACCCACGGTGTGATAATGAGGAGTGCTCACTTCAAAGGCTTGAAAACTTGCAAGTTCAATGCCTTCGTTTAAATTGATCAGGGGCATCTCTCCTTACGTATGAATAGGAATTCGGGCTCAACACTAATGGTGACCAATCTGTCATTGATGATATATTTCAGCTGCTAATGTAGAGTGGAGGGACATGCCCCAGTCATATGAATCCATGGTCGTCCCAACAACAGGTTATATTCAACGATTATGTTCAATACTTGGAAGGACACGTTGAAGGTGTATGGACCGATCTCCATGGGGAGCTCAATTTCTCCCATGGTGTCCCTCTGTGATCCGTCAAATGCTTTAACCAGTACGTGACTAGTTCGGATCCTGTTAGAATTAATCTTCATCCTCTCGAGGGTATCGTATGGGCAGATGTTCAATGTGGAGACGCCATCGATCAGTACCCCTCCTATCACATATCCTGATGATATAATTGCGATGTGCAATGGTTTGTGATGACTGGTTCCTTCTGTCGGTATATCATCATCAGTAAAGGATATCACGTTGATGTCAAGCACGTGGCAGATCAAGTGTTGGAACTTCTCGGTGTCAATTGTTTTGGGTAGGTGTGCTTCCTCTAACACCAGGATCAAAATCTGGTGATGGTCCTCGGAGCCTAGTACCAGATCCAGTATAGATATTTGGGGTGGGGCTTCCTTCAGCTACTTCAATGTCCTCGTTTCATTATGCCCGATCTTATTGAGGAACTCCAGAATCTTTCCTGGGGAAACTTTTCTCGCAGTTGTGGCTGTTGGTTTCATCACTCGCCCAGGGAGACACAATGGATTGTCCTTTAGTAAGACAGTCGTACAGTCGGTCCTTGACCGTATCTCTCCTCCGTAATTCCACGGTACTTTCTTCAAGTTGGAGATAGTGGCGAAGCCAAAAAAATGTTCAGTGGGGTCAAATTACTAAATTACACTAACAAAAAATCTATTACATCATATATATATATATATGTATATAAAATTTAGTGGGGTCAAATTACTAGATTACACCCATAAAAAATCTATTACATCATATATATTAAAAAAATCAGTGGGTCAAATTACTAAATTACACCCACAAAAAATCTATTACATCATATATAAAAAAAACCAGTGGGGTCAATTGACCCCACAGTGTTACTTCTAGCTTCGCCGCTGGCTGGAGATGGGGATTTGCTGTCGAGGAGTTAAGATCAGAGGCATGAGATTAGTTATTTCCACTGGAGCAAATCCCCTCTAGTCGATCACTCCTTAGATTTTGTAGGTATATCAGAGGTTCCATCTAGGTACGTGATGACTTCCACCATCTCCTCCTAGCTCCCTGCCCTTAGAGGATATACCATTTCTTCATCGAGGAAGATCTCACCACTATTTGCCATCTCCAAGTCGCCAGATTCGATCAAGTTTTGGATCAGATGTCGCAAAGCCCAACATTCCCCTGTGACATGGCTAAGGGTATTTGAATGATAGAGGCATATCTTAGTAAGCTCAAACCTCTTTGACCGCAGATTCGTGGGAGGTAGAAATTTTGTGATCTTCCCCTCCTTGATTAACATGCGCAGGATCTCTTCCCTAAATTATCATAGAGGGGTAAACTTTCGTTTGGTCGCAAATTCCTAACGGAGTTTAAGCCTGGATTCTATCGCTATCTTTTTTGCCCATTGGCCTTGTTCCTAGAAGCGAATCTGGTCTCTTCTTGAAATCAGGATGACTTTGGGGGAAGCAGTAGTTGTTTGCCTCTGGCAGGTTTGATCAATCAGCTGTCGCATCACCTGATGTTGGTATACAATCAACTCTATTTGTTAGCCTACTTGTACCTTGATCAAGGCCAAATCTTGCTCCATCGTATACCCTTTTTCCTCATGTCCCAATATTAAAAGATTAATTCTGGTTGGTGATGGGGCTTCTTCCGCTTTTCTCAAGTGCTTGCGATTTTCTAGGTTTCCCATATTAATCATGTTCACTCCCTATGTATTATTCTGAGGTAAAAGGTTGTTGTTAACATTGGGCTGCTCTGGTCTCCTGACCACAATCTCACCACTATCAATCATATTTTGGATTTTATGTTTTAAGGTCCAAAAGTCCTAGGTATCATGCCCCAGTGCTCCGATTTGATAGACATACCTCTTGCTACGGTCATATGTTCTTCCTTTGGGATCAGCAGGGGGAGCGAGCTCAGTGACCTTCTTTTGCGCAACTAGTAGCGTCAAGACATTCTCTAGTAAGTTCCCCAGAGGAGTAAATACCCTTCTTCACCTATTTTCCCCGATTTTATGCCCATTGGAATTTCGGGCATTTGAAGCTGCTTGAAATAAAAGGTAACTGCCCTGCTCTTGAATAGGCAGACTGCTGCTTTTATGTGCAGACTGTCCATGTAGTATCAGGGATACATCTTCTTCATTTTTCTTGTGTACCCTCTAGGGAGTTCTCGCATAGTTACCAGATTGTATATGCTCTACGACTGCTTCCAAAGCCGTGAGGTCGTTGATCTTTCCGGACCTTAGGCCCATTTATGACATCTCCCTGTGTTTTATCATTTCAGAGAATGGTTTGCCTATTCCTACTAGGACTCTCTCATAATAGGGGGCTTCTTGGATATCGATGAAAGTTATGACCATTTTTGCCTCATTCATTGAACCGGCTCACTTGGGCTACCATGCGCCTCCACCTTTGCGCGTATTCTCTGAATGATTCATATTTCAGTTTCTTGACCTTGGTTACTTGGTATCGATTAAGGGTCATTTGGGATTGGAAGCTGTATTGATTTAGAAAGGTATGGGCTAACTCCTCCCAGTTGTGGATCTTAGAGTTATCAATTTGGGCGTACCAAGTTTGAGCTTCCCCTGTAAGGTTCTTTTGGAACAACTGCATCCGAAGGCTTTCATCTTCGGCATAAGCTCCTATCTCGCCAATGTAAGGGTCACCCAAACCATTGTATTTCTCAAACTCCGTGACTTAAAATTTATTGGGATATCTTACGGAATATACACAGGTTGGAGTAGTTAACACTTCCGTGGGACCTTGTTTCTTTAATAGATCGGATAGCCTCCTCCATCAGTTTGACCTTTTTCCTGATGTTTCCAGTAGACTCCTTGTCTTCACTAAGGTCTACGACTACCTTTGTCAAACTTTTACCCATGGTCTCTTTGGTAGATCCAAGGTCAATTTGGGATATTGGAGTGGGTATTGGTACATCACTAGTTCTTCCCTCATTTTTCATGCCTCCCTGTGCAGAGGACTCAGACTGAGATGACCGCTTGGGCACTTGGGCTACCTTACACTGCTCACTCAACAGACTGGTCATTTCAGCAATCTGCCTCTTAAACTCTTCAAAATATTCCCTAGACACGGGATAGGTTCTGATGCGTTGCTTTCGACCATCTTGGTTGGTGGTGATCTTGCCTTTTAGGCTCCGAACCGTGTTCTAGGACCAATTTACACATCAAAGATACATAGTTTAATTTTTATATTGGTAGAGGTATAGATGCATAAGATGTTATCAGGTTAAGGGTTTTTTAATCTTTTCCTGAAAACAACAAAGGGTTTGTCTTCCTGATGACATGATACGAAGATATAGAATGATAGTTTAAGACAAATGTTATTCATATATTCGAAAAGTAGCAGGGCATGAAGAAACATCCTGTACATTAGGTTTATCAGAGGCTATCCTATCTTAGGAATCTCATGGGCTTTTTGGAATGAAGGTTCCCAGATCTTCACAATTTATGTGACGAAAATATCCTATCTTTCAATTGAAGCGAATCTGAGTGGTGCCTTTCCTGAGCCTCACGAGGGAACATTCTTTAGAGTCCAATAATAAACAACCGGCAGATTAGCCTCTTGGTGGAGGAATCACACAACATACATTCATATACATTCATCGTCCTTATTGTATGTAAATAATGACATTGTGCGAGGCACTAATATAAAACGCTTAAAACATTGAAACATTCATCACACACATAGATCATTCACACAATATGTAAATGCAAAATGAAATTCAACAAGGTTGAACTCGTCTTAAGCCCTCTATACCCCCAATAGAGTCGCCACCTGTCGACGCTGAGAAAATGGGTTTGAATGCTTAATCTTCCTAAAGAGAGAATGGAGAATCGCTCTCTCACTCTCTTCTACCCATTTGCATCTTTTTGCTAGGTTGAGTTTTATTCCGAGGGTGAGATCTCTTTAGGAAAACAAGACCGACATGAATACCGACTATTTGAAAAGATTGAATTTTAATGATTGAGCCGAATTTAGACAGAGCCGCCAGTTGGTATGGGGTTTAAAGGGATGTACCACTCATCTGAATTTTATTAGGTTTTCTCAATATGGCTCAATATGTGACTCCGTATAATTGGTCTGAAATTCGAGATTCGTGGAATTCGTGAGCTTGGTTAAGCAAGAGGGATAAGTGTTGGGCACCCCCCCCCCCCAAACATCCGTGAAAACACTGTTATCACATCTTATTGATTTTCCTAAGCATAAAGTGTGTGTGTGTGTGTGTGTGTGTGATTTTGAGAAAGCTTTTGATGTTTATTTGATTCGTGTTAAGTGCCTTTACTTTAAAGATTTTATTCTAGACCTTATTTTATCCTATAAGTGGCATTATTCTGAAAATAGTGTTGTACCTCTTTGGACCTATGCACGAAGGATTTGATTTTAAAAAAAAATCATTTTTAGACAAAACATAATGGAGTGATGTTTTGGAAAATAAAGTTTTCAAATCCTTCGCCAAATAGGAATCAATGTCCTTTGGTACTTCCATTATTAACCCTAGATTTTTCTAAACCCATATTTTTCTAACCTCGAAACACTTTATTATTTTTATGAAAGCTCTTTGCGATTTTATTCGAAAATCTCTTTTGGTGATAATGCGTGAACGAAAGCCTCAAAAAGGGTCGGACTATCATCAGGCATGAAAGTCATCTCGATAGACCCGAACACTTGCAATCATAAGTTTTCACTATCACCAGATCTTAAATCTGACTTCTCGGGACGAACCCCTCGAACTCGTTTTAAGATCCAATATTACATGTACAAAGCTTTTGCGTAATTTAATATTATATTGTAAAAACCAAATCCATCGTGGGAATCTGTTCAAGATCCGATTAGTGGATCTCAACCCCGGGATTCCTAGGCTCACATTAGCATGTTTAAACCTATATATAAAATGTATCCTACACCCGATATTAGGCGATTCATTGATTGGAATTCCTATCACGAGTTATCAGGTTCTCCTCACCTCTAGATATAGACCTAGGGCTCTACGCAGTGACCAGGACTGACCAAAAGCATTAAAAATACTAGATCTATCCTAGATCCGAGTCAATCTAGCATATAAGTTCAAGCTTTAAAGCTCATGAACCGACTAAGGGTTAGATTCAGCTAAATCTAGGTAGATCTAGTCAATGGACTTGGTTTCTAACTATATATATACAAAAAGAGCAATAAAATAGATAGATCTATAAACCAATATACAATATACGCACAAACAACAAGTCTAAAGATTAATAAATCCTATATCTAAATAGATCTAGAAATATAACAAGATTTACAATTGAAATGACCAAAGATTCGACTTTTCACCTTGGGGGATTGTAGTGCAAGCCTCTTTGGACTCAAATATAAGCTCTACAACTTAAAGTGTATAAGATCTATGATATATGTGATGGATTAGACCCAAATTTATTGTTGAAATATCAAACCCGAGCACTTCTCTCTCTAGATACGAGCTTGTCTCTCAACTTCTTCACCCTTTTTTTCAAATGAGCTATTTGTATGACCCCAAATTTTATGAAATGAAAGTATTCAATTTTTTTTATATATTTCTATTCAGTAAATGGTTAAATTGATAAAATATTATAGTTATGGGTGATATGTGCAAATTTTACAAAGTAAGCAATTTGTCATAAAATATTTGCTGTGTCGGGGAATATTCGTTTGGTCGGGGAATATTTTTTTGTCGGAGAATATTCGTACGACGGCGCAATCATTGGTGGACCCTACAACGGAATAATTATCGGATATAGAAAGCGACAGAAATAACCTTTTTATAAAAATAACAAGACTTTTACCGTTAAACTGTTGAAATACCCGGTGATAAAAGTACAGTAATACGCGTTGTTGCACAGTAGCACACAGTATTGCACAGTATCTTTGATCATTGATTCTTACGTAAGAAGTAACGCAGTATTTCATTCAATAATTGTCACCGTAGTTGTTGCATAGTATCTCATATTATTGATTCAATTATTGTCACAAGCATCATCTACAAAATAATTTATATTATTAAATTAATAATTGACACGACACAATTATTCATATTATTATTTGCATTATTGACAATGTCCAGAAAGTTCTGTTGAGGAAAGGAGATAGGTTATTTAATTGCGCGCCAATAAGGAGAAATCTTTATCGGAAAGCCCCTTCTTTTCTGGGAACGATCTGGTTGTCAATATTATGAGTTATAATATTAATGATGAATTGTTGATATAAATATTTTCATTGTGTTGGGAATATTAATGTTAGTGAAAATCGACATTTATTTCTATAATAGTTGATTTTTGGATATTAAATTGACCAAACGGGCAATTAATCGGATAAATGAGCAATTAATTGCTAATGGTTCACATGCAAAGAACTATTGGTTCACATGCAATGAACTATTGGTTCACATTCTGGTACTATTAGGGGAGGTGGTGCAAGATTAATAATACTTGAGGGACTAAATTAAAAATCAAGATAAAGATGAAGGTCCTAAAGTATAATTAGCCTTGTAATTTGCCACCTTTTTCTAGCCTATAAATACTCCTCCATCAATTCATTATTTCATACCATTTTACAAACCAAAGTTATAATCAAGAATTAGAAAGAGAGAATAAGAGAGAAAGAAGAAGAGTATTCTGCTACTACACTATTGCAGTATCCAAACTTCTACTAAGGTAAGGGGTATTATTTCTTTCGTCTTCGTAAAGGATGTTATTTTCTTACAATACTCGTAAGGGTGGCCATTCTATTTCTTATTAAACTGTGGGAATAACTTGTCTACGCGGACTACTGCATGCATGGTGAATAACCCTTCGTATTCATTTCTTTATTAAGCTGTGGGAATAACCTGTCTACGCGGATTAGCGCATGCATGGTGAATAACCCTTCGTATTCATTCTTTATTAAATTATGGAAATAATCTGTCTACGCGGACTACCGCATGACGGGTGAAAATCCATTTGCAGTTTCATATATTATTTCATTTCAGATTCCTAAATATAAACTTACTATGGTAAGTATTGCTTCTATAATTTCTGAAATAATTAGAAATTTCTTAAGGTTTTCGCTTCATCTAATATCATTTCACTGGAATATTGGTCTGAACTTTCTTATGAAAATTTTAATCTTTTCATGTCGGGGTACTATTTATTCAGGTTACTATTCATGCCGGGTACTTTTCATGACAAAATTAGTTTTTTTTCTGTCCAAATTATCTTTTTATTCATACTAGAGTACTATTCATCCAAAGTACTATTCATATTAGAGTACTATTCATCTATGGTACTATTCATGTCAGAGTACTATTCACGTCGAAATTTAGTTTCTTTTCTTTGTCCAAATTATCTTGTATGAAACTTATTCTTGATGTTGAATCCATGTTTTTATCTTCATATTCACACTTTGGACATTATTAAACTCTGGATAAATTAAATTATAAACCTCTAATATTTGTCCTTGATCTCACTTTATTCATTCCTTATATCATTGTCATAATTCTCAGACTTAAATTGTGATTAAAGTTATCTTTGGCCCGTAGTGCAAAGATGAACTGTTGAAAGTTATCTTTGGCCTGTAGTGTAAAGATGAACTGTTGATTGATATCTTTGGCCCGTAGTGAAAAGATGAACTGTTGATTGATGAATATCTTTAGCCTTTGTGGCAAAGATAAAATGTTAATTGGCATGGCCATTGGTTTTACAGTTGTATGTCTTTGGCCCGTAGTGCAAAGATAGACTGTTGTTTGGCATGATCATAACCATTGATATTATAGTTGAATATTTTTGGCCCGTAGTGCAAAGATAGACAATTGATTGGTATGATCATGACCATTGATGTTACGTTTGAAGGTCTTTGGTGTAGAGTGTGAAGACGATATGATTATTAAGTGTCTTTAGCCTTTGTGGCAAGGACATTGAGTGAAAGTTATATTAAGCCTTTGTGACAAGGAGAAACTGTTGATTTATATGATTAGGAACATGATTGTGAATTAATATAACCATAATCTTTGGTGTTACAGGTAAAGACATGTGATGAAAATTATCTTCGTCCTGGGTGCGAAGAAGAATTTATCAACATAAATAAGATCATGAACTATTTACATGATTGTGGGTAGAAACTGTTGATTGATGTTACAGGGATAAAATATTGTTGGTGGACTTTTAATATAGAGAAGATAGTAGACATTATGTTCTACTTGACTCTTCTAATGGATTATTTGTTCCACTGCAGTTGTTGATCTAAAACTTGTTGTCTATTGTATTCTATCAGATTTTTTCCTATTGAGGACTAAAGTTCTAAATATCTGAATCATTACTGATGAAGGCTATTGATAATTTAATTATCTTTAGTCATGATACGCTTTACTAGGCTATTTGTGCTCACCCTTTTGCTTCACAATTCCTTTCAGGTAATAAGAGTGTAGCTGGGTCGAGCGGGGATAACAGGGGAATAGAATAATGGTATATAACTTTTGAAGTTTCCTATAAAATAGTATGAGAATAATTGTATTAAGGATTTAAAATGTGTGTGTCGTATTTTATACGTCATTTAACAGTTGATTTTGGTGAACAACAATAGGGTGATGAGAACCCGACTTTGGAAGGGTGTGTTGCCAGTATCATACAAGATGTCTAACCACATACGACTTCATGTTATCATAAGACATGGTTGTGCGCATCCACTTGCTGATTATATCTATGAGCACTACCTATATAATCTTGGAGTATAGTTGGAATATAATTCTCAATTTGAGACAATGGAGATAATTATATGGCAAGAGAATACCCACCATTGGAATGAACAGGATAGTAATCTTCTCGTTCTTCTTTCGGGTCTATTGGGTCAACCAAGCTTAATTCTCAAGTCTTACGATATCTATTATAACTTACAAGTATGACCTCCCATGTACGAAGGTTTTCTCGAGCATTTTCTAAATATTTTAATTCTTAAAATAGTTATTGACTGTACCTTTATGTAACGTATCATTGATAAAAAGTATGAGTATTGTTATTCACAGTTTAGGTGTGGTCGTATTGTGCACGACAGAGTAATAGTTGGAATATGAATATTTGTATTTGGATTTTGTACCATGTATTTCTGGTGACTCAGAATAGGTGGTGTGGACCTATTTTGGGGGCGTCACACTATTGGCTGACTGTTAAAGGTCTGGGTGATGAGTGGGTTTATACCTATGAATCGGTTATCTTTTAAGCTTGATTCGATGCTACTTTAAGTATGTTTAGGAGCATTTTATACGTTTTCTTGTTTGTGTGTTGCAGTAACAGGTTGTGATGATGGAAACAAGAAAAGCTGAGTTAAAGGGAAAATTTGCAGCTGCTGAGCCAGAGCACCCGCCGGGGTGGGCTTTAAAGAACAAAAACCCCGCCAGGGCGGGGTGGTCGGATTTTAAATTGCAGTTGCCTTGTCTGGAAAGGATTCTAGAGGGGAATTAGTGACTGATTTGGGACGTGATTAAGAGGCTACAAAATACTCTTTGAAGAGCAGAGAAGATATATTCACACAAATTAGCAAAACCCTATATTGTATCATACTTTTGGGGAATTAAAGCAAGGAGGCTAGCACGAAGGATTCAAGGCAAAAGTGGAGAAGAGCAAAAGATTACCTTACAGATTTTTATTCTCTTCCTTCATCTTTATTCTTGTATTTAGAATGCTATATTACTTGTGGATTTTGAGTTTTAATTCATTGATGATGAACTCACTTCTTACTTAAGGCTACAATGGATCTTAATGTGTAGCTAGGGTTGACATGCTTCCATATTGAGTTATATTTAATTATTCATGGATTGTCTATTATGATTTATGCTTAAATATTAATTATCTGATCAACAATTACCATGGCAATTTATATGAATTCGAGAGATGTAGTATAAATTTAGATCTGGTCATAATAGCATGTGTTTGTGATTTCTGCATAGCGTTGGAAATCATGATTGTGCCTAGGATAGAGATATACTTATGTGCCTAAAATCCTTTTTAAATGTAATTCACATAGAGATATAGTGGATTAATTAATTAGGGTGTTCATCTTAATTCTATCATATGTGGATTTAAGTTGATATAGTATGATGCAATGGGAGATGGTCATATTTACTTATTTGTTCTTGATTAACAATTTGGAATAATTAATTTGGTTAAATATAAGTGTGTCGATCTAAGTGAAGCATTAGGTGAAATTTGTAGTCTTAAGTCTTCAAAACCTGATTTAAATCTTGTGGTATTTCGCTTAGTTATTTAATTAGGATATTTCATAAACTTCACAAATTTGATTATTTGTTTAATAAAATTGAGATAATATAAAATTGGTAGTTGTTAGGATAAATTTTAGTTATTTTCTCTATGGGAACGATACTTGACTTATCATTTTATTACTTGTTGACCACGTATACTTGCTTGTTGTGCTTAATTAAATTTTGTCCAACAAGTTTTTGGCGCCATTGACGGGAGGATTTAACTGTGTTTATTACTTTCAATATTAGTTTAATTAAATCAGTTTTAGTTAAATACTTTTCTTTTTGATTTTGTTTTACTCCTTGTTTCATGTTCTCTTGAGTAGTGTATGCAAACCCGGTCGAAGAAGCTAGAATTATTGCCTTACGAGGATGATATTGAAAAAAGGTTTCAGCGGTTGAGAAAGTGGATTAAGAAAACTCGAGAAACACTAGAAACACCGGTTAACATGGCTGGAGAAGAACAGAAAGCATTGCGGGATTATGCTACACCGCGGAGTAATGAACTCCAATCAAGTATCACAAGACCAGCCATTGCAGCAAATTCCTTTGAAATCAAGTCGGGTACAATTCAGATGATTCAGATTTCAGTACAGTTTGGGGGATAGTCTAACGACGTATCGAATGAACATCTGGTGAGCTTTTTGGAAATTTGTGATACCTTCAAGTATAACGGGATAACGGATGATGCAGTGAGACTTCGATTATTTTCGTTCACATTAAGGGATAAGGCTAAGAGTTGTCTTCATTCCTTACCATCGGGCTCCATTACTACCTAGGATGACTTGGCCCAAAAATTCTTAGCGAAGTTCTTTCCGCCGGAGAAAAATGCTAAAATGAGGAACGACATTACTATATTTGAACAACAACATGGGGAATCACTGTATGAAGATTGGGAGAGGTTTAAAGAATTGTTGAGGAAATGTCCACATCATGGACTACCCAAGTGGTTGTAGATGAATACATTCTATAATAGGTTAGGTAGTAATACTCGGACAAACATCGATGCAGCTAAGGGAGGATCATTTATGGCCATGAAGTTCAAGGAGGCATACGAATTGAAAGAAACCATGGCAGCTAACAATTATCAGTAGCCGAATGCTAATTTGACACAGCCTAAGGTGTAATGACCGAGAATTTTTAAACACCAATATTAATTAAATATAGGATTTAATTTTAATGAGTTAGTTTTGTATGCTTATTTAAACCTTGTGTGATTATGTGGTTATGTGAATTAGTGCCTATGCGATTAATTGCTAGAATTAATTAAAGGGAGTTACTAATGGTTTAATTAAATTAGTGGACTAGCCCTAAGGTTTGTATATCAGAAGAATTGATAGGATTGTTAGTAATTAAATATTCAATTTACTTGAATATAGTGAAAGGATTTAAGTGTGTAGATTTATTTAATAAATATGAGCATTATTAATATTAATATTTAATAGTCTATTTAGTAATTGAATACTAACAGACTATATCATTTATTTAATTAACCAATTCAATCTTTTATTGGGGAGTTAATGTGTACTATAATAATAGGGTTGGGATAATGTAAGGTGATAATACCCAATCAAATAATATTCGGTATTAATGAAATATACGTGGATTATATGTTGATGTATATATATGTACCCCTACTTAGTACATTGTAATATTATTTCCTTATTAAATTTATATTGTGACTCTAAAGGAATTTAATACCTAAGTATACACATATGCCTAAGTATATATAATATGTGTATATGTATAACCTAAGTGTTGTATTACATTGCCAATTGCTGAGCTTCATTTGCCTTGTCCCATAATGAGAGACTCATTCTCTTCCTCACGTGAATACTCAAAAGGCTAGTCTACCCCCTTCTTGTCAAAATCAGCAATGTATAGCTAATGATCATGGGGGGGAAGTGGGCATCATAATGGAATTCACCAGCCACTCAACTATTCTTCCATAACCATCAAATTCTCATTCTTTCCATTGGTTTGATTTGGAAGGTAAAGGCATTGTCTGTATAATAATTTCCCTATAAATGAAGCATCCCTCTTTCTCTTTTCATTTGCTGAGAATTCCAAAATGAAGCTAATATAAGTATATTGAGATACAGAGAGAGAGAGAGAATCAGTTGAGGGAAGTTGATATAGCAGCAAACTTAGCAAACTCATATCACATTTTAGCAGAGGTATAACACATTCTATGTTCTTCAATTTTGAAAATTACTAACTTCTCGATTATGTTTAAATTCTTGTTAAATTGATTGAAGAATGGTTATTAGTTGTTAATTGATGTAATGTTACTATCTCGGTTGTGTATGAGTGTAATAAACTCACTGTGATTGATCTAATTTGCATTAAGAATGATTAGGCCATGAGCAGGATAGGATTATGCAGTAACAGAGCCATTCGTGAGTTTCTGCAGGGGTGGCACAGCTGCGCCACTACCAAGGCTAAAACCAGCGCAGCTGCGCTGGCTGCCAGTTTTTGTTGCTGTTGTTCTGATGTTTTGAGCATGCTAGTTTAGTCCATTCATGCATGAAAATAGGTTTGCCATGTTACCTAGTGTCCTTGTGAATAGCATGAGTTGCATACATTGTTCTAGTATGTATTTTCAAAAGAAAACTTAAGAACTTTAAAATAAACTTGACAAAACTTGTGCCTTTTTCAGTTCTGACCATTTGAGTATGTATATGTGGCCTAGATATGTGTTCAAATGCATGTGAGTTATGATTTCGAGATACTTTGCATGTACTAAGTTGCTTTAGTTGACTTAGTGTAATTTTCGAAGAAAACTTAGAGTTTGAAAACTAATATCATCAATCACTGTGTGAGTTACGTTCTGATCATACAAGCATGAATAATAGGATTCATTATTCCTCTAAACATGTTAACATAAGCATATCTGGTTAAACATGGATTCTAACTATGCACACATGTTAAAGAAATTGAAATTCCAAGTGTAAACTATGTGGTTAATGTGTACATGTGTGGTATACGCACGAGAATGCATGTTAAGTATTGTTTAGTCTCGTTATGTGGTATTATGGCTATAGTAGCTGACCCTTTGTAACATGGACTTGATTAGCTTAAGGTATAAGAGTTACCAGCATAAAAACCATATAACTTTGAATTGGATTTAGAATGAGCATGCTAGGTTTTGAACTCAAGTTAACAACTTTATAAGCGTGTGTATTTGATTAATATCAGTAGCCTGTATGCTAGAGAGTAGGCTCGGATTCAAGCAGAATGAAACTTCATTCCTGGTCTGACCAGTGAGTGGCGCAGCTGCGCCACTCCTAAGGCAAAAACCAGCGCAGCCGCACCGGTTGCCAGTCTTGCCAAGTTGCTTTAAACTGTGGACAGAACCTTGTAGCATGTGTGTACGTGTGTCTTAGACTGTATTACATGATTAAATTTAAGTGCTATGTGTTCAAGCCTATGTTGATGCATAGAGACTAGATATTTTAAAGTTATTAATCTAGGACAGGATTAGAGGTTTATAGACTCAGTCATAGTAAATCGACTTACGTGAATTATGTGGTAGACTTACCTGATGATCAAATTCTTGTAAGTATGAACTCATACCAGTCTACACAATACTAATCGAGAGACCGACTTGTTAATGTTAGGTCGTTTCAACGCAATTTAATTGAAGCTAGATTTTTTGTAGCTGAGCAAACAGGCAAGTTTCTAAACTTCACTCCTTATTTGTGCAAGTTTCCTGTGAATTCTATTAACTTGTGCAAATGTATTATTGTTGTGCAAGTCTTTCTAACTTCGAACTTTACATTGAGCGAGTTTCCTATTCTTCCTCATATTTTATTGAGCAAGTTCCTTAACCCTACTCATATTATATTCGAGCAGGATATTATTGTATTCCAAGTTATTTATTTTAGCTTGAACCTTATTTCCAAGCATTATTTACGTGGTTTAATTACTTTATAATTATTCCACATCGATTTTATTGATACTCGCACTTAGTGCACTTGAGTTCGTACAGTCTTGGACTTGTACATTATTTAAAGTTTTATAATTCATGAACTACTTCAGATTGAGTCTGAACCTTTGTTTGGTCAGACAATTGCATGAAATTTTTATAAAAGATATCTAGGCCAATTGATGGTATGGATTCTTAGACTGAAATGAACACCCCTTTTTATTATAGGGGAGTACCCCATGTACCTAGTATAAGATACAAACAGCAGAGTTGAATGTTATGCATATACATAGCGTACGCGAGGCTGATCCCCTCAAGTACATATTATATAGCCAGTAACCAAAGGGTCAATCAGCTATTGATTTCATTGGAAGTTTATGGTTCAAAGTCTACTTGTCTATCAATTATTCTAAAAGCAATTATTATTCTTGCTTCCGATAATCATATTGTTGAATTCCTTTTTATATATATTCTGTTAATCATGATATATTCTTTATTGCTGTATTTAAACTTACTGAGCAAACTAGTTGCTCATTCTTGCTATATCATGACTTTTATTGCAGTTAAACCCAAGACTTCAGGGAAGGGCAAGGGTAAAGAAAAGATGAAGTATTAGATTTCAAGTAGTTGACTTTGTTTATTGCTTAGTTTAATTACTGTCAATGTAATTTGAACCCTAATGGTTATTCTAGGGTATGAATGTATTGTTGTATTAAAGTTTTCGAATCTTGGGACTAGTAATACTTTTTGAATGAACGACATACGTTTATTTCATTTCGCATTTAGTTATTGTATGTTGTTTAGAGGTGAATGTTTGTATTGGATCGTGATGACCGAATCCGGGTGTTTGAGACCTGAATTTGGGGGCGTCACAGGTTGGTATCAAAGCTGTAGGTTATAAACATTAGGAATGCAAAACCTAGGTTATAACATTAGTAAAAAACTTAAATTGAGTATGTAGGTGATGGGTTGAGGAGATCTATCGAGTTTTAGTTGTACTGAATAAAATATCATTTCATTTTATCAATGAATATATTTTATTGTGGTACTGAAGTTATTTTGGTTGTTTATTATGGCCATAGGATGGCTGACGAGAGTCAAGATAGCTATTAAGTGAACCAGGAGCCGAGGGACTCTAGTGTGGAGCCCATGGAGCATGAGGTGATTGGAGATTTGCTCGCGAGGAACGTCGAGCTAGAGGTTAGGGCTGAGCAAGTGGAGGCGCAGAACCACACCCTCCAGATTACTGAACAGCAGTACAAGGACGCTGCTTATCAGGCCCAGGCTGAGTTAGCCGAGTTGCAAAAGAGGCTGGAGCAGAGAGAGCTACAGCTAGGACAGTTGAGAGATGAGGTGGAAGCTAAAGATGTGAAGATATATACTTTGGAGCGAGCTTTAGACAGCGCCTTTATGCAGTTCGATGCCAAATGGATGGAGCTGCTCTCCAACAGTGGGAGCAGGCGTTAATTTGTTTGCATGTTCGATATAGTCCCACTTTTGTTTTAATAGGGACAATTTTATGTTGTAAACCTTTATGCTTTGATGTATGTATAGGATGGTAGTAAACCCCAACTTTTGTTGTGTTAAAGGGGGGGCAGGTAGTATTGAATCCTCACCTTTTGCTTAATAAAGGATAGTTAGCAGTAGGCAGTTTATGCCATTGAGCGTTTATAGTAGTATGCCAAATGTTGAATCATGTTGTATTAAAACAATGGTATATAAATATAAATGCAATTATTTTATTTGAATCAAATATAATTGATGGACGTCATAACTTTTAGATGCTAACTTGAATAGCATATCACAGAAAATGTAAAAACGATAAGCCTAAGTTTTCTTCCTTTCGTCAAATCATGCCACCTAGAAGACAACCACGAAACCAAAGGGAGGAAGGATCCGTTAACAATGGAGGAGGGAATGTCGATCCAATGCAGAACTTTGTTAACATGTTAATAGAGGCGATGCAAAATAGACCCCCGCCAGCAGCAAGGCAAAGTGTTTGAGGTGTCACGTGTGGTCGAAGCACAGAAGACGGGGTTTGCCACCTTCATATGAAGGGCGATGCTAACTATTGGTGGAAAGCCAATAAGGGACGAGCAGGCAAAGGGGTTATTCTATGGGACAGATTTAAAGATCTATTCTTCGAGAATTACTTCCTGGAGAATACGTAACAGGATATGAAGGTTAAGTTTCTGGAACTGAAACAGGGAAGTATGTCGGTCGCAGAGTACATGGTAAAATTTAACGAGTTGACCCGATTCGCTCCACATCAGGTGGACATAGAGGCCGGAAAGGTAAGAAGGTTCGAGTTGGGATTGAAGCCATGGGTGCAGAAAGCAGTAGCTGTGTTGAAGATTAAGAATTTCTCTGAACTGCTGGAAAGGGCGATCATTGCAGAAGGAGGCAATGAAGCCATAGCACGATTTAAACAAGAAAAAATACCGGTCAGGAAGGACTGAAAGGGGGAAGCAGCGGAGGCAGTAACCCCAACAAGCGTAAATGGATGGAGAGCCAATCCTCCGGAGGCAACAAGTCCGGGGGAGAGGCCAAGAAAAGTGGGAAGTGCAGCAACTGCGGGAAGAACCACTCCGGGGAGTGTATGAAAGGGAGAAGCATTTGTTATCGCTGTGGACAACCGGGGCACATGGCTCCTCAGTGTCCGAATAAGCAAAAAGGAGGGTGTTTCTCGTGTGGAGCCCCAGACCACCAGATCAAGGACTGCCCAAAGAGAAAGGGCGATGCAGCTAGCGGCAACCGCAACAACAACAACAACAACAACAACGGGCTGAGCATCGGAGGGCCAGTCAGTCAAGCCAACAGACCAACGGCACGTACGTTCAACATGACCGTACAGGATGCGGTGCAGTCCAAGCACGTGGTGTCAGGTATCATCACAATCAATGATATAAATGCATATGTGTTATTTGATTCGGGTGCTACCTGCTCTTTTATTTCTGAAGAATTTGCCAAACAGTTAGACTTACCCCGTGAGAAATTAGAACACCCTATGAACATAGAAGTAGCAAACAAGGAAATTATCCCCGTAGAATGCATTCATAGGAACTGTTATGTCGAATTATGAGGATCTAAGCTTAACGTGGATTTGATACCGATTCGTTTGGGGGAGTTTGATGTAATCCTTGGAATGGATTAGTTATCGATTCACGGAGCAGTCATCAACTGTAAGAAGAAGTGTGTACACCTTAAAACTCCGAATAAGTCAAAGGTGGTGTTCTGTGGTAGTAAATCGCCGAGACACTCTTGTTGTCTGACGATGATGCAAGAAAAAAGATTGCTTAGGAAGGGTTGTATAGGTTATTTGGCTCACGTGGTTGATACTCGACGAGTCGAGGGCGAACTGAGTCAGATACCTGTTATAAGGGAATTCGCTGATGTCTTCCCAGATGAAATTTCGGGATTGCCGCCGGATAGAGAGATAGAATTCAAAATTGACTTGGTGCCAGGAACAACATCGATATCTAAGGCACCATATCGAATGGCACCAGTAGAAATGAAAAAGCTGATGGTTTAATTGCAGGAACTGTTAGACAAAGGTTATATCAGACCAAGCATGTCACCATGAGGAGCGCCAGTTCTGTTCGTAAAGAAGAAGGATGGTTCGATGAGACTTTGTATCGACTATCGCGAGTTAAACAAAGTCACGATTAAGAATAGGTATCCGCTGCCCAGGATAGACGATCTGTTTGATCAAATCCAGGGAGCGAAATACTTTTTAAAGATTGATTTGAGAACGAGCTATCATCAACTAAAGTGAGACAGGAGGATATCCCAAAGACGGCATTCAGAACTCGTTATGGACATTTCGAGTTTCTGGTAATGTCATTTGGACTGACAAATGCACCAGTGGCATTCATGGATATAATGAACAGAGTATTCAAGCAGTTCTTGGACAAGTTCGTAGTCGTATTCATCGATGACATCTTGGTGTATTCAGTGACAAAGGAAGAATATGTTGAGTATCTAAGGATTTCTTTGGAGGCGTTAAGAAAGGAGAAGCTGTAAACGAAATTTTTGAAGTATGAATTTTGGTTGCAGAGGGTGCAGTTTCTAGGGTACATTATTGACAAGAATGGCATTTCGGTAGACCCGGCAAAGGTGGAAGCCGTTATCAATTGGGAGCAGCCGAAGACGCCAACGAAGATCAGGAGTTTCCTAGGGTTATCGGGATACCATCAGAGATTCATCCAGGATTTTTTGAAGATAGCATCGCCGTTGACCAATCTAACCAGAAAGACGATAAAGTTCGTTTGGATGGAAAAGTGCGAGGAAAGTTTCATGGAGCTGAAGAAGAGACTTAGCCAAGCACCGGTGTTGGCTTTACCGGACGACACTGGAGGTTTTGTAGTGTAAAGTGATGCGTCACACAAAGGTCTTGGTTGTGTACTAATGCAGCACAGCAAGGTCATTGCGTACGCATCACGTCAGCTGAAGGACTATGAGAAGGGTTACCCGACTCATGACCTGGAGTTGGCCGTCGTAGTTTTCGCCTTGAAGATTTGGAGGCATTATTTATATGGAGAGAGGTGCGAGATATATATAGATCACAAAAGTCTAAAATATATCTTCACTCAGAAGGAGCTGAACATAAGACAGCGCCGATGGTTAGAATTGATCAAGGATTAAGACTGTGAGAGTTTGTACCATTCGGGCAAAGCAAATGTAGTGGCAGATGCCTTGAGCAGAAGAGGCAGAGAGAAATTGATGAAGCTGACAACTCAGGCAGAGTTGATAAAGGAGTTTAAACGTCTGGAATTGGAGGTTGAGTATCCGATGGAGACGGACGAAAAATTATTTTCAGTGACAGCGAGCTCGACCCTATTGGATCAAATCAAGGAGGCTCAAGAAAAGGATGAGGGTTGTGATTCAATAAAGAAGTGAATTTTCAAAGGCGAGGAGCTTAAGTATAAGATTGATAGCACAGGGTTGCTAAGGTTTGAAGGGAGAGTCTGGGTACCGTTGGATCGGGAATTGAGGGAAGAAATCCTTTAGGAAGCTCATAGCACGAGGTACTCGGTACATCCCGGGAGCATAAAAATGTATCAGGATTTGCGGTAGTATTTTTGGTGGCCAAATATGAAGAAGGAGGTAGCATAGTGCGTCAGCAGATGTCTGACATGCCAACGAGTTAAAGCAGAACACCAGCGATCGAGCGGACTGCTTCAACCATTAGAGATTTCGGAGTGAAAGTGGGAGCACATCACAATAGACTTTGTGGTGGGCCTGCCACCGACACAAAAGGGTTTAGACACCATCTGGATAATCGTGGACCGTCTGACCAAGTCTGCTCATTTTTACCAATCAGGATACGGTACAATCTGGAGCAATTAGCGAAGCTCTATGTGAAAGAGATAGTGTCACGACATGGAGTGCCAGTATCAATTGTATCTGACAGAGATCCGCGCTTCACGTCAAATTTCTAGAGGAGTCTACAAGAGAGATTGGGAACGCAGTTGAGGTTGAGTACGGCGTACCATCCTCAAATTGATGGCCAGAGCGAGCGAACGATTCAGACCTTGGAAGATATGTTTCGCGCGATCGTGATGGATTTAAAAGGCAGTTGGGATGACCATTTTCCACTGGCAGAGTTCACTTATAACAATAGTTATCACGCTAGTATTAAAATGCCACCGTACGAAGCGCTATATGGAAGAAAGTGCCTAACACAGTTGTGTTGGGACGAGGTTGGGGAACAGAGACTGCTAGGACCTGAAGTGGTGCAACAGACAGCAGATACGGTGAAGCTAATCAGGAACCGCCTGGTAGCAGCCCAAGACAGTCAGAAGAAGTACGCTGATCTACATCATCAAAAGCAGGACTTTAACGTGGGTAGTTTTGTGTTTCTGAAGGTATCTCCCTGGAAAGGGAAGATTCGTTTTGGTAAGAAGGGCAAGTTAAGCCCTAGGTTCATAGGACCGTTCGAGGTTTTGAGGCGAGTCGGTGAAGTGGCGTACGAGGTAGCGTTACCTCCTGAACTTGAGCACATTCACAACGTGTTTCATGTGTCAGTGTTGCGGCCGTATAAACCGGACTACAAGCACGTTATCTCCTATGAACCGATCCAAGTCGAGAAGGACTTATCGTATGAGGAAGTTCCTATCCAGATACTCGATAGGAAGGAACAAAAGCTGAGGAATAAGATCATCCATTTCGTCAAGCTTCTCTGGAGGAATCACGCAGTCGAAGAAGCTACGTGGGAACTCAAAGAGAAATGAAAGCGAATTATCCGTTTTTATTTGAGTGACCTTATTTTACAATTTCGAGGATGAAACTTTTATATGGGGGTGAGGATGTAATAACCGAGAATTTTTAAACTCCATTATTAATTAAATATAGGATTTAATTTTAACGAGTTAGTTTTGTATGCTTATTTAAACTTTGTGTGATTATGTGGTTATGTGAATTAGTGCCTATGCGATTAATTGCTAGAATTAATTAAAGGGAGTCACTAATGGTTTAATTAAATTAGTGGACTAGCCCTAAGGTTTGTATATCAGAAAAATTGATAGGATTGTTAGTAATTAAATATTCAATTTACTTGAATATAGTGAAAGGATTTAATTATGTAGATTTATTTAATAAATGTGAGCATTATTAATATTAATATTTAATATTCTATTCAGTAATTGAATACTAACAGACTAGATCATTTATTTAATTAACCAATCCAATCTTTTACTGGGGAGTTAATGTGTACTATAATAATAGGGTTGGGATAATGTAAGGTGATAATACCCAATCTAATTATATTCGGTATTAATGAAATGTACGTGGATTATATGTTGATGTATACATATGTACCCCTACTTACTACATTGTAATAGTATTTTCTTATTAAACTTACATTGTGACTCTAAAGGAATTTAATACCTAAGTATACATATATGCCTAAGTATATATAATATGTGTATATGTATAACCTAAGTGTTGTATTACATTGCTAATTGTTGAGCTTCATTTTCCTTGTCCCATAATAAGAGACTAATTCTCTTCCTCACGTGAATACTCAAAAGGCTAGTCTACCCCCTTCTTGTCAAAATCAGCAATGTATAGCTAATGATCATGGGGGGAAGTGGACATCATGATGGAATTCATCAACCACTCAACTACTCTTTCATAACCATCAAATTCTCATTCTTTCCATTGGTTTGATTTGGAAGGTAAAGGCATTGTCTGTATAATAATTTCCCTATAAATGAAGCATCCCTCTTTCTCTTTTCATTTGCTGAGAATTCCAAAATGAAGCTAATATAAGTATATTGAGATACAGAGAGAGAGAATCAGTTGAGGGAAGTTGATATAGCAGCAAATTTAGCAAACTCATATCACATTTTAGCAGAGGTATAACACATTCTATGTTCTTCATTTTTGAAAATTACTAACTTCTCGGTTATGTTTAAATTCTTGTTAAATTGATTGAAGAATGGTTATTAGTTGTTAATTGATGTAATGCTACTATCTCGGTTGTGTATGAGTGTAATAAACTCACTGTGATTGATCTAATTTGAATTAAGAATGATTAGGCCATAAGCAAGATAGGATTATGCAGTAACAGAGCCATTCGTGAGTTTCTGCAGGGGTGGCACAGCTGCGCCACTACCAAGGCTAAAACCAGCGCAGCTGCGCTGGCTGCCAGTTTTTGTTGCTGTTGTTCTGATGTTTTGAGCATGCTAGTTTAGTCCATTCATGCATGAAAATAGGTTTGCCATGTTACCTAGTGTCCTTGTGAATAGCATGAGTTGCATACATTGTTCTAGTATGTATTTTCAAAAGAAAACTTAAGAACTTTAAAATAAACTTGACAAAACTTGTGCCTTTTTCAGTTCTGACCATTTGAGTATGTATATGTGGCCTAGATATGTGTTCAAATGCATGTGAGTTATGATTTCGAGATACTTTGCATGTACTAAGTTGCTTTAGTTGACTTAGTGTAATTTTCGAAGAAAACTTAGAGTTTGAAAACTAATATCATCAATCACTGTGTGAGTTACGTTCTGATCATACAAGCATGAATAATAGGATTCATTATTCCTCTAAACATGTTAACATAAGCATATCTGGTTAAACATGGATTCTAACTATGCACACATGTTAAAGAAATTGAAATTCCAAGTGTAAACTATGTGGTTAATGTGTACATGTGTGGTATACGCACGAGAATGCATGTTAAGTATTGTTTAGTCTCGTTATGTGGTATTATGGCTATAGTAGCTGACCCTTTGTAACATGGACTTGATTAGCTTAAGGTATAAGAGTTACCAGCATAAAAACCATATAGCTTTGAATTGGATTTAGAATGAGCATGCTAGGTTTTGAACTCAAGTTAACAACTTTATAAGCGTGTGTATTTGATTAATATCAGTAGCCTGTATGCTAGAGAGTAGGCTCGGATTCAAGCAGAATGAAACTTCATTCCTGGTCTGACCAGTGAGTGGCGCAGCTGCGCCACTCCTAAGGCAAAAACCAGCGCAGCCGCACCGGTTGCCAGTCTTGCCAAGTTGCTTTAAACTGTGGACAGAACCTTGTAGCATGTGTGTACGTGTGTCTTAGACTGTATTACATGATTAAATTTAAGTGCTATGTGTTCAAGCCTATGTTGATGCATAGAGACTAGATATTTTAAAGTTATTAATCTAGGACAGGATTAGAGGTTTATAGACTCAGTCATAGTAAATCGACTTACGTGAATTATGTGGTAGACTTACCTGATGATCAAATTCTTGTAAGTATGAACTCATACCAGTCTACACAATACTAATCGAGAGACCGACTTGTTAATGTTAGGTCGTTTCAACGCAATTTAATTGAAGCTAGATTTTTTGTAGCTGAGCAAACAGGCAAGTTTCTAAACTTCACTCCTTATTTGTGCAAGTTTCCTGTGAATTCTATTAACTTGTGCAAATGTATTATTGTTGTGCAAGTCTTTCTAACTTCGAACTTTACATTGAGCGAGTTTCCTATTCTTCCTCATATTTTATTGAGCAAGTTCCTTAACCCTACTCATATTATATTCGAGCAGGATATTATTGTATTCCAAGTTATTTATTTTAGCTTGAACCTTATTTCCAAGCATTATTTACGTGGTTTAATTACTTTATAATTATTCCACATCGATTTTATTGATACTCGCACTTAGTGCACTTGAGTTCGTACAGTCTTGGACTTGTACATTATTTAAAGTTTTATAATTCATGAACTACTTCAGATTGAGTCTGAACCTTTGTTTGGTCAGACAATTGCATGAAATTTTTATAAAAGATATCTAGGCCAATTGATGGTATGGATTCTTAGACTGAAATGAACACCCCTTTTTATTATAGGGGAGTACCCCATGTACCTAGTATAAGATACAAACAGCAGAGTTGAATGTTATGCATATACATAGCGTACGCGAGGCTGATCCCCTCAAGTACATATTATATAGCCAGTAACCAAAGGGTCAATCAGCTATTGATTTCATTGGAAGTTTATGGTTCAAAGTCTACTTGTCTATCAATTATTCTAAAAGCAATTATTATTCTTGTCTATCAATTATTCTAAAAGCAATTATTATTCTTACTTTCGATAATCATATTGTTGAATTCCTTTTTATATATATTCCGTTAATCATGATATATCCTTTATTGCTGTATTTAAACTTGCTGAGCAAACTAGTTGCTCATTCTTGTTATATCATGACTTTTATTGCAATTAAACCCGAGACTTCAGGGAAGGGCAAGGGTAAAGAAAAGATGAAGTATTAGATTTCAAGTTGCTGACTTTGTTTATTGCTTAGTTTAATTACTTTCAATGTAATTTGAACCCTAATGGTTATTCTAGGGTATGAATGTATTGTTGTATTAAGGTTTTCGAATCTTGGGACTAGTAATACCTTTTAAATGAACGACATACGTTTATTTCATTCCGCATTTAGTTATTGTATGTTGTTTAGAGGTGAATGTTTGTATTGGATAGTGATGACCGAATCCGGGTGTTTGAGCCCTGAATTTGGGGGCGTCACATAAGGTAGTCGGAGTTTTGGAAGTGGATGCAGTGGCAGCTTTCGCAGCTCAGATATCAACGCTTTCAAAGAAAATGGATGCTATATCAAGTGCGAACATTCAGCAAGTAGCATTCTTCTGTGTGATTTGTGTTGGTTCACATCCAACTGAGCAATGTGCAATCAATCCGGTAGCAGTCCAGTTTGTGGGTAGTTATACCCGTCCACCAAATCCATATCAGAATAGCTATAATCCGGGGGCGAGGAACCATCCAAATTTCTCGTGGAGTAGCAATCAAAATCATCAGCAAACTCCACGACCTACATACCCTCCCGGGTTTCAGAATCAGCAACAACAGTCAGTTTTGCAACCCGAAAAGAAAACATATTTGGAGGAGCTGCTCATGAAATACATAGCTAGTAATAAGACGGCAATGAAAACTCATGTCGTTGCAATAAAGAATCTGGAAAACCAAATGGGACAGCTTGCATGTGCTATAAACAATAGACCTCAAGGGGCTCTTCCGAGTGATACCGAGAAAAATCCTAGAAGTGGTCATGAACATTGTAATGTCATCACACTTCGGAGTGGAAAGGCTGATTACAGATTCCAATGGGAAAGCAATTGCTGATAAGGATGGTAAAAAGGATGAGAGAGATGCAGAAAGAAAGTCTGAGAAAAAGGTTGTGCAAACTTTAGTTATACCTCTTATGCCATTCCCGTCACGGTTACAAAGTTAGAAATTGAAGAACTATTTTGCCAAGTTCATAGAAATCTTTACAAAGCTGTACATTAACATTTTGCCAAAGCACAAGAGCAGATGCCACGCTATGTCAAGTTCATGAAAGACATATTATCCAAGAAAAGCAAGCTTAGTGAATTCAAAATTGTAGCGCTAACGAAAGAGTGTAGTGCAATTCTTCAACAAAAGTTTCCCCCAAAGTTGAAAGATCCAGGGAGCTTTACTATTCCTTGTGCAATTGGTAATCAAGATGTGGAAAGAATGCTGTGTGATTTAGGAGCAAGCATAAACCTCATGCCACTGTCCATATATAAGAAGTTGGGTTTAAAGGAAGCAAAGCCAATAAATATCAGCTTACAGTTTGCAGACATATCGATAATGTATCAGTTGGGAATAGTAGAGGATGTACTGGTGAAGGTCGATAAACTGATATTTCCAGCTGACTTTATAGTGTTAGACTTTGAAGAGGACAAGAATATTCCGATCATATTGGGAAGACCATTCCTTGCAACCGGACGAACACCAATTGATGTGCCTAATGGAGAATTAACTATGAGAGTGTTTGATCAGGAGATAAAAATTAAATTATTCAAGGAAATCCTAATCCCAAATGATAAGGGAGAGTGTTTTTATGTTGATGCATTCACAGAGTTGGTTCATAAAGATTCTCGAAAAGACGATGACTTAAAAACCCTCACTGGTGAGAAAAAACCAATTACCCATCCGACAATTATGATGAAGGAGTACGCGGTGAAACACTGCTGGTTATGTGCGAAAAATAAATAGAATACTCACACCATACCTGTTGATCCAGACTAAAAACAGGGAGTACTCAGGCTGAAAGACTCAAAATCAAGCGCTTGATGGGAGGCAACCCAATCATTGTTTTAGTTTTATTCGATAGATTTCAAGTTTTGTTTTTAATTCAGTAGAATAGTGTGTATTCATTGTTAGGATAGTAGCTAATCAATAAATTTCATGAACAATCTCCAAAACAGCATGATCTAATCTTTGTTAATTTGTACCGTCTCAGGTAGTCGGAGGGTAATCTACATTGGAAACATGAGGAGGAAAGTTAAATGGAAGCATGATAAGTTTTCTAAGCAGTCAATTGGAGCAAAAAGCAAAAGTAAAATTTTTTAAAAAAACTATACCCCTGCTCCGGTGGATATTTTAAGCTTAGAAAACCCGCCCCGGCGGGGAACCCTCTACCAAAACCTGCCACAATGAGCCTAGAGCGCGCCCTGGCGCCAACCCCTCTGCCAATGCCCGCCCCGACGGGGGGTCCTAGTTCAAAAACACCCGCCCTAGCGGGGTACACGGAAATAAATTTGTTAAAGCTCCTACTTTTAGTCGAACAAAAACATTTGCTATCCATCCCACATTCGATACTCAGAGCCATAACCACCGAAAACCAACCCCAATCCCTCTTTCACCCAATTCCTTCGTTATTTCTCTTCCTAATCACAAGTCCATTCGAATTCAAGGTTTCTCAATTCTAATTTAGGGTTCTTCATACCAAATTTAAGGGACTTCATATCCTCACTCACTCTCATACGAAAGGGGCTCGGATTGTCAATGGGCACTCTTCGGCTCTAATTCAAGCAAAGAGTGTTGGCTCAGATTATCAGTTCTCAGATTCATCATCAACACTAACTTCGCTACACTAAGCATTACAATGGGTAAGGAATTGTTCTTGGAAAATTGTTCAATTGGAGTTATATTCGGGTAGAATTGTACTGTTAAACTATGATTTGCATACTTTGTTGGAAAAACTGGGTTTGTGTCGGCCCAAATCGAATACACTAGTCTCAAATAAATTTATTGTCAAAGAAGTTTGGGGGAGATTTGAAGGATAGCCCACAAGGTGTTTGATAGAAAACTTCAAAGATAAGTTTGGCAAGTTACACATTCCCCAGACAGTCATCAGAGGTAACTTTAGTCAGACAGTTGGTGGGACTATTTTTTGTTCTATCAGCATGCCACCAAAGTGACAAAGGAGTGAGGGTTCTTCTTCAACTCAGTCAAGGCCGTTTAATAGACTAAAATTTGTAAGTGCAACCGCAGCTGATAAATTCGAGTATCTTGCCTCCAAAGCACTCACCCCAGAACGCGGGCTTCGTCCCAATGAATTTGATGGTGAGATGGGACATCAAATAAATGAACAAGGCTGGGATACATTCATCGATCAGCCGGACGTAGCAGTGGTGGCAATTGATAAAGAGTTTTATGCTAACACGGAGGACAAGGCACCATATTCTGCATTCGTTCGAGGTAAGATGTCGCCCTTTGGCACCCAAGCAATAAATGACTATTATAATCTAAGGAACCTAGCAGGGTGTGAGTATGCTACATACAAAGAGAGTGGCCTAGATTACGACAAAATAGTGAAGGAGCTATGTAAACCTTACATTACATGGACGAGGCTAGCTAGGGGTGGTACCGTGTTTAAAAGTAAGGACTTGAGCAGATATGGAAAAATTTGGTACGCATTCCTCTGTGCAAAGCTCCTCCCATCGCAGCATGTCAGTGAGGTAACAAAAGAAAAGGCCCCATTACTGTATGCTATCATCAAAGATTTTAAGATCAACGTGGGAGCCATTATTAGTTTTTCCATCCGGCGTTGTTTGAGAGGACCCATGCAGGGAGGATTGCCACATCTGCCCCTCATCTGTGGGTTGTGCCACTGCGCTAGTGTTAGGTGGGCAACTGATGAGCCTATGCAGCCGCCACTTCAACTATTGGATCACAAGCTAATTGCGCGGTATTAAGTATGGAAAGGGGGCAAGTCTCACCCGCGTAAACTCGGGTTCACCTTTTCATCTGATTCTGAGGGTGAAGAGGATGAAAAGGAGGATGAGGATTATGATGATGATGATGTTCACGAGCAAGATCACGCAACCACATCCAATACATCGTGGACCAAAGCGCAATTCAGTAATCAGTTCTGTAATATGCAGCAGTACATGGATGCTATGTTTAAGCGGATCGAAAGTGATAATTTGATATTGGCAGAGCGGCAGGGACACATGTTTGACTACCAAACCTGCAACAACGCATTAGCAGAGATGTTTGCACGTCTGAATCCTACTACTGCTCCAGTACAGTTTCCAGTTCCACAGCCTTTGCCAGTTTTCCACCACCTGACCCAGTCGAGGATGCAGAGGTCGAGCACGACGCTTGACCAGTCAGGAAAGTCCTCAGTTTAAATTTCTGTATTTCTACACAATGAGGACATTGTTGCATTTAAGTTTGGGGGTGTGGTCTGCATTGCATAGTTCCATTCATAGTATGTCATTTTGCATCATAGAGTAGTTACATTCTTACAGTTCATTGTTAGGTAGTTTGAAGTTGACTTGGCCTAGGATGAGATTGGAATTGCATGGACATTGATTAGTATTGATAATCAAAACATAGAAGTAATTTCATAGCATGATATAAATTCGTTCCTGTTTGAAATTGATGTAACCATAAAGCACATTATGATGACCATTGTGAGTAACTTAGTTAAAATAGTCACATAATTTCCTTTTTGAGGGAAACTTCGGTTTTAATGAAAGAAAATCGACAAACTTGTAGTAATGGCTAGGATGACACAGGAACCTAAGTATGGGGGGAAAATAAGGGTCATATGTCTAATTAAAAAAAAGAAGAAAATGCAAAAATATATATATGAATAAAACACATTGACTAGTTTAGTTCTGTGGCCTTTATTATTCGAGTAAGTAAGCCCTTGGGGATGTTTTTACACTCAGCGCCCTAAAGTCATCTGGTTTGGAAGTCGTTGGTTAAAAGCTCGCTAAATGGGTAACATTGAAAAGCCTAAGAGGACTAGACATTGCACAATCATGTTTAATCGCGGGAAAAGAGGAAAATGCCCTTGTGATAGAACAAAAGTAAAAATAAATCCCGTGATGACCCCCAACTCGGTAATTGCATAGTCTTAGTTGGAACCTAATTTTCTTTCGGAGTTTCTTGAGTTAAAACTGTGGTCCTCCTTTTAAAAAGCGTATTATGTGATATATTTGAACTTTAGTTGGCTTTCGTGGTTATTGAGCACACACACACTACATCAGTGATAACAAGCGTTGATTTATAGATTATTATGGGTTATTGAAGTGTTCTTGGTTGAATTTACTGTTTATATTTATTATTGATTTCTCTGAGGCAACATTGTTGAATTTCATATTGTCTAACAGCTGGATTCGTAGGCACGTAGGTAGTTTTCATCTGCATTTGTGTTTTGCTTGAGGGCAAACAAGGTCTCAAGTTTGGGGGTATTTGATGAGTGGGTTTTATACCTATGAATCGGTTCTCTTTTAAGCTTGATCCGATGCTACATTGAGTATGTTTAAGAGCATTTTATACGTTTGTTGTTTATGTGTTGCAGGAACAGGTTGTGATGATGGGAACAGGAAAAGCTGAGTTAAAGGGAAAATTTGCAGCTGCCGAGCCAGAGCACCCGCCGGGGCGGGATTTATAGAACAAAAACCCCGTTAGGGCGGGGTGGTCGGAATTTAAATTGCAGTTGCCTTATCTGGAAAGGATTCTAGAAAGGAATTAGTGACTGATTTGGGACGCGATTAGGAGGGTACAAAATACTCTTTGAAGGGCAGAGAAGACATATTCACACACATTAGCAAAACCCTATATTGGATCATACTTTTGGGGAATTGAAGCAAGGAGGCTAGCACCAAGAATTCAAGGTGGAGAAGAGCAAAGGATTACCTTACAGATTTTTATTCTCTTCCTTCATCTTTATTCTTGTATTCAGAATGCTATATTACTTGTGGATTTTGAGTTTTAATTCATTGATGATGAACTCATTTCTTATTTAAGGCTACAATGGATCTTAATGTGTAACTAGGGTTGACATACTTTCATATTGAGTTATATTTAATTATTCAAAGAATGCCTATTATGATTTATGCTTAAATATTAATTGTCTGATCAACAATTATCATGACAATTTATATGAATTCGGGAGATGAAGTATAAATTTAGATCTGGTCATAATAGCATGTGTTTGTGATTTCTGCAAGGCATTGGAATTCAGGATTTGTGCCTAGGATAGAGATATACATACGCACCGCATGTAATCTGATAAGAGAACCCGTGCTTAAAAAAAATTTAAATGTAATTCACATAGAGATATAGTGGATTAATTAATTAGGGTGTTCATCTTAATTTTATCATCTATGGATTTATGTTGATATGGGTATGATGCATTGGGAGATGGTAATATTTACTTATGTCTTCTTGATTAACAATCTGGAATAATTAATTTGTCTTAACAGGAAATGTGTCGATCTAAGTGAAGCATTAGGTGAAATTTGTAGTCTTAAGTCTTCAAAACCTGATTTAAATCTTGTGTTATTTCGCTTAGTTATTTAATTAGGAATTTTCATAAACTTCACAAATTTGATTATTTGTTTAATAAAATTAAGATAATATAAAATTGGTAGTTGTTAGGATAAATTTTAATTATTTTCTCTGTGGGAACGATACTTGACTTATCATTTTATTGCTTATTGACCACGTATACTTGCGTGTTATGCTTAATTAGATTTTGCCCAACACTGGGAACCAGTCGCATGTGCACCTGCGTCTGGGATCCGTGGGTCTCGCCGTCTTGAAGTTCGTTATTTCGATCATCAATCCAAGGAAAGTTGAGCTTCGTACCCAAAAATCCTAGAAAGCTTACGCTGAAGGCTGCAAAACAAGGTCGAGTCTGACTGATTCGGAGTCCGGGAAGATGATGCAATTAGCTGAAAGGTATCTTTCGGTTCCCAAGGTAATCAACTGGCTCGTTTTATGCAATTATCAGTTCGGGGTTTTCTGTGGTGGCTTCTTGTGGCCACTTCAGCTTTGCGATCCTAGTTCGGACCACGATGTGCTTGGGTGTTGTAGCACTTTGATTTTTTCACGGGGTAGTCTCCGGGATGAAATCGTGCCTTTGCCCTCCCGCGTGGTTGTCTTCGGGGTGAAATTACATTTTTACCCTCCTATAAGGTTAGTATTAGGAAATCAAAATTTCGATTGTTTACAATGTTCATGATAAATCTCCCACTCGGGGAAAACTAGATCCCAAAGCCCTTAGATGTGTTTTTGTTTGGTATTCTCCAACTCAAAAGAGTTATAAATGTTATCATCCTCTTTCACACTAAGTATTTGTCACTCGGAATGTAACTTTTTGGGAATTAAAACTTTTTTATTCTCTCTCACCTTCTCATCAGGGGGAGGATGTTATTGATGAGAAATTTCCTCATGAGGCTGGTGTTACAAGTAGTACTATACCATCTTATCTTGTTCCTGTTTTTATTTATGTGCCTGTTATTGGAGTCTCTGATGAATCTAGACAGGGGGAGTCATATGTTAGACAGGATGAGCCTGAGTTAAGGACCTATGTTCGAAGAGGCAAGAATAAAGTCACTATTTATGCACCACTATTCCAACCCTGCTCAGAACCTAGTCTTGATAATGCTAATGGTGAGAATCCTAATCCTACTTATTTTTCTGATGTTGACCTTCCTATTGCTCTTAGAAAAGGGGTTAGATCTTGTACTCAACATCATAGCCCTAATTTTTTAGCCTATAATAAATTATCTGCATCCTACCATTCCTTTGTTTCTTCCTTGTCTTCAATATCTGTTCCTCAGGGGTGAAGAGAAGTAATTAGTGATGAGAATTAGAAACAGGCTATGATAGAGAAGATGAATGCCCTGAAAAAGAATGATACATGGGAACTAGTTACTCTTCTTTGTGGAAAAAAATCAGTTGATTGCAAATGGATATATACAGTCAAACAAAAGTCAAATGGGATAGTTGAAAGACTCAAAGTCAGACTAGTTGCAAAAGGGTATACTCAAACCCATGGAATTGATTACCAGGAGACATTTGCTCATGTGGCGAATATGAACTCTATTCGTACTATAATCTCATGTGCAGCAAACTTCGACTGGGATCTTCAACAATTAGATATAAAAAATGAATTCCTTCATGGTGACTTGGAGGAGTAAGTATACTTGAAAATACCCTCTAGATTTTCTTCATTTGCCACCAAGGGTAAGGTTTGTAAACTGCAAAAGGCGTTATATGATTTGAAACAATCTCTAAGAGCCTGGTTTGGTAGATTCCACGAAGCGATGATAAGATTTGGTTACAAGCATAGTAAAGCAAATCATACTATATTTGTCAAACAGATAAAAGGTAAGACTACTATTCTGATTGTTTATGTTGATGACATTGTGGTGACAGGGGATAATAGAGAAAAGATAATTAATCTCAAAGAAACACTGACCAAAGAATTTGAGATCAAAGACCTTGGTTCTTCAAAATATTTTCTTGGTATTGAAGTTGTTAGATCTTGCAATGGGATTTTTCTATCTCAAAAGAAATATGTACTTGACCTTCTAACAGAAAGTGGCATATTGGGATGTAAGCCTATTGATTCTCCTATTGAAGTTAATCGTCATCTAATAGATGGCACAGGACATACGATTGATAAAGAAAGATATCAATGTTTGGTGGGACGATTGATATACCTTTCTCATACTAGACTTGATATATCTTATGTTGTGGGAATAGTGAGTCAGTGTATGCATGATCCTCGACATTGTCACATAATAACTATCTACAGAATTCTGAGATATCTCAAGTCTGCTCCCGGAAAAGGTTTATTGTTTGCACCACATAGTCAGAAGAGTTGAAGCATTTTCCGACTCAGATTGGGCTGGCTCTATAGAGAATCGTCGTTCTACTTCGGGTTACTATTCATTTGTTAGGGGCAATCTCATTACTTATCACAGTAAGAAACAATCCATGGTGACAAGATCCAGTGTTGAGACCAAATATCGAGTTATCGCCTTGAGTATATGTAAACTAATGTAACTTCGAACCTTGCTTGAAGATTTGGGTGTTACAATTAAAAGACTTATGCAGCTATTTTGTGATAATAATGCAACCATTGATATTGCAAACGACCCAGTATAACACGATATAACGAAACACATTAAGATTAACAGACACTACATTAAAGAAAAATTAACTATTGGTCTTATTTACTTACCTTTCGTCAAAACAGAACATCAACTTGCTCATATTTTAACTAAAGATCTTAGTAGTAAGATGTTTCATTTACTATGTTTCGAATTGGGTATACAAGACATACACCAACTTGAGAGTATTAAAAGATATAGTTTCCATAATTATAGTCAGTCATATCCCATAATTAATGTGTAAATTAAAGATTACCATAAATATACTTATGTATATAAACAACTGTATTATTTGAGACAAAAATAATCAAGGAATTAATATTCAAAAACTCTGTTCCTTCCTTTCAACAATAATAATAATCTAATCTCCAATATAATTTCCATAACTGAAATTGAATACCAAATTATAAAACGATTATAAACATTCGATACCCAAATAACCAAAATAATTCGGTTAAAAATACGATTCGATTTAGTTATTTGATTTTAACCATTTTTTGCTCAACCCTACAACGTAACACCAGACAGTAGGAACTCGTATAAATGAACCAACCAGTTCGGTCTTTACCGAATGACCAGAATTATCTACTGACAGAGTCTATGTAGATAACTGGTTTTACCGGATTTTTACTTCCAGTCATTATGATAATTTACAGGTTAAAAACAAATATTTGCTCACCCCTAGCTACCAACAGAAAGAGTGCAGATTTTCTGAACATGCCTGTACACGAAAATGTAAAAATGTCGGACTTGTTTGTACCTCATATGTACATATTAACATCTTCCCATTCACTTGGATTCAACAGTTTTGGATGGTTCAACCGTTCAAATGACAGGAGCAAAAAATTAGCAAAGCTGGACTTAGAGTGGCCAAATTTATATCAGAGCAATGATCCGACATCTAATGCTTCCAAGATTAAGTCTACAAAATGGATGGTCCCATCTAATAGGGTGCCCTTCCTTTTCACAACCACAGAAATAACTAAATGCCAATACAAGCCAATATATAAGATTGACCGTGTCAAAAATGAGTTTCTAAATGACGCAATCGTCAACCCATTTTCAGTTTAGGTAACGTCTACAATTCTTCGAATTACAAAAACATGGAATCTTTTTACCTTCATCCTCATGATTAAAATGATAGTCATATGTTATCTCTTCTCCAGGATATATGTCTCTCTCAGCAAAAAATACAACCTGCACGCATAGTTCGGAAACATCACATATATTGGATATTTTCCAAAATAAATGATATTTAGCATTTCAGGATAATTAATTTTAGTTCCAGTGAAAGGCACAAGTTTGTCGTTTATTTTCTCCTAAAATTCTTAAACTTACAAGGAAGGATATGATAAAAGATCAAGTTGCTCCGTTAAAAGCAGACTCAAATTTTGACCAAGGGTAAAAACACATTGGTGAAGACCAAAATTTGTCTTTCTTTTAGAAATAACACCATCACAAAATTTGTTCTTTTAATAAAGACAACCATGCATTGATGAAGACAACTACCAATTTTAAATCTTCTCTTTCTTAAGAAAACCAGGGAAACCGGGTAAAAGGATTCCACATTAAAGAATACTTTTACAAAATGAAAGTCTCAAAATTTTGCTGCAGCAACATAATCACCTCTAGACAAAACAGGACTATCCAAACAAAAGTAAGTGGTTATTTGCATACCACATCTATTCTAATGATACTAAACAAGACTACAAGCACAAATATCAGGCTCTAAATCTTGTAAGCTGGTGAAAGGAGCTGAAATCTTAGTCTTCTTTTTTATTATTTATTTATTTAGAGGATTTGCCAAGAAACTCAAATGCAAGTTGCAGTCAGAAAATATGCAAACTGGGCCATGGCCATAGTCCATAGAAGGCAATTTGCCAACCAAAGAAATTGCAACATGTTGATCGACGTTCCTAATTAGTTATCACGTTAATACGGAAACTATAGCATTACCTTCTTTTCACACCGGACAGAGATTACTTTCGCAACGCAGTTTGGCTGGCAATGCAAATTGACAAACATAGAAGAAAATATGAGATAAAGCAGATGAAATTAGGGAAATTTCAGAAACTCTTGTTTCCACAGTTTTAAAGTCAATGAAATCTGAACATTCAATCAAAAATTTCATCAAAATCCTTAATTTATAGCCCCCAACATGTTCCACTTGAAAGTTTATCAAGCTTTCCAAAACTTATCGGGTAAAAAGGAGCAAGTGGCCAGTTAAACAAACTTCGACAAGGACACAAGATAATAAAATAGTTCAGAGAAGATAAGTTTTAAGAACTAGGCTGTTATTTTGAGGATTAAAAGTAAAATAGGAGGGGTAAAAAAATCTGAATCCTTTAACATATCCAAATTTAGAGTATCATCAAGTTATGACATGAAGTTACATCACTGTAAACTTAAGCTGGTAATGAAATTATTTTAAAGAAAAGTGAAATAAATATTTGGAAGAGAGATGATTACCATGCATGAATGGTTAACAAATCGAGCAATTCCACCTTTGCGGGTGGCATCAATGATATTCTCTTTATTTATCCTAAAGAAATAGCATGCACTCTTATACTGCAATTTGCTTCCAGACTGATAATCCCTTTCTCTTTTATCAGCAACACGGAGCCCAACTATCTCACCAACATACTCAACAACCTACCAAAGGGAAAATTTTGTAAGCAAATCAGAAAGAAAAAGAGAGGAAAAACTATAACTTTTGTTAACTATAACATGATGGAATCAAACCATTGCACCACGGGAAATGAACTGAGATGTGTATAGACCAAGACCATGAATGCCCGACTTGTATACTACCAGAGAAGTCCAACCTTTTGACTGCTTATAGCGTGTGTACTCTTTCTGCAAGTGAAAGGAAAAGCCATCACATTAGTTCATTCATAAAAAAGCTATTGAGGATTCCCACACCTCCCCCTCTCCCGAGGTGAAGGCAAGTTATGAGAGTATAAAAAAAACAGAAATTTGTGTATGCATTGACATATGCTTCTTTCACTTTCTTATGCATCAACACTCAACAGCGGTAAAGCAGGAAAACACGAACAGTAACAGACTACTAGATGTAGATTGAACATGCAAGCATCAAGTTTTTTTTTTAAAATTAAAATCCCATCCTAATATTCTCAAGACTCAAGAGCCCCCAAGTGACTTCAACATACCCGACAATCGTACTCAATATCGGAAGCAGGCAGTTTTTGAAGCCCTTTTGTGCATGATTTTTGTTTATTAATATGAAGCCAAGCGTTTAACTGCTCATGTGGAACAAGGCATCCACCAACACCATCGGACTGATTAGGAATAGTGTGACGAAATCCGTCCCGTTTACGACCCTTGTAACCCTGATTAGAATGGCAAAATAAAGAATTAGAATACAAAAACATTGATTTTTCTGGCGTATGAACGCAACTTCAATTCATAAATGTAAGACCTCAGTTCGAGCACATTTTAATTCCTTCTGTTCAGGATGATCAGTAACTGCATCGGCAGGATCACTATCAGAGTTAGACTGGTGGTGTGTTGCATGAAGCTCACATCTTCCGTAAAAACCAACATTTTCGTTGTCAACCCCTTCAACCTCACTTTGCAGCAAACCCTGCAACAGGTATAGTTAAGAAGCGAGCAGGCCACCAAGAGAAAACATCAATCCTTTCACAGGAGTTGCTACTTTTACTTCGACGCTTGGCAAATTTCTTTCATACTGTCAGAATTGGTGTTTGAGGATTAACTGATCTTTGTCATAACGCCTACACAAGGAACTTTTTCGGAATTATCAAGAATTGGTCAGGCCGAGTCTAACCTCAGTTTATGATTTGAATCAGGAGAAACAAGTTCAAGTCTAATAAAATCCATGTTTTCGGCATCATTTTCAGCCTCAGTTGACCTGTTCTTCGGTTAATTAAATTGCTTGTAACGCTGAGAATTAGCTTGATCTGACATATTCCTGTATTTGTCTAATTGGGCATACCAAGATATTTAAAATGTAGAATGCAACATTCGGAAAAATCTTGCTAGTTGCTATGGTAAAGCTACTATACAGCATTCATTCACCTACAAGAACTCAATTTGACTTGGATATTCAGTAAGATGAGGATAAATGAAACACTTTCATGATATCGCTCTAGAAAGATAGGATAAATGTATCACTTTCATCTGGTTCGCCTTCCAGAAGATTGTTAAAAGTATAGCAATTGCTATGGTAATGAGTACATATACCATAATCTTAGCAAGTAGAACGAAGGACTTGCTAAAACAAGAACTTGGGAAGTCCAAATACGAGCAATATTAATATCTTAAGTTCTTAACTAAAAAAATGTGAGCTTAGCTACACATCTAAAAAGTAACGAAGTGAGTACCAATAGGAAAGAACAAAAGATGCTATTCAAGATGGAGACAGTTTTATAGGACAAGGAACATTAGGAAGTAGAACCTTCTGGTGGGCGCACCAAGGATGAAACTGAATAGAGCAACCCAAAACTCTGCATCGTATGCAAGAACCACCCGAACGGTAACAAATTGAACAAACCTGAAAAAGAGGATAATGTGAAAAACAGTATTTAATAAATTAAAACCAAATTTGAAATCTCCAATTCATAAAGTTTCAACCCATGATTCATTAAAGGATACCGAGTTTCAAGTTTCAATTCTTACCACATTTATTTTAGGACGAGAAGCACCAGATACATCAAAAGCACTCATGGTATTGACATTTGGGCATCGTGTTCCTGGTGTCCAAAGCCCACATACCATATGAACCCATTGCTTAACAGTCGAGTCAAGAACTCCTGCTGTTATGCTGTTGTATACCAGAGAATTACTTGGACCACAAGCTGAACTCTTCATAGAGTCCATTTGCTCCTGCAGACCCATTTTCCACCCAGCTACTGGAGCTGACTTGATATGTGCAGATCTGAAAACAGCAAGTGAATCGCTCTCAAGTCTAAAGCTTGAGGAAGTCGACACGTTCAGCTGACCCTCCAAAATGTCAGTATAAGAAATTTGGTACTTAGCGAGAGAGTCTGTTACAAAATTCCAAGCTTTCAAGAGGCCTTTGACAATGTTTTGACTCTGAAGAGCCAGCGTCATGGCTCCACCTCCATACCCACATAGAACGCAAACCTAGATGCGAAAAAACCGCAATGACTGACATATTAGATGCATCAGATGGAAAAAATAAACAGTATTTTGACTGTATATAATGGGCTGATCAAATTGAAAACTACCAAACAGTATAAAATTACCCATATAGTATATTCATAAGGTGATTTAATTCCGATAATTATGTCACAAATAATTGAGGAACCTTAGCCATACAAATATCACTTCATCAAGACCAGTAAAGCTATCTTGTATTACTTGCTCAAGCTATAAAAGTCATTTTCCAATATCTGTGCCATATTCTATAGTAAATTAGTATGCCATCACATTATAGATATTTCTTCACTTTATATTGGATACTCCAAAATGGTTGATTGACAGGTTTTGCTGCATGTGCATTTCAGAGTTAAAAGACAACATGAAGTAAAAGTTAAAAAAATATTAGACATTTTTAGATATTCAACTCATGTTTATAATCTAACCTCCACTTAGCTTTAAACACTAACACATTAACAGCACATGTGGTTTCTTAGAAAACATCATATAAGTATATAGCAATACAATTGCAGAATAATAGTTCTCTAATCTCCACTACTCCCAAAGGTATTGGGTTTATAGGATAAATTGCATCATTACCAACTACTTTAGTTAGTCTTCAAGTATGTACAAATTGACATGGTGTCCTCCCATGTTATTTATACTCATCAATTGGTTAGTTGTGAGATATTCAGAAATACACACAGTTATTTTATTTAAAGCAGTTGTCATACACAAAAGACATGAAAACCATGAGGATTGGGTTTCCTTGGTAGGAAGATGGTAGAATGATAATTTCTAATAATTGTTGAATCCAACGTTAATGCCATTTTTTCTTTTCTAAGCTTATTCGGTCATAAGGAAAACAAAAAAATTGCATGTATGATATCATTGCAAGGTTAATATCTAAGCACTAATTATTCAGTTTAGTAGTTTGAAAAAGAAAGTTTTGAAGCAGTTTAAGATATAATAAGTGACAGAATGCATGTATGTCATGCATGCCTCAAACTCAAAGGAGTCTGGTTTAAAAAGACTGCCTTTTCATATCCATGGAATCTAGTTACTTTAAATCGTAAAAGTGAAGTGATGAAAAAAATATCCTCGTCTTATAGACTCCATCTATTCAACTATTCACTCCTTTCCCATTTAAGAGGTTCCTTCTTTCATTTTGTAATGAAGAGCCATTTTAGAAAATTAAGCCAAAAAAAATCTAATGAACATTTAAAACCTAGCATATATTACGTTAATTAAAATAATTCACCTAACTCCTTGAAAAACATGTGGATGTGATAATAATACTCATCTGACTGAAAGATATTATACGGTATAATACCACATCTCAGAAGAGCGTGATAGTAGCACTCTCAACTGAAAAACTTGGCCAAGATGACCAAATTAATGTTTTGTCAACCACAGCATGATTGTTTGCACTCACAAATATCAATATCTCCGAAGGCATATATATCACATAAGATTTACATAGAAATCATACATTACAAAACATAGTAACAATAAGAAAGGCATAATGAAAAACAGCTATATTTATTAAGACAATCATTTTACTTGGTTACATCAACACTGAAGATTTACTTAGAAATCATACATTACAAAACATAGAAACACTAAGATAGGCATAATGCAAAAACAACTATATTTACTAAGATAATAATCATTTTACTTGGTACTTACATTATTTTTGGAACCTGTCCTGCATGGTCTGCAATACCAATGAGCTTTGGGTACTTTGGCAACACCGTAGCAAGCCTGATGCACCTATTTTATGAAAAAATACTAGTCTTAATATGTGCCTAAGGAGAACTTAAGACTAGCATGATCCAATTTAGTACAGACCCTAATTAAGCATTGGTTGCACTCTAACAAGCAATTAACTTCATCTTTGTTTGAACTTCCACAAACACAGCAGTGTGCATGCAAATCCGAAATTGATTGGCACCTCAATTCCCCAGCGACTCTGAACCATAAACCATTATGATCAGTCTTTTGAATCAAACTACTGCAGCTCATCCATGGTGGTGACTAAAATATGTGACAAAAAGTACAAATAAATAATATAAATGACTTGCTTACTTGTTATTACTGTATACATCACTACCATGACCTTCATAACATTCTGCTTTCCCCATATATCTGCATTGTGTAGGTACTGCAGAGTTTGATTCTTTCACAACAGAACTCTCTCCGCAATTTGGATCCTTCCCTAAGCATGAGAAACAACAATGATGTGAAACTACTGCAGATGGCTCATAAGAGACCAAGGATAAGAACCATCCCTAAACAAGGTATAGTTAACACGTTCTCCCTTTGTCCTAGTTTGAGTGTCATGGTTAAAAACCATGTTTGTGGTATGAATTTTAAGCATTCAAAAAACACATTTAGAAGTATATTTTGTAAAATAATTTTTTTTAGAATCTCCTTAGCATCTGAAGTGCAATTTTAAGTAAAGAGATGTTAATAATAATTAATTGTAAATTTGTGCCACAAAAATGGTTTTGAATTACTGCACTCAAACTGGAACAGAGAAAGAATTGCTTTTCTAAGAGCAAAATGTAGTATTCTTTCATCTAGTTTGACCAACTGAAGCGAAAATATGTAATACATAGTTCGACATCATTTAAAGAACCAATGAGTAGTCAGTGTGTTGCATAGTCTACTACTTCACCTGGCTAACTATGTAACACCAGCATTGGGCAAGGCACCCACCTAAGAAATCTAAGCATTACTCAAAGTTAGATTTAACTTCTCTTTAGTTTGACATGGTATCGAAACTGGTTAATTAGTGACTCAGGACGTGTAGGACACTTCTCCTTCATTTGTATGTTGCCTAAAAAAAATTTATGTTGTTGCCTAAAACTTTTGGAAGACATTTATTTCTGGAGCATATCTTAGTAGTACTAGACCTTTTACAAGGATGGGGGTATGACCATTATGGTTCCGAGCATTAGCAAACACATTAAACATAAAAACCAAGTATAAATATAACTAAAAAATTTTCTTATTGCATAAGCATGATTACAACTCTGCTTTATGATTTACTTACAAGAGGCATCCCCTTATATAAGCATTAGTAAGCTAAGCCATGAATACTATTAGACAATGTTGTCAAATGGCACTTGAGCATAGCGAGCTGGCCCTCAAGTTCCTTGTGGTACCTGTATCATACTTTGATGGAGACATCCTGCTTTATTGACGTTCTAAAATTGCCGAGGCTGTTGCCTATCGAAAGTGTTACTACACTTAAATCACCATCTATAAAAGGGTCTACTAATTTTAAGTAGAGGGCATTTCACCCAGATAGTTTTTACTGCTTACATAAAAGAACAAGGAGCTCTATTCTACATTATTTATGTGTGAAGAATTTTAGAGAGAGAGATTAGGATTTCGAAGAATCTCACAAGCATGAGAGAATATCACTGATAAAAACTCAAGGTTGCTCACCTGGATTTCTTTTTTTCCTTTTTCTTTTTGGGTATGACAACTAAGATGACATCAAGAGCTAACCTTAATGCTCTAAGATATTAATAATTGCTTTATTAAATCATGTTGGTAAGACATTACAGAACATCTTAAAAAGTAGGAAGGAAAATGTGATCTTGAAGAGCATAGAATAAGTGAGATGTATGCTTTCTTTGCTGACTGCGTTTGGAGGTTTATAAGCATTAGATAATTGCAAACTCTTTTGATCTGAATGATCACTTATGTTATTTTGTTAAAGCATGATATAAATTGTTGGGTCCTCTCTCTTAGAGCTTGAGCTTTTAGAGGCCAACTGCTCTGGTTATTCAAGGTCCTGCGTTCAAATCTTCCAAAGGTTTTGGATTCAAATCTTCCCACTCACAATGCGGACATTCTTTTGTCTCTCCACATCCAAGCGAGGGTTTGCATGTGAGAGTGAGATTTAAAGCATGGTTGGACTTTCTCTCGAACCACTTAAGATTTAGTGCAGTTGGCAACTTATAATTATTGACACGAGTTTTTTTTTCAATTGACTATGTTTTTTACATTAATTTTGTTCTTTGTTTAGCATTATTAATCTTTATTATGATGATAAAGATATTACTTGAATTTAAATTATACGGAATATAATAACAATTTCATTTATTTGTAATTGAAAATTAGTGCCTCATTCACTTGGGGTTTGGCCTTTTTTATGCCTGTCATAGTTATCCATTATAAGATTTTTAGCGCCTTAAGAGCACATTTTGCCGCTGAATACACTTTTAAGTGAAACTTGTATAGCATTGTTTTTTTGTAGAGGAAATAAAACAAAAGTAAGCAATAATAACCAAACTAATAAACACACACAAGTATATGTGCGTTTGTTTGTATATATATGTTTATTCACAATTTCACACACATAGTATACATTGCTTAATTATTAGCCAGTTTAGTTAAGGTGTAGCTTCCATGACTACCAAGGGTGCTTGCAAGATGGCTTAAGCTAGAACAGTAATTCCTAAACCACACTCATGGTAAATATGTATTTCTCTTTAAATGCAGAAGGGAATCTAAAACTTCTAAATTATACCTTTAGTTGAAAGCTCATAAAGGCTACGCTTGCGAACTTCCCTGCTCTTTGTCTTAGACCGGCTAATGGAACAATTGTTGTGATTAGTACGATTTTTCTGACATCTGTCTTGTCTTTCCTCGTCCAACATATATGATGCATCATCAAGCTTATTACCTACTGGGAAGCATACCGAGTCTGCTTTCCTCTCAGAATTATCAGCATCCAATTTGCTACAGACTGCAGCATCTCCATCTGCTTTCTCTCTCTCTTCCTTAAATTTATCATCTGATCCATTGCTTACTCTATTTTTTCTCTTTTTCAACTCCTTCACTGAACTCAAATTAAACTTGCTATTGTCACCTAGTGTAGTTCTTCTAGCAGTTTTAAGAATATTCCTAATAGAAAGGATTTTTGCAGGTTTTGAAGCGTCACAACTAGAAATAACCCCATATTTCCCACATACTACAGGCCTTGCTTTCCTTTTACAAACATTTACCTGATGACTGGAAGAAGTTATCACCCAATCTGCTGAATTGCACTGCACACTCAATTCAGCATCAGTAAATTTTGGTTCCTGTACCCAGCCCCCCTCCTTGCAAATGGGAGCAGGCCTATCTGATCTTAACATTTTGCCATGCGAAGCTTCATGGGTTTCAAGACAATCATCATTAGTCCTCAATTGTGTCTGCAAACCATCTATCACCTCTCGGTCATCATAAAGCATGTGCCAATCTCTTTCGCGGGAGCTGGTTCTGGATGAAGGCCATGGAGGCCTTCTGCACTTGCAAGTAGTTCCACTAGAACAAGCACAATTAGGGAATCTTCCGTGGTCAGGCCGAAGCAGATCTAAAGAACCATACTGCTGCTCAAAACTGCTAACACACTTCTGACATTCATCATGAGCTGGTGAAGCACCAGACAGATGAAATGACCCATCTAGCATTTTCCATTTCTTTGCTTTTTTTCTCTTATCACTTTTTGAGTCTCCCTCGCAATTCTGCAAATAATTGGGCTTCTCATGATCAGTGGGTCCAGTATTGATTTGATTTCGTTTTCTATGCAATCTTAATGAATCTCTGAGCCTAAGCTCGTCAATGAGACTACAAGATGATTGATTAGGAGATGCCTTCAATGATCCTTTATCCATCGAGTTGATTCCACAAGCAAAACCATCAAAGTTGGAACTTCTTTCACTGTCAAGTGCGTCATCAGAAGACAAAATGTCAATCCCTGAACCTTCATCCACTACAAGATTGCTTGTGGATCTAGTATCCTGCGCATCAACAGTACAAGATTCCCTATTATCAACTCCAACTGATGCCCGAGTAATAGCAGGGGCAGAACATCCAGAAGAAATATAAGACAATTCCTGATCCTTCACGGACTCGGCATCTTGAGCAGATCTGTCAAAGCATTTAGCAGCAGCAACTCGCTCGCTGAAATTGCCATCGAATGAATTGGCTGGTTGATCTTTATATGTCGCATTGCACATCCGTGTCACTTTGTTTGGCACATCTCTCCACTGAAATGCATGACATACCACTCTTTTCGATTCTTGCTTTTTCAGTTCATCACTTTGACCAACAGAAATAACTTTGTCATTTGGGAAATTGCTAACTCCATCAAAATTTGACGCAAATGACATTGAAGCTCGGCTGCCATGACTCTCGACTTGTTCTCTAAATGCAGTAGTACGGGATGTTCCGAGTTTGAAGTCACAATCTTTGCTTGAACCACTAGTGTGAACAGCACAGCAGCACTTCCCTGGGAAATATTCATATGGTACTCTTTGACAGCATTTTCCAGTGCCACTTGATGGGGAACTGGTCATTTCAATTCTACCAAGTCTGCAAAGTAGAAAATTTGAGAAAAAGATAGGCTAAAAGTTTACACAGAAAATCGAGCACAAGATTGCATTGCCATCAAGTGTAAAGATAACACATCTACACAATGCTACCAGAGGTTGCCAGGTTGGTGCACTAAAGACGCATCATTCTAAGAAAAAGCCAAACTAAGAGAAAGAAATGCCAGAGAAGCAGGGAACAGAAATCAGGAAACTAAAAAAAGGAGAAAAACACATAGACACAACTTTCCAAAACGGAGTATAGACAGTAGAGAGGTGCATTCAAATGACGAGAGTCATCTTTTTTTCTTTACAGCCAAACACATTCAAGGATAATAAAATGTGTCTTCTCAGTTAAAACGTAGAGGCTTGATACCATGCTAGATCATCCAAACTAAAACCATTTGGTGATGGGTGATTAGTCCAATCATATATACTATACTAGCTTGGGTGACTATCAATGTGGAACAAATCCCTCTCACTTAACATTGTAGACCAATAATTTCAAGGACTAGTTTTAACTTTTACAGTTGGATACTTGGATTCACTTCTCATTTTAGTTATTTGGATTACTCAGATTATTGAGATAATCTGAGTATCACGATTGCTGAAATAATCAAGAAAACTGTATGGCTCCGTTAATTCAAAGTTGTTGAAACAAGACAAATAAGCTGACAAACTGTTGAATAATCTGGATTCTAAAAAAAGCAACTCTTCCACTACTTTTTCAAATTTGCAATTATTGGATTGTTTGGACCAAATAAGCAAATCAAAAATCCGTTAGTCAAATTTCTGCTTAAAAATCAATAATTATTTCCAAAAGGTGAATCCAAACACCCTCATAAAAGCCCAGACTCCAATTTTTTTCTTCCCATGTGCTCTCTTGAGAATGTTTATGGTAGTCAAAGTTAGGTATGAACTATTGCTAAAATTGTTATGCAAATTGAGTACTAGATGGATTCAATGAAATAACAATGAGCTCCATGTTGCTAGAAACCGTCCATAAGAAGCATCATCTTACAACTTGTAGCAGCAGCTTTTCCAGCGTATGACATGCCTTTTAGCAGCCACCATAATTGCATAATATATACTACCTTGTCCAACAAATGTTTCCTTTAAAGAGGTGCTGAAGACAAAACTTTGAAAGGCGTTATTAAGAGACCAGGTTTTAATTTTTCTACTTTCTATTTTTGATAAGTATGAGGTTACATAAAAACAAAAATTAGCAGCTACTCCGTAGATCACGTACCTCTCATTGGCCTTTAGTACATCAAGCTACAGACATCATTCAATTTTTTTATTTTATTTTTTATGAAGTAAAATTTGTTCCAACGGTGTCAACATTCAGAGTGGTTTCTCTCTCTTTTGCATCTTTCAATTTCCATTTTGAGTTCCCAATCCACCTCAGTCCATGGAGCTCCTTGCTGTTTTCTTCATAGTAAATTTTCCATGATTAGCTCCATTTTCATGACCTTTGCTCCTGACCCTTTCTATGAGAAAATTATAAACAACTTGAGTTTGAGGCTCCATCCCTTCCCCAAAACATAAATGCATGAGCCCGACTGAGAACAGAGAAGAGAATAGGTGCACTTATAAGACCTGAATTTGAACTTGCTTTCACTCAATATAAACTCAAAGATAGCATATGATATTCTAAACTGTTAAGAGCTTTCTTGCGCTCCAAAAAATATTTACTTCAATTCAGGAACATTCTACAGCGAACAAGCAATAAATATTGTTTTGTTTCACAAATGTTTTAAATTAAATTATGCAAGAAAACACTCATTATATTAATTAATTTTGGACAAGTCCAGATGTCGGTTCACAAGCAAAGACACTGCAGTAGTGAAGTAAGAAGCATCTGAAGTCACCTTAGGGAAGGCTGCTCATCCAAGTGAGAATCACACAGGATCTGGCACCGTGTTTCAATATTGGAATGCAATTGTGTTCCTTGTGAGATCACTGAGAAATCACGCCATTTATTTAAATCTAGACGGGCACAGAATTAACAACGATGTTACAACAGTCAACAGGTATACAAGAAATTCAGGAGCAATAATTATGTGTGTGAACATTTCATTGCAAATGAAACAAGTAAAGTATCTACCTGCCACCGGAGCTAATTTTTCATTATCACCACCCATCCAATGTGTAGCACCAGAGTTGAGTGATGTCTTGGAAACTTCAGGAGCATCATGTTTATGGGCAAGATTGAGTCCACGTCTACATTCTATTGAAGTTGAAGGACCTACAACAGAACCAAGCATTTTGTCACCAAAGCAGTAGCCAGATCTTCTTTCATCCTGGTTTGTTAGCAGGGAAGCCATGCCATGGTCTTGATTAGACATTTTCAGGACATGCCCCAAGGCAAGCATTCTCAAATTCTCATTCAGCAAATGTGGGCTTACACCAATGCCTTCTTTAGTTGACAATGTTGGGGTTACATTTGGAACAGAAAATGAAGTTGTCCGAGACAACCCTAACGACACTGCTTGCGAAGGAAAAGTTAGTCCAGAATCCATGGGTAAACTGAAAGATCTAAGAGAATCATGATCAGAATTTCCATTGTGCTGAGGGCGAGATACAGTTCCAGAATAGTTGAAGGGGTTCCTGACATCAGATGTATTACCTTGTACATTAGGGAGCTGGAAAGGATGAGAACTCTTGTCAAGAACGGATGAACAAGTGTAACGACCAATTTCACTAATTAATCCATCAGAATTGCTCAAAGTTCCCTTGTATTTTGAATGAAATCCAATGTCTGATTGTGTTGCAACACGTTCACAGTCAACTGTACATCCCACTCCTTTACCTTTCATCAAGTCTTTGTGAATCCCATATTCATTAACACTAAACTGAGTCCCCACTCCATTACCTCTATTCAACGAGAAACTAATTGTGTCACCGTTGGCAATATGAGATTCACCAAGTACTCTTCCAGTTAAAATGCAACTACTACTGACCCCAATATTAGTAGCTTTATATTGCATTTTCCCTTCAGAAGAATTTTTAACATCTGAAAGTAGTGTTGGAATAAATGAACATCTAGATGCATCACCTTTAAATTCTTCTCTTTGACCAGAATTTGCCGCACTATAAACTCCACATGCACGGTTCCCAAGGCTCAAATTGCTTTGTTCTCTTCTTCTATTGGATGTAGTATCAGCAGCAAAATGAAGATATTGCATGTACTCCTCCATAGCCCTGGAATTTCCTGCTCCATTAGAACCTGGAATAATCATTCAAACAGTCATTTGCAAAACATATATGGGATGGGGGGGTCAGGAGCAGGTTTGCATGTCGATTGATATTTTATATGGTATAAATGATGAGCTTAGAGTAAATATTGTTCAACTCACTGTTATGAATCGGCTGCCCTGGTAAAAGTGATTTCTGGAGATGGTCATGTTTGTCAATTAGATGAGATTTAGGTGATGGTAGAACAGGGTTTCCCAAGGTTTGATTCTGCTGAGATGGTTGCCCAAGTCTTAACTCAATGTTGGAAGGAACTGCAGCTCTGTCCACAATATCACCCTCCTTCAAATTGCTGAATCTGACAACATTAGAAACCTTTTCAGGGGGCTTAAAGTTCTGCAAATTTGGGAAGGAAATAAATGAATTTTCGTTCTTGGAGATTGAATCTACGTAAGATGAAATGGACTGGGGACCAGTATCTGGGCTTCTTTTACCAACTAACTTTGACATTGTTGAACACCCAGATATAGGGAAATTCATAATATGGTTCTCTGCTATTGCATGGACAGTATTCCCTGAAGTCCCAACAATGCCATTAAGAAAGTTCCAACCATCCTGAGCATTCATTTGCATAATTCCATTATGTAGCACCCCATTATCCAGTTTTTGACCTTTAATAGAGGTATTCGAAAATGAGATGTTCCACGGATGCACAGTCTCCACTAAATCTCCAGAGCGCCCAACCGAGTTAGACAAGTCGGAACTTGTGGTAATGTTAGGTATAGTAGAAGTGCATTTCACCAATCCAGCAGCTGCTGAGAATCCTTCAGGCCAGTCCCATCCACTATGATCTTCTGGAACCCTAATCTAAAGCATGATAAAAACATCACCACCGAGTGTCTTGGTGCTTCAAAACATGCCAATAAGAAATAAAATGTTCAATTAAAGATAACACAAGTACAAAGTTGGTGGAAAACAATGGCAACAATAACACAGTACAAATAATTTCGACACATGAATCTTCATGTAATCCATATTATTTTCTGTGTATACAAATGTCTCCACACAGACATGCGTGCTACGCTATCATATGATAGAAAAAGAAAGTATTGAAGGCAAGAATTTGGTATATCCTTGTCAAAAAAGTTACAGAGGAAGGAATTGGTATGCATTACATGGAATATAATTTTTATTTATTTCACCGTTCTTTACTTGCAGGTAATGTTACGGAACATGTGCCAACACACCTGTTACCCGCACTCTCAGACATATATCCTAGTTGGAGGCAGGAAGCTGAAGTAGCAGCTAGGGAAATAAAAACATGCAGTCATTGAACTGCTTTGTCCCTTGTGTGAGAGGGTACTAAAGTGAGTCTACTGACTATAGTTATTGGCGCATATGCAAAGAATCTATGATCACATGGAATCCAGCAAGGGTGTGAGGGCAAGCTTTGGTGTAAAAGTGATGATCGGCTCATATAGAGAACATTCAAGATCAACTCTTAAAGACATTCAAGATCAACTCTTAAGATAATTAATCCAAGCTTTGATTATATTTTCCAGATTTTTTGCATATTAATTTAGTGTCTTAAAGAAGAAAGTTAATCGAGCTTGTCCGGAGGGCTTGTAAGATAAAAGGAGAAAGCTTGAGCTTCAATGTATAGCTAATTAAAGAAACAAGTAGGTTCGAGTCAGTGACAACCCCAAACCTGGAGAGGGTATGAAAAACATATCCAACATGTTCCCTTAGTTATGCACCTAGCAAGCATATCTGAAAATCAAGTTTATCATAGAATTGAGAATTGACTTATCAATATTTTTCTTTGTTGCATGATTGTTTTTGGAAACATCATCCCTAAGAAATTTAAGAAGCATGTAAAGGCACTGATATTAGCCTCGTTACCTCTGATTCAAGAGGCTAGACAAATACGGTTCTTGAACAGATACACGGTCCAACACAAATACCCAAGTCCATATAACATAGCACACAAAATGAAAAGAAGTTTTCTACAGAAGCATTTAGTTTTCAGGTATCTCCATAAAACAGAAATTGAATGCTTAATGTACCACTTACCCCAAACTTATGAAAGTAGAACTTTCGCCACTGAGCTATGGTCTCACCATTGTCCATGCGAACAACATCCCCAGGATTAACACCTCGTAAACCTGAATGCTGAAAAACAATTGCCATTAGAACAGTTCAGAAACAAGTGTGAATTTGCATAAATGATGACGTGTAGCATAGCAAAAAATAGTTAGATAACCACATATCATGTAAACAGACATGAAGGAAATTACAAGTAAAAGAGTAAAGAGTGATGTTAGGAGTCTCAAATGTGTCTCAAATGATGTGGACTTGAATAAGACATATTGTACCTTATAACATAGTCAATCACAAGAGATGTACTCAACCAATGTAATGGGCCCACGTCATTTGATACACTATTTAAGACAAAAAAATTGAGACCTCTAACTAATAATGAGTAACTACCTCAGAAAATTTGGAGATAGACATATGCAAACCATGGCACGAGCAAACAATGCCAAGCAGTCCTGTATTGCTGAGAAGCAAATCCCCACCTTTTGAACATGATAAAAACCACTAGTTAGACTACAGAATATATTATGCAACCATAAATCAGTAAACTAGAGAAAAGTTTTAAATACTCACTTGCACCCAAACAAAATACACGAGGGCAACTACTTGTGAAAGGAGATGGCGGAAGAGGAATAGAAGAGCTTGGTGATGACTGAATATGAGTGTTATGCATCTTCCTAACATGAGAAGGGCTTGGACTAGCAGGCCATCCTCCCCTCAGAGAAGAAAGTTCTTTCATTTTGTCATTGCCGGATACGGTGTGATGGGTGACTGCCTTAGCAACTTCGGAATTTTGACGATTTATGTTTGCAGCCTCAAGTACATCATGCAGAGAAGCAGCACTGACACATTTTTCTCTCGTTACAGCCCTGGATGAAACATTTTGGGGAAGATCAACTCCAGTTTTCAAATTCTTGCTGTCTATAATTTGTGATAGTAGATCAGTAGGTGCACGTGAAACATCACTTCCAGCAGCCCTGATCATGATATTGTTAGCATTCATAGGAACTATATTGGAGGTAAAGAATGGCTTTTGATTTGACAATTGTTGTAAGTCACACTGCAGCAATGATGGTGGTCCAGAAAGAAGAGATAAAAATGAACTTCCAAGCTCAGCATGGCCTGAGTTGTGAAAACTTAAATTTGAAGTACGTGGAAATGTAGGCTCTTGCATGATCCCACGGGCTGATGAGCTTGGTTCTTGCCCAACATGTGAATAGAAATGATAACCTGCATTCAACATCTAGCAAGAGAAAAAGACGCGAAGTCATTAGATCAGGCAAAGAGAATAAAGGAATTTGATAAAGACTTCTCTTTCCAAACACAACATATAAGAAATAAAACATGATAAAGACATTGAAGATAAAACAAAAGAATGTCAACCTGTATCTTATGCCTGTTTGTATGCAGGAATTAGTTGTGAGGTTCATATATTTTCTGCTCGTCAATCCAAAATCACTCATGTTAAATAATCCTTGATAAGTTGACATCATCGTCAGAAATAAGAACCTCACATGATTCTTTCATATCTTAAGAACCTCACATGATTCTTTCATATCTTATCATCTATCAACATAGTAATGACTTCTTCTTTTACAGGTAAGAGCGTACTTATATTAAAAGGGCAAAAGGGGTGAAGCCCATGTACACGTCACACCATGTATAGAAAAGAGTTACCAACCCAAACAAACCTCTAAAAAAAGTAACCCCATAACAAAACACACTTAAATCTCAACAAGTACATCCACACTAAGGTTGGCAATTTTTGACCCAACCCCTGGAGTCACTAACTCACTCCGTTCCAAAATTAAAGATACATTTTCCTTTTATCCCGTTCCATTCAAAAATTAGAGATACATTTCTACTTTTAGAATATAAAGAGTAGTGAAATTCCTATATGTCATTACCTATATTCTAGTTCTAGATAAATTGAGTACTATCATGCCACCGCTATTAGATTTCTTGCTATTGTTAAAGATATGTTTGGAAAAATAAAGTTCTTTTCAAATTTGTCGTTCAATAACTATAACTCTAATTTTGGAATGAAGTATAAGAAATGGTTGGGGAAGCTGAAAGATATGGGTTTGGTTGGGTGCGAAGAAAAAAAAATCAAGTGAGTACAGTTTGTGAACAGGTCAATACTTAAAATACAAAATAAATAACACACCATTGTTACAGTCTCTCTCTCTCTCGCTCACTCTTTGACGTGTCTCTCTAATAAGCTCTTTTCCACTCTTCACTCTCGTTCTTTCCTCATTCATCAATGGCAACAAAATCTTCAGTTCTTCAACAACAGGAACAAGTATTGGACATGAAAATTTTGTTTAAAACCACATTGCTCTACAGATCTTCAAAAACTGGACTTTCTTAGTAAGCTTCTTCTCTGGATTTTTTTATAAGTAAAATTAGCATCTTTTCTGATTTCTTTTGCCTTATCCCATTCTGATTGGCTAGTATTTGTATTTGCTTCAATTTTTGCTTGGTAGGAGGTAAATTATTGTTTTGCCTACACTCTGTTATGTTAGCCCAATCAATTACAGCAGTTGTAGGTTAAATTCTTCCTCTTTTAATTTTGGGTTTATTAGAATATGTTTGGTGGAATAGATGATCTGTAATGATATGAAAATGATGAAGATTGAAGTCCTGCAGAGTTAACTTTAGCGCAATTTTCCATTGATCAGCGGATAGAAATTAATTTTTTCAGTAATTTTCATGGCTGATTTTGTAGTAGTTTAATTCTTATTTGTTATCCTGGCATTTATATTACCTCCCTATCATCATCAATAGAGTTTAACCATTTCTTATTCTAAAAATGACCCAGTTCAAATGACACTAACTCATTTCAGTGAAATGATACAGTAGGAAAAAATGTCCTAGGTAAAAAAGGAACCAAGTTGGAATTTCCATTTAGGTTCATCTTTGTTTCCTTTCTTCTAAATCATAAATGCACACTTTTCATTGCTATCCTTATCAGTTTGAAGGACCAGTAGTCTCTTTGAAATTATTACACGGTTATAATTCTGATTTATTAGATGGAAAAATAAAACATACCATAGAGAAACATGGAAAGTTAACCACTTTATAGACCACAGTCATAAATGCGATTATTCCGGCAAAAAAATACAAAAAAAGAAAAAGGCAATACCCCAACATCTGTTCTTTACTTCACAATTAAAATGAATCCAAGACATGCATGTAATACCAGCTCAAAACGGCAAAACTCAACACCAAAAATTAACCAAACATAAATCAATTTTTACCTGATTTTGAGCCTCCTGAGGTTGAACCTGCGATAATGAACCCACCGCAGGAGTCAAAAAAGGCCACATCGAACCACATTTACTCTGCCACGAGTTATCCATTTCAGAACAGCTTAAACCCTAACCTTTCTCTCAATCAAAACCATCCAACAAACTCTCAGATTCCTCGGCTATTCAAATGTGTAACAATAACGACCGATTTCCTCAAAGCACAAAGAACTCCGGCGATTTTAGGTATCGGAAACCCTAACATTAGCCGGAGAGTGAGAAAAACAGAGCAGCAGACCTTACACAGAAGGGTGAGAGAAACAAAAGTGAGGAGTAGAAGAACGAAAGTGGAGAAAATTATAGAGAGAGAAAGTGTATAAAAGCCGGAAAAACGAGGGATAAAGAATCTCCGTCCAAAAAAAAATGGCTGATTTTCTGTCCAAGTTATCATCCAGCTTTAAAATCGTCCCTAAAATATTATTTTCGTCAATTAAATTTTTAAAATGATATTTTATTAATTTTTGTGTCTTTTCAACTTATTTTAACCTAAATTCGACCCATTTTGACCAAATTTAACTCAATTCAGACTCATTTTGACCCAATTCAAAATTTTAATATTTTAACATATAATAGTATTTTTAAAATAATAATTATACTAAATATTTTTAAAAAATAATATTTAATTATTTAAAATAAATTATTATTATTAAATTAATAATTATTTTAAAATTTTAAAATAAAATAATTATTTTAAAAATAGTTATTTTTAATATTTAAAAAATAAAATATTAGTTTTTTTATAAAAATAATAATAATTATATTTAATAGTCTAAAATAAATAATTTTTATTTTTAATATTTTAAAAGTAAAAAATATTTTTGTAAATATTATTTTTAAAAATAATATTTACTTTTAAAATATGAAAAATAATATTTATTTTAGAATATTAAAAATAATAATTATTTTAGAATATTAAATATAATATTTATTTTAGAATATTAAATATAAAATTTAATTTAGAATATTAAAAATAATAATTATTTTAGTTTTTTTCTAAAAAAAATTTGAATAATTATTATATTTATATTTATATTTATTTTAATTTTTTAATATTTACTTTTAATATTCTAAAATTATTATTATTTTTAATATTCTAAAATAAATATTTTTAATAATTATGGTTTTTGAAGGAAAAATAATATTTAATATTCTAAAATAATTATTTAAAAAATTAAAATAATTATTAAAATAAAATAAAATAATCTTAATAATTATTTTTTAAAAAATTAAAATAATCTTAAAAATTATTATTTTAAAAACTAAAATAAGCTTAATAATTATTATTTTAAAAATTAAAATAATCTTAATAATTATTATTATTAAATAATAAGTATTATTTTAATAAGTATTTCAGAATATTAAATATTATTTTTCCTTCAAAAACAATAATTATTAAAAATATTTATTTTAGAATATTAAAAATAATAATTATTTTATAATATTAAATGTAAACATTAAAAAATTAAAATAAATATAAATATAATAATTATTCAAAAAAAAAATATTATTTTTAATATTTTAAAATAAATATTATTTTTAATATTCTTAAATAAATATTATTTTTAATATTCTAAAATAAATATTATTTTTGATATTCTAAAATAAATATTATATTTAATATTCTAAAATAATTATTATTTTTAATATTCTAAAATAAATATTATTTTGAATATTTTAAAAGTAAATATTATTTTTAAAAATAATATTTACAAAATTATTATTTACTTTTAAAATATTAAAATAAAAATTATTTAAAAAAATATTTATTTTAGAATATTAAATATAATTATTATTTTTATTTTTTAAAAAAACTAATATTTTATTTTTAAATATTAAAAATAACTATTTTTAAAATAATTATTTTATTTTAAAATATTAAAATAATTATTATTTTAATAATAATAATTTATTTTAAATAATTAAATATTATTTTTTTAAAAATATTAAATATAATTATTATTTTAAACTTATTTTAAAAATGCTATTATATTTTAAAATATTAAAATTTTGAGTTGGGTTAAACTTAGTCAAAATTGGTCGGGTTTAGGTTAAAATGGGTTGAAGGAACAGAAACGTCAATAAAATGCCACTTTAAGAATTTAACTGACGAAAATGATACTTTAGGGACGACTTTGAAAGTGGTGGTAACTTGGAGAGACAGAAGTGCCAATCAGCCAATAAAAAATGATACCCAAAGTTTATTTTTTACATAAAAAATTAAATAGAATTTCATGTTAACTTTTTACATAAAAAATTAAATAGAATTATAAAACTAGTCTTGTTATATAATGTTAAATATTTTTATTAAATTATAATTGTGACGTATATGATAGAAATAAATAAGATTATATAGAATTATAAAATTGGTCATTTTATCAAATATTTTGTTAAAATATTATCAATTATAATTATTCGTATAACTCCTAGTATATTATTATCTAATTAAAAATAAAGCAAAATAAGAATTAATTTCTTTTTCTATAAAAGTGAATCTATTTAAGTACTTTAAAAGAATACATAATTTTTATATTTTAAATTTGATATAATGATAATGATCGCATAAATAGTACTAAAACATGATAAGCTTTAAAATAAAAATACTTTTATTTAGTATAAATATTTTATTTAATAATTAGTTAAAAATTAATTTATTATTTTATATATAATTTTTATAAATATATTTTGTAACTATAGTATTTTTGTGATAATCAACTAAAACTTTCTATTTATTTTAAATTATACCCTAAAGATATTAAAATAACAATTACAAAAATTAAATGCTTTATAATAAAAAAATAATTCCTTCATTCTAAATATAAGATTAATATTAAAAAAATATAATTAATTTAAAATATTTTTAAATTTAAAAATAATATACTTTATTATTAATACTAATTTATAGTATTTTTTAATTTTATAGTATTTTATAATTTATAATATTTCATTTCGTTTTCTAAAATAATTGTGATTATTTATTTCACTTTTAGTGAGAGAAAGAGAATTGAGACACGTGTTATCCATTTGGACAAATGTGAGCCCGTGAACAAACAGTACATAGTGATTCATAGATAAAACTAACAAGAGACGTCGATTGTGATTACAGATGGAGGCAAAAAAACTTTGGACCCACGTGATTAAGGAATGATAATGTGTTGAGTAGGACATGGATGGGACCACTGGTTTCAAATAGGTTGCATTACACTGGATATAATCTGGTAAAGAGAGTGACTTGCACGTGCTTTCTAGGGATAGTAGACAGTAGTGGGCCGAAAAACTTAAAAAGAGTAGAAGTGGGTCTCGCCTAATTTTACTGTTTGGTTCATGGGGTATTGAGTTTACCTTTCGCAAATTAGTGTTTGTATTGGAATAGTTAGGTAATTTTCTTTTGTTAATTAATTATATAATTTTTGTTCTTTAAAAAAATTAACATTCTAGTGGGTGGATGTGGATACATTAAAATTATGTAATTCTAATTTATGGACAAAACGAAATAAATTAGCACATTTTAAAGCATTTTTCAATAATTAAAATACTCCATATGTCCTTTAAAAGATGAGTCAATGGTTAAAATTAAATTAATATTATATTTAGGCCTCAGTTCCATTATTATTTAATGGAATTTATTTTTTTTCTTTATAAAAGTTTGTTTCCTTTTTATGTGAAACTCATTTGTGAATTTGTTTTTCTTATTTATTGATATTATAATAATGTGATGATATACTTGATTATGATACTTTCTCAAAATATGGGGTTTTAACTTTTTAAGAAAAAAATGTACAATTTTTTTATCTTCAACCTCAAAGTGATGACAATAAGTATATAAAGTAAATAGTAAATATACCATTTAGTGGTTTCACTAGTATAAAAAAACTCATTACTTATGTAATTTTGTGGGGCTATTAAAAATAAACTTAAAACTTTCTCTACTCTCTTACCTTTACTTCGTTTTTTTAATATATGTGAAAAATGTATTTCAAACATCTTTTAAAGGATGCAAGGGTAATTTTTATTTTTAGAATTAATTAGTGATAAATCTAAATTAAATATGAAAAAGTGAAAGAAATAAATATAAGATTTTAATTTCAAACAGTTATGGTCGGATCCATGAGTCGAGTCTAGCCTAGATTTAGAGAGAAGCTCTTGTTATAGGGGGTATTATTTAGAAGATACGTCTTATTTTTAGAAAATAATAATATTTAAGGTAAACTAATTATTACGATCAGAAATTCTAGATTTAATGATTTGGTTATGAGCCCCATTCGAAGCACATCCATATGATTGTTTGGTCAACAATTGGTGGAATACAATAGATGAATTTAGAAGATGAAATATAGGGTTAGATCTGAATGTAATAACATGTATTCTTATTTATTTTGTGAATTGATAACTAGGGTTGTGTACTAAATAGGAATATATCTATACATTTTGTCTGTGGCGTCTTTTACAGCATCAATCGTCGATTGTACTGAGATTATCGTTTTAATATAAGTGAGAGGTCAAGGTGTCGGTGGTGTCTATTTAACGTAGAATTCCTAACGCGAGCAATTATACCAAGATTATCGTCTACATATAGATGAGGGGTTAAGGTTTTACAAGCAATTCACTCAAACAACTTTTCTAGAACAATTGGGGTGACGATCACCTCACGCAAGTGTGCCGTGGATTCTATCAAAACCTACCAAGTGTAGAAGAAGGCGGTGGCACAAGGTGAGGCAACGGTTGAGGCTCCATGTGGCGGTGGTGGCGACGACGACAATGGAGACTCATTATGGTGGTAGCGACGTTGGAGGCTCCTTATGGTTGCAGTATCTCCTTTGGTGTTAATGCTTTTAACGACGGTGCTAGGTGTGCTGCTAGCTGGTGTCATTTTAGAGAAAATGTTGTTTTCAAATCCTTAGTCAAATAGGAATTAAGGTTCTCCATTACTTCCAATTTTAGCCTAGAATTAATCTAATAACTTAGTTTGACTCAATTTTAAAAGATCTTTGCAATTTCACTCGAAAATCCTTTACGTATATCCAAAAGATGAAATTAAGCATTAAAAACAGGGTTGGAGCTACCCGTGGGCATGTAAGTCATGAAATAATAAAATCCATTATTAAGGGGCCTTAAATCCAATTTGCGTGGAATGTAAACCTCGATATCGTTTTAAGGCCCGAATTACATTTACAATGATCGAATCGCAAATATTACAATCGTCGACTATATATGTCCATCGTGGGAATAAAATCATTTCCCATTAAACACGACGTTTAAGGGCCCTGACTTTCTTCCTTGGCTCACATGATTCAAAATCACATCAAAAAATACATTGATATCCATAAACAGAGTTTATAGTTTAGGAAAGGACTCCCGTAAACCCTAAATCCACAGATCGCTCGATGACACAGAAATATCGCTATTATATCGCTGCTACACTAATGGAATCAGATATCACCAACTATTGAAATTGTGAGTGACTATTATGTATTGACGAGATCTATTAAAAGAACTTAGAGTCTAGGAAACGAAATCCATAGATCTAGAAAATAACTTAATTGAGATCTAATTGAAAATATATCCTAGATTGGCTATAAGGAGATTATATTCATGAGAATTTCTCGTCGGCCAAAAGGTGGGATATCCCTTCACCACTAGATATGAATCTAGGATATTTGGGTGACCTAGAAATCAGTAGCAAACAACTCCCAAGAAATAATAATCAGTGAAAAATGAGGTGGATCAAAGTCAAAAAATGATAAATTACCAAAAGGATATTATCATGTAATTAGTAGGAGATTCCATCAGTGAGAAATCATCTCTAAACATCTAAAATCCCAAAAATAGGGTCCTAAACCTTTAGATATAATCTAGGATGTTAGAATAGCCTTAAATGACGAATTAACTAGAAACAAACAAAGCTCACACATAACAATTTATAAAATAAGTAAGATCTAAGCTAGATCTAGGCTAAATCTAGTATAAAGATGACAACCTTAACCTTGGGAGTGACAGATTCTCCCTCCTCAAGCTTTGTATAGAAAAATTGACTCTAGATTAGTAGGAGATTTGATGAAAAAGAAAACTAGATCTAGATTAGATTTAGATAAGCTTTTTTCTTCTTTTCTCTATTTAGCTCTCTAGATAACTGAAAGTAGTATGCACACAAGCCAATCATGTATGATGATAAAGCATATACTTTATAACAATCTTATTTATTTATTAATAAAAGAATTATTTATTTAAAGGCGTTTATATTATCTATATAATGATGGTATATTTAAATGTGATAAACCCATAGTTTTAAGCAATGCTTTTAGAATCATGATGATGATCATGCTAATGAGATCTAAATTCTTAGATAGCTTAAAACTAGAATAGTTTCCAATCGATGAATTACTAAATAGGGGATTAGTGAATCCGGATAGATTGGTACATACGTCGCTTGCTCTTTGGAAGAGGATGATCGATCTCATGATCATTTGTGTGGCGACACTAAAGCAAGTATGTAGGTGCTTATTGGAGAATAAGTACACTGAACGTGGTTCGCTAAAAAATACCTAATGGAGTTTTACTCATCTATCAATAGGAATTCCTTTAGTGATAGTAGTACAAGTAATCCATAGACTTGAGATCGTCATAGTATCTTATGTATGATGAGTTATACTTTAACATGTCTCTTAAGACCCTGAGGCTATGTTTGTTTGCAAGGATTACACTTGAGATATGACTATTAATCCCAAGTGTTTTGTTTGCTTTTAAATTTGAGCTTGGGACTATTAGTCCCGGGATTATAAAATAGCTTAAGATGAGGGATTATTTAATACCATATTCTACCTGGTATTATAATCCCTACCATTTGGGATTAAAAATTGCCAGACAAAATTAACCTCAAATCTTTTTTTAAAATGACCATTATATCCTGCAATCTCCGTTATAAATAACTGGCAACTTAATACTTACTGGTACAAAGACTATGTACTAGTAATCTAATACATGTAATTTAATTATTTGATATGTGTAATTTAAATCTTACACTGACAATAGAACTGGCAATTTAGACCCCACCCAACCCCCACCTGCCCCCACCCTCCACCCCCCAAAAAAATAATATTTATTGATTATGTATACACCCCCACCCAGCACACCACCCACCCCCCACCCCCCGCCCCACCCACCCAAAAAAAATAATATTTATTGATTATGTATACACCCCCACCCCGCGCACCCTGACCCGCCCCCCCCACCCACTAAAAAAAATATTTTCTGATTATGTATTCACCCCCACCCCACTCACCCCTACGCCACAAAAATTAAAAAATAATATTTATTGATTATGTATACACCCCCACCCCCCACCCCCCTAAAAAAATAATATTTACTGATTATGTATACCCCCACCCCACCCCACTCAACCAACCCAACCCCACAAAAATTAAAAAATAATATTTACTGATTATGTATACACCCCCACCCCGCCTCATCCCATCCCGCCCCACCCACCAACCCCCACCCCCACCCCTTTCAAAAAAATAATATTTACTGATTATGTATACACTCCCACCCCACCCCCGCCCCCACCCCCTCTCAAAAAAATAATATTTACTGAATAATATAACCACTTATTTAAAAGTTTCTAATTAATTTTTTATTATTTTTTGATGTATAAATAAGTTTAAATTATAGTTTAAAATATGTTATTATTGGTAAGGGTATAATAGTCCAAACGATATTTTTTAATCCAATCCTTTAATTAATCCTGAAAAAAATATATAACATAGGATTATTTTAAGTTATCCCATGAATAATCCCATAAAAAACAAACATGTGACTAGGACTATTTAATCCTAGGATTAATAGTCTTGAATTATAATCCTTGCAAACAAATATGGTGTCGACGCCGAAAAAAATTATTTGATGTGTCCGTCTTTCCTAAGTTTGTGTTGTTTGTTTTTACCCTTTTTCATTCGCTATGTCTTTGGATTTTATTAAAGGGTGAGGTTTTAGGAAAACGGTACCGACATAAATGTCAACGACTTTGAAAAAGATTGAATTTATTATTTTATGATTGGACCAAATGAGACAGAGTCGCCAGTTGGTATGGTTTAAATGGATGTACCAACTCATCCGAGTTTTAATAGTTTTTGCAATATGGTCCAATATGTGACTCCGAAAGATTGGTTTGAAACCCTAGATTCGTGGAATTCGGGGGCTAGGTTAAGCGGGGGGAAGGTGTTAGTGTGACGCCCCCAAATTCGGGTCCCTTCTATTACCTCGGATTCGGTGCAGTCACGGTACTACTATCGTCAAACTATTACATCTTTTAATCATTAGTAAAAGAATACAACTTTGCTTATTACAATTTAGAATATAAATTCTATTCATATCCAAGATCTTGTATGATGACCCTAAACCTTTTATAAGTTTTCAAATCACGGTCATATACCATCCCTGTCTACACATCACATTTGATGTTACAAAAATGCGGAATAACTAAAATTTTTCTATCTCCTTGAATAAAATCTTTCATTGAGTTCATAATGTTGAACCAATTATAAAAATATGATTCACTATGTTCGAATTACTGTGTAAACGTATACATCACAGTTCGAAACCCCTATGTGTTACATAACACAATTTTAACATGTATAAAAACATTGTAATATACTATCGTATACATTTTCTAGAACCTAAGCATGGTTCAAGAACATATATTTAAATAAACTAAAATCTTCGGACTCTATCACGTAGCACGTAACTTTATCGTGAGTCCTTAACCTACAAAAGTGGTTATTTGCAAGAGTGAGCTCGACAGCTCAGCAATTCTAACAGTTTTCATGCATCACATAGCATACAACAGCATACTCAGTTCATGCATTTATAAATAATTTATATTTACTACGCATATTACTTTTCACATAACAAGTATATCATCAAAGATCAACTTTCAATCTCATTTATATCTCATACACAGTTCATATATAAGTTCACATTATCACAGCATAATATAATTCAACTAACAGTTATTGAATTCATATATCAAATAGGAACTGAAAGACTTGCATGATTCGTAGTTTAACAACTACGACTTAACTGCTTAAAGATATTTGCTCTTCGTGTAATCCTACACAGTTATATAATCATGAATTCATATCCATCAGTCATACATTCATACATTCTCAATATAAGAATAAGCATTACATTATTTTCTATATTGGTCCTTAGAACCATCGTTTTGCTTACTCATCGTATTCTTAGAATAACTATGTACGTATAGGTATACCTTAACCATACACACTTACTATCATCTTTCATATACACATGCCCACCTACAACTAATCTATTTACATATAGCTAGTGTAGTACATCTTTAAAACATGCCCGCACAGTGCATATCACGGCTAACTAGCGGGGTGCACATATCAATCACGACTAGAGGCATATAAGTCCTATCATGCATGTTCATAAAGTTAGAATGCCAGTAACTCTATGTTCAACCATCTTACTTTCAAAACTTTATAAGTTTTATTCTCCAAAATAAATGTCATGCTTAACTAATCATGCAAAGCTACTTTGAATCACTTGTCATGCTTATCTAACATGTCAACAAGGTCGGAATATGACCACTCTATATTTATAAAACTTTGTTTACAAAAATTGTACGTGTTCGCCTTTGAAATCGTTTTAAACCAAGTCAAAGCATTTTGGGCGACAACCTCGAACCACTTCTCATGCTTATGCATACTCATATCTCACAATATGTATGTGTAAAAATATCAGAACTTAAATGCCACAAGTTTCATCAACTTTATTTTCAAAACGTTTAAGGTTTCATTTAGAAGTCATTCTAAGCTAAGCTAAATCAACTTGTGCGAGCAAGACAACTTTAAAGGTCTTATCATATGTATTTAAGGCATGTTAACATCTTCACAAGATCAGAATGTTCATAAACATCAAAATCCAAATCTTAAGGTAACATGTTAACATTCACGTTCAAGACTCATATTTTCATTAGTGAAGCTCACTAACAAGACCTAACATGTTCACGCTATCTATATACATGTGTTAACATGTCCGATATGCATTTCTAAGTCATCTAAACATGCTCGCAAAAATCAGAATGCGTATATGGTATTTACATGTCAAGATCCACCTTCGAAACTTACATTTTTGTTAGAAATGTTCACTAACAGGCCCGACCGGCTCATGTTACACTATGAAACATATATTCGTAAGTTAATACGCTTCTCATGCATTCCTAAATCATATAGTTATGCTTGAAAAATCAGAATGTCGACATGGTTCGTATAAGTCAATTTTGTTTACAAAACTTTACGTTTACTTTTGGAAATTATAACCGTCCGTTCATCATGCATATAATCGTAGTAGAACATGCTCATATTATGTCTACATATCCTTATATACAATTTATTCATGCTATTATGCTTGTTCTAAGGTAGTACTATACGTTCGCACTTAACAGCATTGAAGCAGGAAAACAAAACCAGAACAGGCTGCTGGCGCAGCTGCGCAGCACCTGGGTATAAACTCGGCGCAGCTGCGCCGTGTGCAGTTTCCCTCTGAAGTCTTCCTGCTTCGGCAGGTTCCAGCCCATATCACCAAATTAATTCACGAATTCGGTTCTAATCAACCACATTCTAGTTTAAACATGCTTATATGCTTATATAACAACTAATAACACTATCCAATAAAAATCATGAATTCCAACTATTATCCAGAATTTAAGAAATCTCAGAGAATAATCATGAAGGACATGAGGATGTGATTATACCTTTGTTGTGCAAATGAACTTGCTGCTACTGAAATCTCCTACTACTAGAATGATATTACTAATGTGTGTGTATATATATGCTCTCAATCTTACACTTAAGCAATTTTTAGCAAATTGAAATGTGAAGGAGAAGGGCCATATATATAGCAAAACCAAGACACAGATATTGCCATTCTCCACCAAAACAAACCAACAGAAATGAGAAGAACACATTGGTTCATAGGGAGTAGTTGGAGTAGTTGAAATTAATCATGAGAACCACTCCCCATCCACTCATTAGCTACCTTTGTGAGGAAATTGAGAAGAAGTGTAGCTAGTATAAGCTTTATGAGCTCACGTGAAGGAGAAGAAGAGGACACTCTTTGTTGGACAATGCTACTAACTCTCAGCAAATGAGCAACAAGACATACATATAACAGTTATGTTATAATATATACACATTACCCATCATGTATACTTAGACTATATACATGAACATTTTATACACTTAGGTTCAAATATAGAGTTATAATGTAATCCCAATAAATAGATAATACTACTATGAAGTAAATTTTAACTTGCACATATATAATCCATGTACATTATCACCAAATATAATTCAATTGGGTATTACTCATTATAAAATGGTTATTATTTCAATTATAATAACTATTAAAATTATTATCAAATAACAATTATTTATTGATATTGGTATATGGTAATAGGGTATATCTCAAGGTCTACCCACCACTATTTAGTCACATAAGCAATATTATTATGTAACTCTCTTAATGCAATCAATCATACAATGTTGCACTACACTTTGTATAACATATATGTAACTACTATATGTTATATTTTTAATATCGCATGTTTGCACAAAGGAATTAATAAATTACTTATCTTATCAATTAATTAATAATATTAATTAATCCCTTCCTCGTAAATCAATTATTAATCTCTATAACAATGGTTAATTATCACAATAAATATAAATCTTATAATATTTATAATTCATTCATTCATTAATCAACATATTATCAAATAATTACTTGATAATATTATATTATCCATAATAATAATATAATAGGATAATATACCTCATTCCTTATCAATACAATTTTTGATTATATTCATAATCAATCTCTTTATTATTATATTACCACTAGCCATAATAATAAAGTAATATACTATTATAATAACAATTAATATAGATTAATTATTTAATTAAAAATTCTTCCATCCTTGAATTAATTAATTCATCAATGAATCTACTATCGTGCCACACAAGGCATCTCCCACAAGCTTAATCTTAAGCTTATTATTATTTTCATCACTTACTCATCTCTCACCACATTACTACATATAACATGTTCAATTAAATTAGAACTATTAAGTCCAAGGTCCACATATAAATATATTACAAATAGAATATTCAAATATTATTTATAACACTTACGGTACTATAGCAACTCAAGTTATTAAAATAACTTAGTTTCCTTTTATAAATTAAACTCCTTTTGAAAATACATTAGAAATTATGTATTTAGCCATAACATAAAATATTATGTTTTCTCCAAATAAAGATATTCATTATTAGAAAATAATTTACTTATTGTCTCAAGATATTATAATTAATATAATATCTATTAGAAATAATCACATGTACGGCACATGTACATTATATATAGAAAATAGGTAATAAGTTTATTTTCCATTATAATAAATTGTTTTCATTAATTTATTTACACATAGCAAATAAGTTTTAATATATTTATTATATTAATTAATCATACCTATTACCTCATACCAAAAATATATAAGGTAATATTATTATTCAAAAAATAACATTCCCTCTTTTATTAAAATAATTCAACATTAGAAACTATTTTAATAGCCTTTATTAGAAATATATAATATTTATTTCTCTTCCCTTTCAATAAATTGTCTCCAAGCAATTTCTTCAAATATTAATTATTCATTTAAAGATATAATGATTTTCATCTCCCTTTAATAACGTATATATATTTATTAACGCTATTCGCACGTCAAACTTTCTCAGATATTACCACTCTAAGTAATATATATAAAAAGTATCAACTATAATTACATATTCAACACACATATTAATTCACTCCTTTACTTAAGTAAATTAAATACTGTACTATATCATCATATTTAATTAAGGTTCAATACTCTCATTATATTATTCCCTAATATAACTCCCAACTTAAATTAACTAATATTTATTCTTATTAGTTAATTCCTTAACTAACTCATGCTTCACTATCCCAACCCATTCACGGATAGCTTAAGTACTATCAATAACCTATATTATAAACATACTAGTTATTAATACACATATACAAGTATATGGTGATTATACATTAAGGATATTTAATGTCACCAACTTACTATGATAAAATAATTCTATAAATTATTTAATATTGATAGGAATTTATCCACCTCCTTTACCTCAATTGAATCGTCTCTAAAATAAATAACAAATATATATTAATAATATATTTATAAATCACAAAAACACATATTACATAGTCCATATTACCCTATGTAATATAATACCACATACCTCATATCACACACACACACACACATATATATATATATATATATATATATTCTTATTTGAACCCATCTCACAATTTAAGAATTTTATTTATTAAATCCTTATTTAATAATATCTGAAAATTTGGGTTCTTACAGTTAGTCACCTCCGACTCCCGTGAAAACACAGTACCGCACCTTATTGAATTTTTGTGCATAAACTGTGTGTGTGAGAGAGAGTGTGTATGTTTTATTTGAAAAGGTTTATTCTAAGCCTCATTGTGAGTTATTTGGAAGTAGTGTCGTTCCTCTTTTGCACCTATGTACGAAGGGTTTGATTTAGCAAAAGTTCATGTTTAGACAAAATATACATTTTATATGATATTTTGGGAAAACACAAGGTTTTCAAATCCTTCGCCCGAATAGTAATCAAGGATCTGTGATACTTCCATTATTAATTTTTTAGTATATGTAATTATTACGAAAGTAGTGATGTACCTCTTTAACCCTATGCACAAAGGATTTGATTTATATAAAAGTTTATTTTTTAGAACACAATATATATCAATGATATTTTGAAAACAAAGTTTTCAAATCTTTTGTCAAATAGAAATCGAGGTCCTTTGATACTTTCATTTATGATCTAATGTCTATTCCCGACCCGCTTTATTATTATTGAAAGCTCTTTGTGGTTTTATCGAAAATCATTTTGATGATATGCATGTAAAAAGCGTCAAAAGGGTCGGATCATCATCGGGCATGTAAGCGGCCATCTCGATGAAACCGAGCACCCACAATTAAAGTTTTCACTATCACGGGATCTTGAATCCAACTTCTCGGGACTAACCCCTCAAGCTCGTCTTCAAGATCCAAATATTACATATACAATGATATTTGCGCTATGTAGACACTCGAAATTTTGCTTCCTTTATACTAACTTTGCAGAAAGGCAAAAATATAATTTTACTTTAGAGACAACCCCGATGTAAGGCAAAAGTATCAGGTCATCCCGGAGACAACCCCGTGAATGATTCAAAGGACCAATGACATCCGAACATGTCGCGAACCGAACGAGGATCGTCAAGCTGAGATAAGCCAGCTAACTGTCGTCTGAAACCGAAAGATATATCTCAGCTACCAACATCATCTTCCGGAACCTGATTCAGTCAGACTCAATCTTACTCCGTCGCATTCTGCAAAGACTTTTTGAAAGTTCAGTCTGTGAAGGTCAACTTCCTCTGAACCAGAATCGAAGGAACATATTTCGAGATGGCCGGACCCGTAGGGCCTAGCCTCATCCATATATGCGGCTAGCTGCATGTATGTATGCGGCTGGCTCAGACAGTTTAAAAGAGCAATATTCAGCTCATTTGCAGAGAGGATGAAGAGTTTTAGAGAGAGAAAGTCACACTTAGAGAGAGAACCCCTCGGGTTGAAGTTATAGACACCCACTTTGAGTTATGTTCTATCATTTAGCATCTACTTGGAGTCCCGAGAGTGTTCTACGTTGATCCCGGGTGTTAAAACGCTTGTTCACGCGTCCCCCAAGGTGAAAAACGCCCTTTTCGGGTCATTTTCTTTGTAAATATTGTTTGAAACACTAGTTTTATGTGATATATTGTGTAAACGTAGTCTAACTTGTTATTTTACATAGATATTGTATAGTTTGTGGTGGATATTGAGTTCCCACAGGTTATTACGCGATTTTATTGTTGTAGATCTAGTCTGTAGGCTAGATCTACCTAGATCTAAGCCGGATCTAGCCGTTTGAGTGGTTATTAAGCATGAAGCTTTAAACCGTATGCTAGATCGGTTTAGATCCATGGTAGATCTACGTGTTTTACTACTTTATATCATTCCCGGTCACTTCGTTGAGCCCTAGATATATATCTAGAGGTGAGAAGGGTCCTAAGCACTCGTGATGGGGTTTTCAACCGATGAAACCACTGGATCTTGAGTTTAGGACATGTTGTATATAGGTTTATTTCAATAAATATAAGCCTAGGAATCCCTGGGTCGAGATCTAGTGATTGGATCTTGACTAGAGTCCCACGATGGACATTTTGCTTATTTGTAATGTTTAAATAATGTCGTATTGTTGTACTTGTAAATATTAGATCTTAAAGCCATCTTGAGGGTTTCATTTCGATAGATCGGGTTTAAGATCTCGTAATAATGAAAATTTGTGGTTGTGGGTGCTCGGTTCATCGAGATGGCTTTCATGCCCGAGGATGATTCGACTCTCTTTTGACGCTTTTTGCATGCATTATCACCTAAATAATTTTCCAAGCGAAACCACAAAGAGCTTTTCATAAAGAATAAAACGATTCGGGGTAGATCACCTTATGAACGTAAAGATAAATAAAAGGAAGTATCAAAGTCCTCAATTCCTAGTCGGGCGAAGGATTTGAAAACTTTGTTTTCCAAAACATCATTTCAATTCATACATGTTGTTAAAAATGAACTTTTTGCCAAATCATATCCTTCGTACCTAGGCACAAAAGAGGTACAACACTACTTTCAAATGACCCAAAATAAGGACTTAGAATAAAATAAGTAAACTTAAAATAAAGAACACACACACACACGCGCTCACACACACACACACACACACACTTTATGCATAGGAAATCAAATAAGATGCGGTACCGTGTTTTCACGGGAGTCGGGGGGTGCCTAACACCTTCCCCCCGCTTAACCTAGCCCCCGAATTCCACGAATCTTGGGTTTCAGACCAATCTTATGGAGTCACATATTGGACCATATTGAGAAAACTATTAAAACTCGGATGAGTTTGTACATCCATTTAAACCATACAAACTGGCGGCCATTCGGTCCAATCATAAAATAATAAAAATCAATCTTTTTCAAAGTCGTCGACACTCATGTCGGTACCATTTTCTTGAAACTTCACTCTTTAATAAAATCTATAGACATAGCGAATCACAAAAAAGGTAAAACAAACACAAACTTAGGAAAGACGGACACATTAAACAATTTTCCCGGCGTCGACAGATGGCGACTCCGCTGGGGATTAAAGAAGGCATAAGCCGTGTTCAATCTTTTTGATTTTCATTCTGCATGTGCATTTTTGTGTGAATGATCTTTGTGTTCTATAATTGTCTCAATCTTTAAGCATTTTTGTATTAGTGCCTCTCACAATATATTAGTGCTCCGCACAATGTCATCATATTGCATACGGTAAGGGCGTGAATGTATGTTGTGTGGTGTAATACCCGAGAATTTTTGAATATTATTAAATGAATATATTAATGAAAATGAATATTTATTTGAATATAAATATTTATGTGATATGATATGAATTAATTCGAATGACTTCAAAATTGAAATTATAATAATTGAAGAAGAATGTGGAGTTTATGATAATCTCGTAGAATGCCTTGTGTGGCACGAGAATAGAAACGATGATGAGTTAATTAATTCGAGGATGAAGGAATTATTAAGTGAACGATTAATCTATATTAATTGTTAATTGCTATTATGAGAAATATAATAATCGTATGCTGATTTATTATTATTGCAATAAATAGAATAATAATAAGTAACTTGTTTATAAATATAATAAGATTATATTTATTTAAATCATTAAGGAATGTGATAATTTATCATAATAATTGTTGTTAAGGGTATATTAACGAGAGGAGGATTAATTAATTGATAAGATGAGTAATTAATTAATATTGATTAATTGTTATGGAGATTAATAAAACATAAACGAGTAGATTATTAATATAATTTGCTCGAGTAATTGTTATGTGCAATGAATGCGACAATTAAACGTATATTGTTTAGCGGTTACAACTATAAATGCAATGTGACACATTAATGTGACTATACTATATATATAGAAACGATATGACTAATTAAATAAGTATATGAATACATCATGAGACTATGTGACAATGTGAGTGTGAACATTAAATTAGTACCTCATGATTATATATGAACCATTGTTGATTAAGGATTATTTCAATATTTTAAATAATTGAAAAATAGGATTGGGATAATATGATGTGATAATACTCAATTGAATTACATTGTGACATTAAAATTACAACCTAAGCATGTATTATATGAATACAACTTAGGTATATAATATGTGCAAAGTAACATAAGTGTTGTGTATGTATTAATGTTGCTACAATGCTGAGATATATTGCTTGTCCCTCAATAAGAGTCTCATTCTCCCACACACGTGAACACTCAAGGCTAGTCTATTCCTATAACATCAAACTCAGCAAACATAGATAGCAATCATCAATGGGGGAGTGGCCTCAATAGTGATAATCACCAACCAACCAACTACTCCTCCATAACCGTCATGCAATTCTTCAATCCATGGGTTTGATTTAGTGGAAGATTTCATTGTCTGTGTAACTAAAACTATATAAATTGAGCTCTCTCCTTCACGTTTCATTTTACTGAGAAATCTATTAAGTAGATCTAGTATACTGAGAGAGAGAGAGAGAGAGACTTCAGTTGCAGAAAGTTCATTTCAGTTCTAGCAGCAAGCTCAATCTAGCTTAGTAGAGGTATATCTCCTAATGTTCTTTATTTCTTGAAAATTTTAATTATTGATTATACTTGAATTCATTGGATTGGAGCATGGTAGTTAAATGATATGTTATCTTATATGCAAGTTTAAAATGTAATGTGGCTGATTACAATCGAATTAGTGAAGTAATTTTGATGTTGGGATTGGAAACTGCCGAAGCAGGAAACTCTCTGGTGCGAACCAGACATGGCGCAGCTGCGCCGGTTTTATACTGAGGCGCAGCTCTGAAACCAGACTCTAATTTATGCTGCAATTTGATAAGCCATATCATGTTCAAATAAGTTTAAGAAAGCTTGATGACTGGTTTAACATGTGTAGTGGTATACCTAGACCTAGTGTGAACATGTTGTACTATGATTAGTATGCATGATTGATAAAGTTATAGATTTTGAAATAAACTTAGAATTTTAGAAAAGAACTTAATATGTATGCATGCCATGTTAATATACTGACCTTGCGAGCATGTTAGTATGACCTAGAAATGCATGAAAAGCATGTCAACTTGTGTGTATATGTTTCATAATGTAACATGAACCTACAGACCTCACTAGTGAACATAGAAAATATAAGTTTTGAAGGTGAACCTTGGCATGTAAATATCATATATGCATTCTGATTTTGCGAGCAAGATTATATAAGTTGTTAAGCATGAAAAGTTAGTCTAAGGTATTGTAATCACAATAGCATACACGGTTTGCGTTTAAAGTTATTTTAAAGACTAAAACTCGAAAGTTTTGGAAAACTAAAGTGGTATGGACCAAGGCCTTAGTGTTCTTATATTTTTTAACATGTTTAATAGTGCGTATAACATCAATAGTATATCATACATGTGTACTCACTTGTTAAATTCAATGAAAGGTTAACCAAGCATGAGTTAAGCATGTTTTTAAAGTGATAAACAATGCTAGTTATGAATAAATGTTGTGGAAAATCGCGAGCATGTATATTACAATTTATATGACCTTCTCGCATGTACATATGGTTAATCTAGTAGGCCTTATGATTTCATGACCCTATTTGGCCTTAAATTCTTAGAAATCCTAAACTAAGACCCTAACATGTAAAGGTGAGCTTAGGATGGTTATACGTGAATGTCAAGTCTACTAGTATGTATGCATGATAAGTGTAATTGTCTTAGTATGCTTACGTGCCGGACAGAAACTGCAGGAAGCAGCCCAACCTTGGTCTTGCCAAGGGGCAGCGCAACTGTGCCACCCCTAGGCTTGACCATGGCGCAGCTGCGCCAGTCTGGATTTCATGTTTGACGGTTCTGCTTAGTTATGATGGTTTTTGATTTGTGCTAATTGGTTTATAATGATATCTAAGCTGCTAAACAAGTCTAATTGTTACTGATATATGATAGTAACATTCTATGAAGATGTTCAATTGAGAAAAGGAATTCCATAGATAATAAGAACCTAATCGATTAAAGCAATATGACATAATGTTATACGAGTGTTACTTGACTTCGTGGTGACTTATAAACTAATTTTGTGCTATAAGTACGCAAGGTGTGTAATGGAGTATGTAAAGAGTGTGCAACTAAGTTAGACGTGTATGTATGCATTTAAAACTTATATATTATGTATGAGTATAAATAACTAATGAATATCCTATACGCGTAACTATATTACAATAGGAATTCAAAGTGTTGATTAGCTATTCGTGGATAAACTACGCATAAGGCAAGTTCTCTAACTTATACTCTTTTACGGTGCAAGTATCCTATCCTTGTGTTTACTTTATTCAACGGCTATTGTAAGCTAGTATTCGAACCCTATTTTTTATTGAGCATTATTTGAGCTTGTACTATTATTGGTTGTACAAGAAAATCCTTGAAAGTATGATTCATATCTCATGACTTAATACTTCGTAAGTTTAGAAATGAAATTGCTTTCAAACCTTGATTTCGAACCATAATTGTTCACGTACATATTTTAAAAGGAAACTGTCCAAGCCATTGATTCGGCTAGACTATTGATATATGATCGAAAGCTATCCAAACCAAATTAACTTGGTGCGGACTCTTACAACTGAGATGAACAACCCTCTTGGTAGGGGAATTATATATTTGTCGGGGAACCGACGTGCGCACATGAGAATGATTAAATGTTATGCATAACGTAGGGTACTTTAGGCTGATCACCTGTTGTACTCGTTTTGTAGAATTATTAGTCTATTACTGTAAATTCTAGGAGAAGTTCATAGTCCTTAGTGACTGCTCAGTACTCATTACTTTGAAATCTTGAATTGATTAATCGTTGAATATTACTGATATTTTCTGTCCATAGCGACTATTGTTGATAATCATCGATACTTCTTGCTATCTTTGAACAATCATTATTGTTGTACCCTTGAGAAATTTAAAACTACATTAAACACCCTTGTTGTTATATTACTTGCTGAGCAAACTTGTTGCTCATTCTTGCTTTTTCCTAAAAACATTTCAGTTAAGGCAGAGCAGGGTGGACCTTCGGGCGTCGATAAGGGCAAGGGCAAGGCTACCGACTAGCTTGTTCCTTTATGTTCTAAAATCTTTGGTGTTGTATTAAGACTATTTCAGAACTATGTTTAAGCTTAAGTAGAGTTATGTAATAAGTCTTTATTTGATATTATTATGTAATCTATTAAGTACTGTAGGTTGCGAGACTTGGGGGAAATAATTATCATAAATCATTATATATTATTCTAGATTAGATCTTTCGCTGTGAATGTATGTTTAGATACTATTATTGTATTATTGTGAGAACGTGACAAACCGAATTCGAGAGACCAGTGGCGGTCTGAATTTGGGGGCGTCACAGGTTGGTATCAGAGCTGTAGTTATAAATCTTAGGAGCGAGTGTCCTTAGATTATAACTTAGGAGAACTTAGAAGTTAGAAAGGGATAGAACTCAAATAGAGTTTTTCCCTAGAGAGAGACTTAGTGTGTTATAAAATGTAACTTCATTCTATACAATGAACTTATGTTTTATTTAACATTCTAATGGAGTTGTTGTTTGTTTGTCTTGTGTTTGTGATTGTAGGATGGCAGACACAGGAGTACCTAGTAGAGTGGCCGAGGAGGAGCCTAGAGATATACACGTAGTATACGAGGCATCTCTAGAGGCTGTGCCAGTGCAGGCAGTTGCACCATCCGAGTCTAACGACGAGGATGAGATTGAGGTGGAATTTGACCCAGAGGACGATCCTGTTGAGGATGAGCCTACGGAGAGCGAGCCCATGGAGGAATCTTACGAGCCTAATTTGGAGGAGCATATGCTGGGAGAATACGAGGAGCGTATTCTAGAGTTAGACTGTTGAGTACAAGAGTTGGAGGCCGAGGCCCAGGAGAGAGAGTCCGAGTTCCAGAAATTGAGGGACGAAGATCACCAGAGGAAGCTGGCCATGCAGGAGCTAGAGGTAGAGATCACATACCGTAGGGAGGCAGGGATCCAGATGGGGACCTTGTTTTACAGGTCAGTGGCAAGGAACGTGGATCTGGCAGGAAAGCTGGAAGAGGTAGAACAGAGGGATCTGAGTGAGAAGACTGAGAAGGAAGCACTCCGTACTCAGCTAGAGTTGGAGGTTATGGATAGGATCCACTTCGAGGAGAAGTGGGAAGCGACTAACGAGAAAGTTGACGACCTAGAGGATGAGGTCAGATGCAAGAAGAGGAAGATGAACAAGATGGGGTATGTGTTCCGTTCAGCTTTTGAGAGGGTGATTGATGGTGTGTACCACTACCCAACGGAGCAGGGACAGACCCTACATACTTTGAGCCAAGAGCTGATGGCATACATAGCGCAGATCGAGTACAAGAGCGCTGTGGAGCACGGGATGATGGGATGAGACCCTTAGCTAGACTAGCAGTAGCTTTAGTGGGTTTCTTTTGTGATGTACATATTGTGTTGAAATCCCAACTTTTTGTGTAAAGTGCGGGATAGCTATGTAAACCCCGAGTAAGCTTTTGTTAAAGGGGTAGTATGTTAGTGTTCCCCTTTTTTGTGATATTAGGGGATATATGTGATAACATTTATAGAAATATGCTAGGGATGATCATGTAATGAAACGATTTGGCATATGAATATAAATGAGCTTATTTCAGAAACGTGTTATAAATTTTATTCTGTTTAAAGAAATACTTAAGTGATGTGATTGAGTAATAATAAAATAAAAAATTTTGTGATACAGAAAATGCCGCCCAGACGTAGATTAATTGCACCTGAGGAATCAGCTAACAATGAGAGGGAACAAGTAGATCCCATTCAGAAGTTAGTAGACTTGTTAGGAGAAGCTCTTAGGGGAAGGAACAACGAACCGGTTCGCCCTAACCCTCAAGCAGTGCCAATAACAAACTTCAAAGACTTTAGGAGTGTAGGACCCCTATAGTTCGAGGGTACTACCGACCCAATCATCGCCCAAACCTGGATAAAAGAGATAGATAAGGCTTTCACTATAGCTCGCGTGGGTGAAGACCAGAAGACAGTATTTACTACGTACATGATGAGAGGAAAAGCAAACTACTGGTGGGAGGCGAATCAGCAGAGAGCTGGAGAAGGGACGATAACATGGGAGAGATTTAAGACGCTGTTCTTTGAGAATTATTTCCCAAAGAGTATGAAGAATTGAATGGAGGTGAAGTTCTTAGAGTTAAAACAAGGTGATATGACGGTGGCGCAGTATACGGCTAAGTTCAATGAACTAGCCCGATTTGCAGAACACCAAGTTGGAGATGAGGAGAGGAAGGCGAGACATTTCGAGCAAGGACTAAAGTCTTGGCTGTACAATAAGGTATCAATTCTTCAAATTGATTCCTTTGCGACGTTGCTAGAGAAGGCAATCATTGCGGAAGGTGGAAGTGGGGCCTTAAGTCTGTATCATAAGGGGAAGAAAAATAAGAACACTGGTAGTGAGCATCGTGGAGGAAGTAGCAGCGGGGGAAGTAATTTGGGAAAGAGAAAGTGGGAGAACAATAACAACAATAACAACAACAATCAGTCTGGAAATTTTCGTGGAGGTTTCAAGAAGAGGGCTGAGGGATGCCCAAAATGTGGGAAGAATCATCAGGGCGAGTGCTGGAAGGGACGCGACACTTGCTACAACTGCGGACAGGAGGGACACATTTCGCCCAACTACCCAAAATTGAAAATGATACAAGGATGTTTTGCATCTGGATCGACGGAGCACCGGATTAAGGACTGCCCAAAGAAGGGAAGTGGCTGAGGTAGCAGCCAACAAGGGGGAAACAAACTGATGATCGACGGACCGACACAATCTAACCGCCAGAACCTTTAACATGACCGTCCAGGACGCAGTAGCTACGAAGAACGTGGTGTCAGGTATAATCCCAATCAATGATATAAATGCTTATGTATTATTTGATTCGGGTGCCACCTGTTCTTTCGTATCTGAAGAATTTGCTAGTAGACTTAACACACCCCGAGAACGATTAAAAGATCCCTTGAACATAGAAGTTACGAATAAGGAAGTAATCCCTGTAGAATATGTTTATCGAAATTGTTGCGCAAACATTAGAGAACATGAACTGAGCGTATACTTGATTCCAATTAGATTGGGAGAATTTGACGTAATACTGGGAATGGATTGGTTATATAACCATGCTGCGATAATTGACTGTCAGAACAAATGTGTGAACCTTCAGACTCCGAGTAAGTCTAAGGTAGTGTTTTATGGTAGCTCATCGCTTAAGCAATCGTGTTGCGTTAAGATGATGCATGCCAAGAAATTGTTAAGGAAAGGATGTGTAGGTTATTTAGCTTATATTGTAGATACTCGGAAAAAGGGAGTAGAAATTAAAGATATATCCGTAGTGAATGAATTTCAAGATGTATTTTCGGACGATCTGCCTGGTCTTCTGCCAGACAGAGAAATCAAATTTGTAATAGACTTAGCACCGGGAACAGCACCGATTTCAAAATCCCTATATCGTATGGCGCTAGTAGAAATGAAGGAGTTGATGATACAACTACAAGAGTTATTATATAAAGGTTATGTGCGACCGAGTGTGTCTCCTTGGGGAGCACCAGTGTTATTCATTAAGAAAAAGGACAGATCGATGAGGCTCTGTATCGATTATCGAGAATTGAACAGAGTAACGATCAAGAACTGATATCCGTTACCGAGGATAGACGACTTTTTTGATCAACTGAAAGGTGCAAAGTGTTTCTCGAAGATTGACCTATGGACAGGTTATCACCAACTGAAAGTATGGGAAGAAGACATACCAAAGACTACATTTCGAACCCGTTATGGACATTACGAGTTTTTGGTAATGTCATTCGGACTGACTAATGCTTCGGCAGCATTCATGGACTTGATGAATAAAGTTTTCAAGCCATACTTAGATAAATTCATGGTAGTTTTCATTGACGACATCTTGATCTACTCGAAGATAGAAGAAGAGCACGCTGAACATCTGAAGATTTACTTTGGAAGCACTAAGAAAGGAGAAGATGTTTGCGAAATTTTCTAAGTGTGAATTTGGATGGAGAAGGTTCAATTCTTAGCTCACGTGGTGGATAAGAATGGAATCTCAGTAGACCCTGCAAAGGTCAAAGCAGTGAGTAATTGGGAACAGCCAAGAACACCAACAGAGGTGAGAAGTTTCTTAGGGTTAGCTGGGTACTATCGAAGATTCATCCAGGATTTTTCTAAGATAGCAACCCCGTTGACCAATTTGACAAGGAAGACGGTGAAGTTCGTATGGACGGACAAATGCGAAGAGAGTTTTTAAGAGTTAAAGAAGAGATTAAGCGAAGCGCCTGTGTTGTCACTACCCGATGATGCGGGAAATTTTGTGGTGTATAGTGATGCATCACACAAGGGACTTGGTTGTGTGCTAATGCAGCATGACAAGGTCATTGCGAATGCATCACGATAATTAAAGGACTACGAAAAATGATACCCTACTCATGACTTAGAGTTAGCGACAGTAGTTTTTGCGTTGAAGATATGGAGGCATTACTTATACGGAGAGAAATGTGAGATATACACGGACCACAAAAGTCTGAAATATATCTTCACACAGAAGGAGTTGAATATGCATCAGAGATGGTGGTTAGAATTGATCAAAGACTATGACTGTGATATTCTTTATCACCCGGGTAAGGCAAACGTAGTTGCCGACGCTCTGAGCAGAAAAGGAAGAGAGAAATTGTATCACTTGACAACTCAAGAGGAGTTGATAAGAGAGATGGAGAAATTGGAGATAGAGGTAAAAGGACCGGAGAAGTCTAAAGAGAAGTTGTTCATAATGGAAGCTCGTCCGACATTGTTGGACAAAGTGAAGGAATCACAAGAGAAGTATGAAGAATAAAAAGAAAATCAGAAAGAGGATCGTAGAGAATGAAGAGAAAAGATTCCTAATGGACAAAGACGGTATCTTACAATTTGAAGGAAGAGTGTGGTTACCAGCGGTAATCGAATTGAGAGAAGAGATTTTTCACGAGGCACACAATACGACGTATTTCGTTTATCTAGGAGGCACTAAGATGTACTGAGATTTGAGGCAACACTTTTGGTGGCCCAATCTGAAGCGAGAAGTCGCAGAGTGCATTAGTAGATGTCTGACTTGCCAACGCGTTAAAGCAGAGCACCAGCGGCCGAGTGGTTTGCTAAAACCATTGGAAATACCGGAGTGGAAATGGGAGCACATTACGATGGACTTCGTGGTAGGACTTCCAGTCACGTAGAAAGGATATGATGCCATTTGGGTTATCGAGGATCGACTAACAAAGACCACACATTTTCTACCAATCAAGATCCGCTATAGTTTGAATCAGTTAGCGAGTCTTTACATAAAGGAGATTGTTTCACGACATGGAGTGCCGGTGTCAATTGTCTCTGATTGAGATCCGCGCTTCACGTTAAATTTTTGGAAAAGCTTACAAGAGAGAATGGGAACACAGTTGAGGTTGAGTACCGCTTATCATCCTCACACAGACGAACAGAGTGAGCAAACAATACAAACGTTAGAGGACATGCTTAGGACTTATGTGATGGATTTCAAGGGAAATTGGGACGACCACCTACCTTTAGTAGAATTTGCGTATAACAATAGTTACCATGCGAGTATTGCCATGCCACCATACAAAGCTCTTTACGGGAGAAAATGCAAGACACCGTTACTGTTGGGACGAAGTCGGAGAGCGACGAATACTCGGGACCAGAGTTAGTACAACAAACCGCAAACGTGGTGACAGTGATAAGAGCCCGACTAGTAGCAGCTCAAGATAGCCAGAAAAAGTAAGCAGACTTGCATTGACAAGACCGAGACTTTAAAGTCGGCAGTTTCGTATTCTTGAAGGTATCTCCTTGGAAGGGAAAATTCTGTTTTGGCAAGTAGGAAAAATTGAGTCCAAGATTCATAGGACCGTTCGAGATACTGAAGCGAGTGGACGATGTGGCATACAAAGGTGCATTACCACCTGAATTGGAGCACATCCACAACGTGTTCCACATCTCCGTGTTACGACCGTACAAGGCCGACTACAAGCACGTGATTTCTTACGAGCCCATTCAAGTGGAGAAGAATCAAACGTATAAAGAAATTCATGTCCAAATATTAGATAGGAAAGAGCAAACCTTAAGAAATAAAGTTATTTCATCTATAAAAGTACTTTGGCGTAACCACGATGTCGAAGAGGCTACGTGGGAGTTAGAAGATAGGATGATGAGGGATTATCCCCATCTATTTGTGTAACCTTGTAGCAATTCCGAGGACGAAATTTTTATAAGGGGGGAGGATGTAATACCCGAGAATTTTTGAATATTATTAAATGAATATATTAATGAAAATGAATATTTATTTGAATATAAATATTTATGTGATATGAGATGAATTAATTCGAATGACTACAAATTGAAATTATAATAATTGAAGAAGAATGTGGAGTTTATGATAAGCTCGTAATGCCTTGTGTGGCACGAGAATAGAAATAATGATGAGTTAATTAATTCGAGGACGAAGGAATTATTAAGTGAACAATTAATCTACATTAATTGTTAATTGCTATTATGAGAAATATAATAATAGTATGTTGATTTATTATTATTGCAAGTAATAGAACAATAATAAGTAACTTGTTTATAAATATAATAAGATTATATTTATTTAAATCATTAAGGAATGTGATAATTTATCATAATAATTGTTGTTAAGGGTATATTAACGAGAGGAGGATTAATTAATTGATAAGATGAGTAATTAATTAATATTGATTAATTGTTATGGAGATTAATAAAACGTAAACGAGTAGATTATTAATATAATTTGCTCGAGTAATTGTTATGTGCAATGAATGCGACAATTAAATGTATATAGTTTAGTGGTTACAACTATATTATATAATGCAATGTGACACATTAATGTGACTATACTATATATATAGAAACGATATGACTAATTAAATAAGTATATGAATACATCATGAGACTATGTGACAATGTGAGTGTGGACATTAAATTAGTACCTCATGATTATATGTGAACCATTGTTGATTAATGATTATTTCAATATTTTATATAATTGAATAAGAGGATTGGGATAATATGATGTGATAATACTCAATTGAATTACATTGTGACATTAAAATTACAACCTAAGCATGTATTATATGAATACAACTTAGGTATATAATATGTGCAAACTAACATAAGTGTTGTGTATATATTAATGTTGCTACAATGCTGAGATATATTGCTTGTCCCTCAATAAGAGTCTCATTCTCCCTCACACGTGAACACTCAAGGCTAGTCTATTCCTATAACATCAAACTCAACAAACATAGATAGCAATCATCAATGGGGGAGTGGCCTCAGTAGTGATAATCACCAACCAACCAACTACTCCTCCATAGCCGTCATGCAATTCTTCAATCCATGGGTTTGATTTAGTGGAAGATTTCATTGTCTGTGTAACTAAAACTCTATAAATTGAGCTCTCTCCTTCATATTTCATTTTGCTGAGAAATCTATTAAGTAGAGCTAGTATACTGAGAGAGAGAGAGACTTCAGTTGCAGAAAGTTCATTTCAGTTCTAGCAGCAAGCTTAATCTAGCTTAGTAGAGGTATATCTCCCAATGTTCTTTATTTCTTTAAAATTTTAATTATTGATTATACTTGAATTCATTGGATTGGAGCATGGTAGTTAGATGATATGTTAGATTATATGCAAGTTTAAAATGTAATGTGGCTGATTATAATTGAATTGGTGAAGTAATTTTGATGTTGGGATTGGAAACTTTCGAAGCAGGAAACTCTCTAGTATGAACCAAACACGGCACAGCTGCACCGATTTTATACTGAGGCGCAGTGCAGCTGCTCCAGTCTCTAAAACCAGACTCTAATTTTTGCTGCAATCTGATAAGCCATATCATGTTCAAATAAGTTTAAGCAAGCTTGATGACTGGTTTAACATGTGTAGTGGTATACCTAGACCTAGTGTGAACATGTTTTACTATGATTAGTATGCATGATTGATAACGTTATAGATTTCAAAACAAATTTAGAATTTTAGAAACGAACTTAATATATATGCATGCCATGTTAATATACTGACCTTGCGAGCATGTTAGTATGACCTAGAAATGCATGAAAAGCATGTCAACTTGTGTGTATATGTTTCATAATGTAACATGAACCTACAGACCTCACTAGTGAACATTTTTAACGAAAATGTAAGTTTTAAAGGTGAACCTTGGCATGTAAATATCATATATGCATTCTGATTTTGCGAGCATGATTATATGAGTTGTTAAGCATGAAAAGTTAGTCTAAGGTATTGTAATCACAATAGCATACACGGTTTGCGTTTAAAGTGATTTTAAAGACTAAAACTCGAAAGTTTTGGAAAACTAAAGTGGTATGGACCAAGGCCTTAGTGTTCTGATATTTTTTAACATGTTTAATAGTGCGTATAACATCACTAGTATATCATACATGTGTACTAGCTTGTTAAATTCAATGAAAGGTTACACAAGCATGAGTTAAGCATGTTTTTAAAGTGATAAACAATGCTAGTTATGAATAAATGATGTGGACAATCGCGAGCATGTATATTACAATTTATATGACCTTCTCGCATGTACATATGGTTAATCTAGTAGGCCTTATGATTTCATGACCCTATTTGGCCTTAAATTCTTAGAAATCCTAAACTAAGACCCTAACATGTAAAGGTGAGCTTAGGATGGTTATACGTATATGTCAAGTCTACTAGTATGTATGTATGATAAGTGTAATTGTTTTAGTATGCTTACGTGTCGGACAGAAACTGCAGGCAAAAGCCCAACCTTGGTCTGGCCAGGGGGCAGCGCAGCTGCGCCACCCCTAGGCTTGACCATGGCGCAGCTGCGCCAGTCTGGATTTTATATTTGACTGTTCTGCTTAGTTCTGATGGTTTCTGATTTGTGCTAATTGGTTTATAATGATATCTAAGCAGCTAAACAAGTCTAATTGATACTGATATATGATAGTAGCATTCTATGAAGATGTTCAATTGAGAAAAGGAATTCCATAGATAATGAGAACCTAATCGATTAAAGCAATATGACATAATGTTATACGAGTGTTACTTGACTTCGTGGTGACTTGTAAACTAATTTTGTGCTATAAGTACACAGGGTGTGTAATGGAATATGTAAAGAGTATGCAACTAAGTTAGACGTGTATGTATACATTTAAAACTTATATATCATGCATGAGTATACGTAACTAATGAATATCCTATATGCGTAACTATATTACTATAGAAATTCAAAGTGTTGATTAGCTTTTCGTGGATAACTACACATAAGGCAAGTTCTCTAACTTACACTCTTTTACGGTGCAAGTATCCTATCCTTGTGTTTACTTTATTCAACGGATATTGTAAGCAAGTATTCGAACCCTATTCTTTATTGAGCATTATTTGAGCTTGTACTATTATTGGTTGTACAAGAAAATCCTTGAAAGTATAATTCATATCTCATGACTTAATACTTCGTAAGTTTAGAAATGAAATTGCTTTCAAACCTTGATTTCGAACGATAATTGTTCAAGTATATTTTTTTAAAAGAAAACTGTCTAAGCCATTGATTCGGCTAGACTATTGATATATGATCGAAAGCTATCCAAACCAAATTAACTTGGTGCGGACTCTTACAACTGAGATGAACAACCCTCTTGGTAGGGGAATTATATATTTGTCGGGGAACCGACGTGCGCACATGAGAATGATTAAATGTTATGCATAACGTAGGGTACTTTAGGCTGATCACCTGTTGTACTCGTTTTGTAGAATTATTAGTCTATTACTGTAAATTCTAGGAGAAGTTCATAGTCCTTAGTGACTGCTCAGTACTCATTACTTTGAAATCTTGAATTGATTAATCGTTGAATATTACTGATATTTTCTGTCCATAGCGACTATTGTTGATAATCATCGATACTTCTTGCTATCTTTGAACAATCATTATTGTTGTACCCTTGAGAAATTTAAAACTACATTAAACACCCTTGTTGTTATATTACTTGCTGAGCAAACTTGTTGCTCATTCTTGCTTTTTCCTAAAAACATTTCAGTTAAGGCAGAGCAGGGTGGACCTTCGGGCGTCGATAAGGGCAAGGGCAAGGCTACCGACTAGCTTGTTCCTTTATGTTTTAAAATCTTTGGTATTGTATTAAGACTATTTCAGAACTATGTTTAAGATTAAGTAAAGTTATGTAATAAGTCTTTATTTGATATTATTATGTAATCTATTAAGTACTGTAGGTTGCGAGACTTGGGGGAAATAATTATAATAAATCATTGTATATTATTCTATATTAGATCTTTCGCTGTGAATGTATGTTTAGATACTATTATTATATTATTGTGAGAACGTGACGAACCGAATTCGAGCGACCAGTGGCGGTCCGAATTTGGGGGCGTCACATGTGGTACCTCCCTTAGGAGGCAATCCCATCTGCTATTTATTACTGGACTCCTCTGGGTGCTTCCATTGTGAGGCTCAGGAAAGGCACCACTCAGATCCGCTCCAATTGAAAAATGGATGTTTTCATCAAGTAAATTGCGAAGATCTGGGAACCAATTTCAAAAAGCCCGTGAGAGTAACCCTAAGATAGGTTAGCCTCTGATAAACCAAATGCGTGGTGTGTCTCTTCATGCCCTATTCACTCTTTCGCGTATATAAATAGCACTCATCTTAAACTGTCATTCGTACGTCTTTCTTATCCTGTCATCAATTCGACTAACCCGTTGTTTTGTAGGAAAAGATTAAAAAACCATTAAACTGATGCATAGCATATCATGCATCTCTGTCCACCAATATCCAGTCTAAACTAGATATCGATTTTGTGCAGATTGGTCCTAGAACTCGATTCTGAGCCAAAAAGGTCCGTTCACCACCAGTCAAAATGGTTAAGGGTTGTTCGTCAGAATCTATTCCGGTATCTCGAGAAGAATTCGAGGAGTTTAAGAAACAGATTGCTGAGATGACCACCCGTTAAGAGAGCTGTGTAAAGTATCTCCAGAACCCAAACGGAAGAATCAGACTGAATCCTCCTCTCAGGGAGAAGTCCGAAGAACACTAGGAAAGGATAATGATACTCGGACATCTACTCTAATGTCCCCACTCGACGTCAAAATAGCCAAGGAAGACCCGGTCCAAAAGATGACAAGGGAAATAGTAGACCTTCGAGAGGACAGAGAAATAAGAGACATCAGGAAGAAGATGCGACAGATGGAGGATGCTATCAGATCTATGAAGGGAACAGGATCCCACAGAAGTGTTACTTATTCTGATTTATGTATCTTCCCAAAGCCAGATACCCTGATAAATTTTAAGTCCTGAAATTTGAGAAATATAACGGTTTAGGCGACCCTTACACCCATCTGAAGGTATACATAGGCGAGTTAGGATCATATGCCGAGGATGAAAACCTCCGAATGCATTTGTTCCAAAAAAGCCTTACTGGTGAAGCCCGAACTTGGTACGCCTGGATTGATAACTCCAAGGTCCATGGTTGGGAAGATTTAGTCCATGCTTTCCTCAACCAGTACAGCTTCCAATCCCAAATGGCCCCTGATCGCTACCAAGTGACCAAGGTTAAGAAACTGAGCAATGAATCATTCAGGGATTACGCGCAGAGGTGGAGGCGCATGGCAGCCCAGGTTAACCCGCCAATGGATGAAGCTGAGATGGTGATGACTTTCATCGATATCCAAGAAGCGCTTTATTACAAGAGAGTCCTAGCGGGAATAGGCAAACCATTTTCTGAAATGATAAAACACGGGGAGATGGCATAAATGGGCCTAAAGTCCAGCAAAATCAAAGACCTCACGACCTTGGAAGCAGTCGCCGAACATATACTGTCTAGCAACTATGTGAGCGCTCCTAAGATGATACACAAGGAGAGCGATGAAGATGTATCCTTTGTTTCATAGGGGAAATCTATGAGACTCGACAATAGTGCCTCTGGTGTGCTGTCGCAGACAACCAAAAATAAAACCTTACTGCAAAAGATAATTATGTAATAGTGCAAGTAATAGTCGATCCCACATAGACCGATTAATCCATTTTTATACTATATATTCCAAAAGAGGGTTTTTTTTTGAATATTATTAATTAAAATAAACTAATACACAAAATAATGTAATAAAATAAATCAGGAAAATAAGCCTTGAATTAAGTCAACTTATACCTTAGAAACATACACTGATCATTGACTCAAGCATACACAATTAATACTTTGAATATTCATCGTTAGAATCAATTCACCATTTAGAATCATTCCATGTCTTTTCTTAATTTTAGTTAGATAGAAACAAGCAATCTAAAGAACTCTATCTACTAAAAAACTTTAGACAAGCGCTAAAAGTTTAATCTAGTAGAAGTTTTAAGAATCAGAAAAATCGATGAAGCTAAACAACACAAGTACAAGCGGTTGCATTTAATTCAGTTGAATATTCTTCCTAAGATATAATAATCTTGTGATCTGTAGTCAATTATTAATCTTAGTTACTTCACAAATTAGAGTGACCAAACGATTACGGATTTGATGTCTAATTTAGTAGTAGATTTCAATGAATAACAAACTAGTATGAATCCTAGCAATTAATCAAATCAATCATATAAATTCAAGCGCATAATAATAATCAATACTCAAAATATTAATTGAACAAATAAAATCAATTAGATCTCACGGTGTAATAATCTAAGGCTTCCGTCTTCTTAATCCAAGAACAAGAGTTTAGCCACACATGGCTATAGAATCACCAAAGAATAATTAAGAGAAAAGTATTTCTATTGATTAAAAACTAAGATCCCCTCTATATACTTGATTAAGTCCCTTATATATTGTATACTAGCAGCCATATCATACCCTAGCTTTCACACTATGTTGCACCAATCCTAGTCGTGAAGAGAAAGTCACCAGCTACTAGTCGCGTCGCGCCTCCCCGCCCCAGCGGGGCAAGCTATTGTCCAGGTGCTTCAAAACCCGTCCCGACGGGTAGTTCCTTCTTTCGGGCCCCGCCTCAGCGGGGATCTGCTGCTTTGCATGCTGAAACTTGGCCTTGTATGTTCCTTTTGCATCTATTTTGTTTCCTTGGTCCAATAATGCTCAATTTGTCTCCAAATTATTTCCAAAGTCACATAACCCTTTAATTGTACCTAAAATAAAAATATAAGAACAATGAATGTATTTAGGAACAAAATAAATATAAAAGAATAAGCATTAAGGGATAAAAATATAACATATTTCATTCTTATCAAATTGCCCCACACTTATCTTTTGCTCGTCCTCAGGTGAAATAAAAATAAACTATAACACAAAAAATCAACCAAACAAATCTGATAAATTTGAGCCACGAGTTAATATGAACTTCAACATTAACCTCAAAGATTCAAAATAATAACTCTGGAAAAACTTCAAAGCAATGTATCATCTGGAACCCAAATTTATTTATCAATCTTACTTTACTCTCAACCCCTTGTGCGTGTGTGAATCCACATGTATCAAACCAATCAGACCGCAAAAAAATTTATGAAATCGAAGCCTTAAAGGAAAACGAGAAACTTAACCACTTATTTTTACACAAATCTCAGTTAACACCAGCAGATAACATTAAAGGATCAAAAGGCTTTTATTTCTTTCTTATTTTTTTCTTCTTTGGTAAGTGCATTTTATGCTCCATCTTACTAGCGAGTGCGTTTTACGCTCCATCTCACATGTCACGTGTTTATGAGTGAGTGCGTTTTACGCTCCATCTCAGCCCACCACATGAATCATTATATATATTTTTTCTTCTTCTCTTATTTTTTTCTTCTTCAATCTTGCAAACTTTGCCTAAATCATTTTCCCTTTTTTAAATAATACCTCATATCAACTTCAAGTAATGATCAAACAAATGATAGAGTTCCAAAATTTCTCCCCTAGACATTTAATCAGATAAATTTCTTCCAAATCAAAACTAGTTCGAACAAATAGATATGTGCTCAATAATGAAGGGTCTCAAATAAAGTAATAATCAACAAAGAAAACCAAATTTAGATTGCCCATTGTTTATCCGTCTTCTAAGAAGTTATCAAAAAGAAATCAACATTTTATAATTGGTCAAGAATCAAAATCCAAATTAACTTATTGCTCAAGTGAGACATCCTAACACTACCCCATTTTCGTAGGAAACACGATTGCACTTAGCATGTGCAACAAGCCTTTAAACCCCAAGGTTACCCCAAGTGGACGAGTTTTGTCTCGTGAGGGTTTGCAGTGAATATACCTACAAAATTCCAATAAATATCCTAAATCTTTCCCCCCACACTTAAAACTTACATTGTCCCCAATATACTAAAATGCGAAGAAATGTAAAGAGATACTCCCCTATGGGTTGCCTCCCATGCAGCGCCTTTGTTTATGGTCTTTGGCTCGACTCAACGCTTCCTTTGAGTTAATTAGTATAGACCGGATCCTCAAGGTCCACATTCACCATTTTTTCTTCTCGGAACCCTCATAGAAATATTTGAGTCTATAACCATTCTCCTTGAACACTTTAGAAGTTGCTAAACTTTTGATTTCAACTGCACCATGAGGAAAAACATTAGTAACAACAAAAGGTCCATTCCAATGAGAACTTAACTTACCTGGAAATAAATAAAGCCGTGATTGGTAGAGAAGAACTTTTTGACCAATTTGAAATTCTTTCCTAGAGATCTTTTTGTCATGAAAAGCTTTCATTTTTTCTTTGTAAATCCGTGCGCTCTCATAAGCATCATTACGAATTTCTTCCAACTCTTGCAGTTGCAACTTTTGGTGTTCTCCACTTTCATCCATCTTCATATTGAAGCTCTTAATAGCCCAATAAGCTTTATGTTCCAACTCAACGGGCAGGTGACATGGTTTCCCAAATACTAATCTATAAGGTGACATCCCAATGGGTGTTTTGAATGCGGTCCGATATGCCCATAAAGCGTTGTCCAAGTGCAAACTCCAATCTTTTCTACTTGGGTTAACTGTCTTTTCAATGATTGCTTTGATTTCTCTATTTGACACCTCTGCTTGTCCATTAGTTTGCGGGTGACAAGAAGTTGACACCTTATGAGTCACATGGTACTTCCTCAACATTGCTCCCACAATTCGATTGCAAAAGTGAGTCCCTCGATCACTGATTAGAGCTCTTGGAATGCCAAACCTAGAAAAGATGTTAGATTAAATAAAATCTGCAACCACTTGAGAATCGTCAGTCCTGGTGGCTTTGGCTTCCACCCATTTCGAAACATAATCAACAAGTAAGATATAAGTATAACCGAAAGATACAGGAAACGGCCCCATGAAATCAATTCCTCAAACATTAAAAATTTCACAATATAGTATGGGGGTTTTCAACATCTCATTTCATTGGGAAATATTAACTGTCTTTTGACAATTATAGCATGACTTACAAAACAAATATGAATCTTTGAATAGAGATGACCAAAAGAAATCACTTTCTAATACTTTCCTTGTTGTTCTCTTGGCTCCAAAGTGACCTCCACATGCATAAGTATGAAAAAAGTGAGAATAGAAGCAATTTCACTTTCAGGGATGCATCTTCGTATTATTTGGTCGGCACAATGCTACCATAAGTAGGGATCATCCCACACATAGTGCTTGGCATCACTTTTGATTTTATCTCTCTGAGCCTTGGACAAACCAGAAGGTAAGATGTTAGTAGCCAAATAATTCACAATATTTGCATACCAAGGCATGGTTGTACTTGCAAAAAATAAATGTGCATCTGGAAACTCTTCTTTCAGTTGAAGTTCATTATGCACATTAACTAAATGGCTCAAATGATCCGCAACACTATTCTCCGTTCCTCTGTTGTCCTTAATTTCCAAGTCAAATTCACTCAAGAGAAGTCTCCATCTTATCAATCTTGGTTTCGCCTCTTTCTTTGTCATCAAATAATGAAGAGCTACATGATTAGAGTACACAATAACTTTAGTACCAAGCAAATAAGATCGAAATTTTTCTAAAGCAAAAACAACAGCTAAAAGCTTTTTTTCCGTAGTAGAATAGTTTTGTTGGGCATCATTTAAAGTCCTTGACACGTAATAAATGGCATGTGATGTTTTTCCAGTTCCTTGGCCCAAAACAGCTCCTACTGTATAGTCACTTGCGTCACACATTATCTCAAAAGGAATGGTCCAATCAGGTGGTTGAATAACTGGAGTGGATGTCAGTGATTCCCTCAATTTATCAAACGCCTTGCGACACTCCTCATCAAATTCAAACTCTGCATCCTTTTGTAGTATACTGCATAGGGGTGATGCTATTTTGGAAAAGTCCTTGATGAATCTCAGATAAAAACCTGCATGTCCAAGAAAAAAATGAATTTCCCGAACACTAGTGGGATATGAAAAAGATTGAATAACATCAACTTTTGCTTTATCTAATTTAATTCCCCTAGATGAAACAACATGACCCAAATCTATACCTTGTTCAACCATAAAATGACATTTTTCAGAGTTTAAGATAAGGTTAGTTTCTATGCATCTTTGAAGAATAAGTGTAAGGTTATGCAAACAATTATCAAATGAGTCTCCATAGACTGTAAAATCGTCTATAAAAAGTTCAATGATATGCTCAATATAATCTGAAAATATGCTAACCATACACCTCTGAAAGTAGCCGGTGCGTTGCTGTGGCACCCCCGAATCCGAGTCCTCTGACCCTGGTCCGGTCGCCACGAAACAATACTAACATCCACCTTTAAGTAACATACGATAACTAAAATGCGGTATATAATAAACGTACGTCGTTCATTCAAAAGGTGTTACTAGTCCCAAGATTCGATAACCATAATACATCAATACAAATATACCCTAGAATAAACATTAGGGTTCATATTACATTAACAGTAATTAAACAAATCACAAAGATAAAGTTTGCTCCTTGCAAACCAACCTAAATCTTTCCTGGCTCGGGCTTAACTGCAATATAAGTCATGATATAGCAAGAATGAGCAACAAGTTTGCTCAGTAAGTTTAAATACAACAATAAAGGATATATCATGATGAATGGAAAAATGTCTGACAATGATTTCAACAAAATGAATATCTTAAAGATTCAACAATATGATTATCTGAATGATTCAATAATATGAATATTAGAACAATTCAACAATCTGTATGATTCAATACTATGAATATCTGTATAATTTAGAGATATGAATATCTGTAAGGTTCAACAACCTGCATGATTCAACACTATGAATATCTCAACGATTCAATAATATGACTATTAAAAGCAAAGATAATAATTGCCTTTAGAATAACTGATAGTCGAGTAGACTCTGAACTATAACTTTCCAATGGGTTCAATAGCTAATTGACCCTTTTAGAATTACTGGCTTCTGGCTACAGAAACTAAGTACCTCGAGAAGATCAGCCTCGGGCACAACGTGAATATGCATAACACTTAAATCTGCTTACTCGTATCATATATATTAGATACCTGGGCACACTCCTACATATGAGGGGTGTTCTGTTCCGCCTAAGAATCCTTACCATCAATTGGTTTGGATAGCTTCAAAGAAAACTTCGTATAATAGTCTGACCGAGCAAAGGTTCAAACTCTTACTGACATAGTTCAAGAAATTTAGAACCTTGAATAATGTACAAGTCCAAGACTGTACGAGCTCAAATGCACTAGGTGCAGACATCAATAATATCAATGTGGAATAATTGATAAGTAATTAAACCACTAAATAACATGCTTGGAAATAAAGTTCAAGAAATTAAGTAAACAACTTTTGATTCAACAATAACCTACTCAATACAATATGAGAATGATAGAGAACTTGCACAAAGTGAAGTTTAGAATTTGCACAATATAGGAATTTGTGTAAGTTCGGGGAACTTGCACAATACTCAACGTGTGAAGTTCGGGAAACTTGCACAATACTCAACGTGTGAAGTTCGGGGAACTTGCACGATAATAAATTCCTTGCATAAAGTAAATGCATAGGGTAGGACATTTGCTTACAACGTTCTTTGAGTAAAGTAAACACAAAGATAAGATACTTGCACAATATACGAGTTTGTATAAGTTTAGAAAACTTGCATAATAAAGAAATGAAGTTCGGGAATTTGCAAAAAAACCAAAGTGTGAAGTTTAGGAAACTTTCATAATAACCAAAGTGTGAAGTTCAGAGAACTTTCACAATAATCAAAGTGTGAAGTTCAGGGAACTTTCGCAATACTCAAAGTGTAAAGTTCGGGGAACTTTCACAATACAAAAATGTGAAGTTCGGGGAACTTTCACAATAAAATAATAACCTGCTCAAAATACAATATGAGAAGGATAGGAAACTTGCACCAAAAACAAGTGAAGTTTAGAAACTCGCTTACACGGTTTATTGAATAAGGTAGTACAAGAATTTTAGGATACTTGCATTCAATATAACAATCAACTGAAGTTAGGAAACTTGCAATATAATAATATCCTGCTCAATATAAATTTGAGTAAGGTTAGGGAGACTTGCATTCAAATCAAGTAAAGTTTAAAAAACTCGCTTATAACGTTCTTTGAGTAAAGTAAACACAAGGATAGGATACTTGCTCAAATATAACTTGAGGAAGATAGGGAACTTGCACAAATAAGGAGTGTAAGTCAGGGAACTTGCAAATAATACAATAACGGGTTCAAAAGAACTTGCACAATCAAAGAGTGAAGTTCCGGAACTTGCCTGTTTGCTCAGCTATAATTAATTCTAGCTTTAATAGAACTGCATTGGAACGACCTAGCATTAACAAGTCGGCCTCTCCAATTAGTATATATAAACTAATATAAGTTCACACATACAAGACACTAGTCATTATATAATTCTATCACATAGTTCACGTAAGTCAATCTAATCCTGTCTTAGATTTAATAATTTTAGATTGTCTAATTCATAAGCATCAACATAGGCTTGAACACATAGCACTTCCAGTTACTGATATAAATCAACACATATGTTTATCAAGTTTATAATCTCCCATTCGAAACTAGCATGCTCGTCCTAATCCAATTTCGAAGTCATATGATTTCATGCTGGTAAACCTTTAATTAAACAAGTTCATACTTTAAAGGTTCCCTACTCCGGTCATACTATCTCATAACAAGGCTAAACAATACCTAATATGTATGCTCGAGTATACCACACACATATACTTTAATCACGTACTTCATACTTGAAGTTCATTTTCTATAATTTAGCATGCACATGTGAAATTAGTATATAAACAAATGAGGTTCATGACAATACGTCTATAGGCATAATGACATCCTAATAAACATGCTTGCATGATTATAATATAATTCACATAGTAATCAATGCTAATTAGCTTCCACATTCTAAGTTTCCATTTGCAAAGTACACTAAGTTAAAAAGACAACACAGTACATGTAAAGCATCTTGTAACCGTTATTCTCATGTATTAGAATGCATACATAAGTCACATACATGTATCTAAGTGGTCACAAGTCTTGGTTAAGTTCTCTTTTCAAAGTTCTTAAGTTTTCCTTTGTAAACTCCTTAAATCCCTCAATCTCGAATGCTAATGTGTACAACACTTTAAACGCACATTTCATGTCAATGTAAACATACTATTATGCTCATAATATCAAAATATACACATGCTACTTATATGACAAGGTTCGCATTCAAAACTATAAGCTTCATTTTCAAAACATAAGTTTTCCTTTGTAAACCTTTGAGTCTCTCAAACACGTATGCTAGTGCGTGAACATACTTTAAACGTTCGTAGTCTATACGGTTATGTTCATGAAATCAGAATGCACATATGTCACACGGTCTCAAAGTTCATGCTCGAAATCATAAGTTTATTTTACAAAACATGAGGTTTCCTTCCCTAATATGTGCTAGCATGCTCACCAGTGTGTATGTTGTTGTATTAAAGAACTTATACACAATAAGTAAATCAGTATTCAAGCCTGTCCAAAGTGGTATCATCAAGTTAGCATGAGCAGTTTGCAAAAAGAACAAAATTTTTGCAGGCAGGCACTGGCGCAGCTGCGCCGCTGGCCAGTGCAACACTGGCGCAACTGCGCAGGTTGGCGGCCAGACACAGAGCAGTGCAGTTTTCGGCAGTTCTGCAATTCCAACTCAAATTTTCTCCAACGAAAATCATTCTAACAATTTCTAACATAATTCTAACATGATTATAACTCCATATAACCCTTAGCAATGATATATCACAATTCAATTATCCAAACCATGAACAATTCAATAATTAAGAACTTTAAAAATTTACAGACAATGAGAATGGAAAGTGATATACCTCTGTTAAAGGAACTTGCTGATATCTCTCACCCTCTCAATTCACAGACTCTCACTATAATGTATACTCACTCTAGCTTGCTTGGTAGGATTCTCAGCAATTGCAATATAGAAGAAGAGAAGGCTTAATTTATACGCAATTTCAATATCCGGCTCTAGATATTGTTCCTCAAATCAAACTAATGGGAGATGCAATTAGCTAATGGTTATCAAATAATGGGTGAGGAGTTGGTATATCTCATCATAATCTCCACTCCTTTGTTCATTATTGCTACAAGGCTATCCTAGCTTTGCTGAGTTTGAGGAGTGTAGGTACGTGAATGAGAAATGAGGGTGGGACTCTTATTTAGGGACAATGTAAACTCAGCCTTTGCAATTGTCTATATATTATGTATGCTGAACACTTAGCACAATATATACATACTTAGATTATATAATGTATATGCACATAGATATACTTAAGTTATATGTATTTATTCTATATACATTTAAATGGGAGCTACAATGTTATTTCTAATGAACAAATAATGATATAATGTATCAAGTAAGGTATATACATATAATCCATGTACATTATATAAACACTAAATATCAAGCACTTGGGTATATTTACTACGCATTATCATAACTGTTAATAACTTGCTAAAATCATTTATCAATTGATAATTATTTATTGATATTACTATATGTTGATGAGGCATATATGAATGTTTACTCACCCTCTTCATGTCACATAAACAATATTATTATTTAACTCTATTAATGCAATCAATCTTACTATGTAGTCTACATATATAATATAGAGACATTAAAGTGTCACCATGTACTATATATAGTTAACTATCATATATTAAGGGTTTAGTATAACATATACTTGCATATAACAATTAATCAATTAACCAAGTAAATATAATATTATTATATTTATTAATCTCTTACTCATTAATTATTATTTATTCATAATAATAATTAATCAATACATAATCAATTAATTACTCAAATATAAATAATTAATTCCGATTAAATCTCTACACTATATTCCAGAAATTTGAATATATAATTTACTAACACTTTTATCAATATTCTGATATAAAAGTCTTAGGGTTAATCTACTAATTTAAATAACCATTAGTGATTCCCTTCAATAAAAATCATAGCATTTATTCGCATAGGTTAAATTCCCATATGCACATAACCACATAAGGTTTAAACAAGTTTGAAAAATTAACTCCTAAAAATTTTAAATCACATATAAAATTAATAAGGAGATTAAATTTCCTGGTCGTTACATCCCTTCCCCCCTTATAAAAATTCCGTCCTCGAAATTGTAAAAATAAGGTTACTCCAATAAAAACGTATAATTCGCTCTTATCACTTAGATAATCTCTACCGTCTGCTGTACCACTTCTGGTCCCAATAGTCGACGTTCACCTACCTCGTCTCAATACAACGGTGCTGATACTCTTCCATAAAATGCTTCTAGCAAAATCTCTTCTCTTAGTTCTAGTACTAACGGTACCCAAATTCGTCCTTTAAATCTTAGCAGGTCAGTGCTAGCAATCTTAAATTTCAACTCATCACCTTCAGCTAATCGGTTCTTGATGTTATCATAATCTTCGTCCTTCTCTTGTGCCTCCTTATCCTTATCTAATAACGTCGGGCTTACTGACACTGTAATTAATCTCTCTTTGGTCTCCATCGGATACTTAACCTCTAAGTCTATTCTTTCAAATTCTTTCACTAATTCTTCTGAATGGTCAACCTCGATAACTTCCCTCTACCTTTCCTATCCAAGGCATCTGCCACTACGTTTGCTTTGCCTAGATGGTACAAAATCTCACAATCATAATCTTTGATCAATTCTAGCCATCGGCGCTGCCTCATATTTAATTCCTTCTACGTGAAGATATACTTCAGACTGTGTATATCTCACACTTCTCGCCATATAATTAATGCTTCCAAAACTCCAAGGCAAAAACTATTGCTGCTAAATCTCGTTTGGGAATACATCCACGAATTCCCTTCAAATCGGTATAACAGTTCCTATGAATGTATTCTACGGGGATAACTTCCTTGTTTGCTACTCCTACGCTCATAGTGTGTTCTAATTTCTCACGGGTAAGTCTAACTGTTTAACAAATTTATCAGAAACAAAAGAGCAGGTGACACTTGAATCGAATAACACATATGCATCTATATAATTGATCGGGATGATACCTGACACTACGTCCTTGTTGTTGCGGTTGCCGCTAGCTGCAACGCCCTTTCTCTTCGGGCTGTCCTTGATTTGATGGTCTGTGCTCTACACACGAAACATCCTCCTTTTGACTTATTCGGACATTGAGGAGCCATGTGCCCTGGTTTTCCACAATGATAACATGCGTTCTTCCCCTTCAAGCATTTCCCCTAGTGGTTCCTTCCACAGTTACTGCACTTTAAACTTTTCTTATCCTTTCCCTCGGATTTGCCACCTCCGGATGATTAGCTCTCCATCCATTTATGCTTATTGGGGTTGCTGCCTCCGCCGCTTCCCACTTTCGGTCCTTCCTGGCCAGTCTTCTTATCTTGTTTAAATCGCGCTATGGCTTCAATGCCTCCTTCGGCAATGATGGCCCTTTCCAAAAGATCAGAAAAAATGTTAATCTTCAATACATCTATTGCCTTCTGCACCCATGGTTTCAATTGTAATTCAAATCTCTCTGCTTTCTTGGCCTCCATATCCACCTGATGCGAGGTGAATCGAGCCCACTCTTTAAATCTTGTCACGTTCTCTGCGACTGACATACCTCCTTGTCTCAGCCCCAGCAACTTAACTTCCATATCTTGTTGCGTATTCTCCGAGAAAAAATTCTTAAATCTATCCCATATAATAACTCCTTCGCCTGCTAGTCCTTTATTGGGTTCCCACCAATTATTAGCTTCGCCCTTCATCATAAAAATGGCAAAACTCGTCTTCTGTGCCTCGGCCACCCGTGCGACCTCAAACACCTTCTCAACTTCTTTTATCCATGTCTGGGCTTCAATTGGGTCCAAGGTTTCCCAGAATTCCAGTGGTCCTACCAATTTAAAGTTCTTACAGCTAGCCAAGTAATGTCCTGGCTGTTTAGCTGCTGGCGAGTTATGTTTTGCATTGCTTCTATTAATAGGTTAACGAAGCTCTGCATTGGGTCGACATTTCCCTCTCCACCATTGCTAACAGATCCTTCCTCCCTCTGGTTCTACGAAAACCCCCTAGGCGCCATGATCCTGAGGACAGGAAGAAAACATTAGGCTTTATGTGATATGTTATTCATGTTAGCATTAAGAAGTTAGGACGTCTATCAATCATAGCTAATTTAAATAAACAACTTCAGTATCACAAAGCGACTCGATGGATCTCCTCAATCCATCACCTATAAACTCTACTTGAGTTTTCTACTAAGGTTATAACTTAGGTTTCGCATTCCTAACATTTATAGCCTAAAGTTTTGATACCAACCTGTGGCACCCCCGAATCCGGGTCCTCTGACCCCGATCCGATCACCACGAAACAATACTAACATCCACCTTTAAGTAACATACGATAACTAAAATGCGGTATATAATAAACGTACGTTGTTCATTCAAAAGGTGTTACTAGTCCCACGATTCGATAACCTTAATACATCAATACAAATATATCCTAGAATAAACATTAGGGTTCATATTACATTAACATTAATTAAACAAATCACAAAGACAAAGTCTGCTCCTTGCAAACCATCCTATATCTTTCCTTTACCCTTGTCCTTCCCTGAGGGCTCGGGCTTAACTGCAATATAAGTCATGATATAACAAGAATGAGCAACAAGTTTGCTCAGTAAGTTTAAATACAACAATAAAGGATATATCATGATGAATGGAAAAATGTCTGACAATGATTTCAACAAAATGAATATCTTAAAGATTCAACAATATGAATATCTGAATGATTCAATAATATGAATATTAGAACAATTCAACAATCTGTATGATTCAATACTATGAATATCTGTATAATTTAGCGATATGAATATCTGTAAGGTTTAACAACCTGCATGATTCAACACTATGAATATCTCAACGAGTCAATAATATGACTATTAAAAGCAAAGATAATAATTGCCTTTAGAATGACTGATAGTCGAGTAGACTCTGAACTATAACTTTCTAATGGGTTCAATAGCTAATTGACCCTTTTAGAATTACTGGCTTCTGGCTATAGAAACTAAGTACCTCGAGGAGATCAGCCTCGGGCACAACGTGAATATGCATAACACTTAAATCTGCTTACTCGTATTATATATATTAGATACCTGGGCACACTCCTACATATGAGGGGTGTTCTGTTCCGTCTAAGAATCCTTACCATCAATTGGTTTGGATAGCTTCAAAGAAAACTTCGTATACTAGTCTGACCGAGCAAAGGTTCAGACTCTTACTGACATAATTCAAGAAATTTAGAACCTTGAATAATGTACAAGTCCAAGACTGTACGAGCTCAAATGCACTAGGTGCAGACATCAATAATATCAATGTGGAATAATTGATAAGTAATTAAACCACTAAATAACATGCTTGGAAATAAAGTTCAAGCAATTAAGTAAATAACTTTTGATTCAACAATAACCTACTCAATACAATATGAGAAGGATAGAGAACTTGCACAAAGTGAAGTTTAGAATTTGCACAATATAGGAATTTGTGTAAGTTCGGGGAACTTGCACAATACTCAACGTGTGAAGTTCGGAAAACTTGCACAATACTCAACGTGTGAAGTTCGGGGAACTTGCACGATAATAAATTCCTTGCATAAAGTAAATGCATAGGGTAGGACATTTGCTTACAACATTCTTTGAGTAAAGTAAACACAAAGATAAGATACTTGCACAATATACGAGTTTGTATAAGTTTAGAAAACTTGCATAATAAAGAAATGAAGTTCGGGAATTTGCAAAAAAATTGAAGTGTGAAGTTCGGGGAACTTTCACAATAACCAAAGTGTGAAGTTTGGGAAACTTTCACAATACTCAAAGTGTAAAGTTCGTGGAGCTTTCACAATACTCAAAGTGTGAAGTTCGGGGAACTTTCACAATACAAAAATGTGAAGTTCGGGGAACTTTCACAATACTCAAAATGTGAAGTTCGGGGAACTTTCACAATACAAAAATGTGAAGTTCAGGGAACTTTCACAATAAAATAATAACCTGCTGAAAATACAATATGAGAAGGATAGGAAACTTGCACCAAAAACAAGTGAAGTTTAGAAACTCGCTTACACGGTTCATTGAATAAGGTAGTACAAGAATTTAGGATACTTGCATTCAATATAACAATCAACTGAAGTTAAGAAGCTTGCAATATAATAATACCCTGCTCAATATAAATTTGAGTAAGGTTAGGGAGACTTGCATTCAAATCAAGTGAAGTTTAAGAAACTCGCTTATAACGTTCCTTGAGTAAAGTAAACACAAGGATAGGATACTTGCTCAAATATAACTTGAGGAAGATAGGGAACTTGCACAAATAAGGAGTGTAAGTCAGGGAACTTGCAAATAATAAAATAACGGGTTCAAAAGAACTTGCACAATCAAAGAGTGAAGTTCGAGAACTTGCCTGTTTGCTCAGCTATAATTAATTCTAGCTTTAATAGAACTGCATTGGAACGACCTAGCATTAACAAGTCGGCCTATCCAATTAGTATATATAAACTAATATAAGTTCACACATACAAGATTCTAGTCATTGTATAATTCTATCACATAGTTCACGTAAGTCAATCTAATCCTGTCTTAGATTTAGTAATTTTAGATTGCCTAATTAATAAGCATTAACATAGGCTTGAACACATAGCACTTCCAGTTATTGATATAAATCAACACATATGTTTATCAAGTTTATAATCTCCCATTCGTAACTAGCATGCTCGTCCTAATCCAATTTCGGAGTCATATAATTTTATGCCGGTAAACCTTAAGTTAAACAAGTTCATACTTTAATGGTTCGCTACTCTGGTCATACTATCTCATAACAAGGATAAACAATACCTAATATATATGCTCGAGTATACCACACACATATACTTTAATCACGAACTTCATACTTGAAGTTCATTTTCTATAATTTAGCATGCACATGTGAAATTTGTATATAAACAAATGAGGTTCATGACAATACGTCTATAGGCATAATGACATCCTAATAAACATGATTGCATGATCATAATACAATTCACATGGTAATCAATGCGAATTAGCTTCCACATTCTAAGTTTCCATTTGCAAAGTACACTAAGTTAAAAAGACAATACGGTACATGTAAAGCATCTTGTAACTGTTATTCTCATGTATTAGAACGCATACATAAGTCACATACATGTATCTAAGTGGTCACAAGTCTTGGTTAAGTTCTCTTTTCAAAGTTCTTAAGTTTTCCTTTGTAAACTCCTTAAATCCCTCAATCTCGAATGCTAATGTGTACAACACTTTAAACGCGCATTTCATGTCAATGTAAACATACTATTATGCTTATAATATCAAAATATACTCATGCTACTTATAACAAGGTTCACATTCAAAACTATAAGCTTTATTTTCAAAACATAAGTTTTCCTTTGTAAACCTTTGAGTCTCTCAAACACGTATGCTAGTGCGTGAACATACTTTAAACGTTCGTAGTCTATACGGTTATGTTCATGAAATCAGAATGCACATATGTCACACGGTCTCAAAGTTCATGCTCGAAATCATAAGTTTATTTTACAAAACATAAGGTTTCCTTCCCCAATATGTGCTACCATGCTCACCAATGTGTATGTTGTATTAAAGAACTCATACACAATAAGTAAATCAGTATTCAAGCCTGTCCAAAGTGGTATCATCAAGTTAGTATGAGCAGTTTGCAAAAAGAAAAAAATTTCTGCAGGCAGGCACTGGCGCAGCTGCGCAGGCTGGCGGCCAGACACAGAGCAGTGCAGTTTTCGGCAGTTCTGCAATTCCTACTCAAATTTTCTCCAACGAAAATCATTCTAACAATTTCTAACATAATTCTAACATGATTATAACTCCATATAACCTTTAGCAATCATATATCACAATTCAATTATCCAAACCATGAACAATTCAATAATCAAGAACTTTGAAAATTTACAAAGAATGAGAATGGAAAGTGATATACCTCTGTTAAAGGAACTTGCTGATATCTCTCACCCTCTCAATTCACAGACTCTCACTATAATGTATACTCACTCTAGCTTGCTTGGTAGGATTCTCAGCAATTGCAATATAGAAGAAGAGAAGGCTCAATTTATAGGCAATTTCAATATCCGGTTCTAGACATTGTTCCTCAAATCAAACTAATGGGAAATGCAATTAGCTAATGGTTATCAAATAGTGGGTGAGGAGTTGGTATATCTCATCATAATCTCCACTCCTTTTCTCATTATTGCTACAAGGCTATCCTAGCTTTGCTGAGTTTGAGGAGTGTAGGCACGTGAATGAGAAATGAGGGGGGGACTCTTATTTAGGGACAATGTAAACTCAGCCTTTGCAATTGTCTATATATTATGTATGCTAAACACTTAGCACAATATATACATACTTAGATTATATAATGTATATGAACATAGATATACTTAAGTTATATGTATTGATTCCATATACATTTAAATGGGAGCTACAATGTTATTTCTAATGAACAAATAATGATATAATGTATCAAGTAAGGTATATACATATAATCCATGTACATTATATAAACACTGAATATCAAGCACTTGGGTATATTTATTACGCATTATCATAACTGTTAATAACTTGCTAAAATCATTTATCAATTGATAATTATTTATTGATATTACTATATGTTGATGAGGCATATATGAATGTTTACTCACCCTCTTCATGTCACATAAATAATATTATTATTTAACTCTATTAATGCAATCAATCTTACTATGTAGTCTACATATATAATATAGAGACATATTAAAGTGTCACCTTATACTATATATAGTTAACTATCATATATTAAGGGTTTAATATAACATATACTTGCATATAACAATTAATCAATTAACCAAGTAAATATAATATTATTATATTTATTAATCTCTTACTCATTAATTATTATTTATTCATAATAATAATTAATCAATACATAATCAATTAATTACTCAAATATAAATAATTAATTCCGATTAAATCTCTACACTATATTCCAAAAATTTGAATATATAATTTACTAACACTTTTATCAATATTCTGATATAAAAGTCTCAGGGTTAATCTACTAATTTAAATAACCATTAGTGATTCCCTTCAATAAAAATCCTAGCATTTATTTGCATAGGTTAAATTCACATAAGCACATAACCACATAAGGTTTAAATAAGTTTGAAAAATTAACTCCTAAAAATTTTAAATCATATATAAAATTAATAAGGAGCTTAAAATTCCTGATCGTTACAGCTGCAAAGTCTGAAGGCCATGCGGCGATACGCAAAAGAACCAAATGGGCATGTAAAAGTTATCTTTTCTTGATCTTCTGGGGCGATTGCGATTTGGAAGTAACCTGAATAACCATCAAGAAAGCAATAATAAGAATGGTCCAGCTAATCGTTCAAGCATTTGATCAATAAAAGGTAAAGGAAAGTGGTCCTTGCGAGTTGCAGCATTTAATTTTCTATAATCTATACAAACCCTCCACTTATTTTGAACTCGGGTGGGAATCAACTCGTCGTTCTGATTTTTCACAACAGTTATTCCAGTCTTCTTAGGAACCGCTTGAACTAGGCTAACCCAACTGCTATCCGAAATAGGGTAGATCACTCCGACGTCAAGAAGTTTGAGAATTTCTTTTTTCACGACATCCATCATTAGAGGATTCAATCTCCTTTGTGGTTGACGGGCAGGTTTCACTTCATCTTCCAACAAGATCTGATGCATGCATGTAGAAGGGCTTATTCCTTTAATGTCAGCTATCGTCCATCCAATGGCCTTTTTATGCTCCTTTAGAACATGCATGAGTTTCTCTTCTCGTGATGCACCAAGTGTGTTGGAGATAATCACTGGTAATGTTTCTCTTTCTCCAAGGAACACATATTTGAGATAACTAAGAAGAGGTTTCAAATCGAGAATTGGTGCCTGCAAAATAGAGGATAAAGACTTCTCGTTAGAAATCGGCAATTCAACATAAAAGATGTTACCTGGTTTTGGAGCTTCATTCAAAGCTGTTACAATTGCTTGCAACTCGGTGCTCAAGGTAAAATTCGCACTTTCTTCATCAAAGTTCTTACTAAGTGCAGTTTCTAATTAATCCTTACCATCAAGTTCAAAGACTTCCTGTGCTAAAGAGTCAATTACATCAACTGAATAAATAGAATTATCATCAGTGGGATATTGCATGGCATCATAAATATTAAACTTCACAATCTTGCCATCAAATTCCATTGAAAGTGTACCACTATGAACATCTATTTTAGGCTTTGATGTCTTTAAAAATGGTCTTCCTAACAAAATAGGAGCATTTTGGTCACTGTTTTCCATATCAAGCACATAAAAATTAGTAGGAAAGATCAAATCATTGACTTACACAAGGACATCCTCAACTATACCTTTTGGATAAGCATTAGATCTGTCAGCTAGCTGTATTACAATACCAGTTTTACTCAAAGGTTCGAGTGATAAAGTAGCATATATAGAATATGGCATGACATTTATAGAAGCTCCTAAGTCTAACATGGATCTTTCAAATCTGATGCTATCTATCGTGCACGGAATAGTGAACATACCTGGATCTTGGCACTTAGTAGGGACTTTTCTTTGAATAACTATTGAGACATTGTCCCCAACCCTTACCTTTTCATTTTTTTATTTCCTGTTTCCTCTTGTGTGTACACAGTTCTTTCAAAAATTTAGCATAACAAGGTACTTGTTTAATAGCATCTAACAATGGAATATTTACCTCGCATTTACGAAACGTTTCATACAAATCTGAATTTTTCTCCTATTTTCTATTTTCTGTTAAAGCAAGAGGGAAAGGAGGTACCGATTTATATTCAGAGAGAGGGGGAAATTTACGCTTAGGTTCATCCTTGTCATTCAGAACACTGCTGTCTGCGTCTTTGGTACCCACATCTGCATTGTCTTGATTCTGTGGTGTAGGCACTGTCTCTTCTGGAATTGCTATCTCTTTACCATTCCTAAAAGTGATTGCACTTGCATTTTCTTTTGGATTCACCACTATTTGAGAGGGTAATTTTCTAGAGCTTTGCGCTTCCAATCGACTGATTGCAGTTGCCATTTGTCCCACTTGCGTACCAAAATTCTGAATACTTGCCCTCGTTTCCTGTTAAAATTGTAACGTGTTAGTGGCAAGTGATTTAACAATATCTTCTAAAGACATAATAGAGTTAGAAGATTGGCCCTGTTGTTTTCTATTGGGATACGATGGTTTGTAATGCTGCTGATTTGGAAAAGTTTGAGTTGCGGGTGGACTTGCTTGTGGATTCCCGTAGCTAAAGTTAAGATGATGTAACGATTGTGATTTTATATAATAATTTGAAATATTTATTGAGTTAAATAAATATTTTATGTGATTTATTTATTGAGTTAAATAAATAAATCATGTGATTTATGGAGTGATTTAATTAAGTGTTATATATTAATTAAATGAATGTGTAATATTTATTTAATTAATGTATATTAATTTTATATTATAGTTCTAATTTAATTGAGAAAATTGAATTAGATGAATTATGTGATGAAGTGTTACATGGATTATAATTAGCGAATAATTATAATTATGTGGCAATTTTATGTGATTAATTGAAGTTAGATTTTAATTGATTAAATTAGATGATTGATATTTAATTAATTAAAATGTGACATTAAAGTATGTGTTAAATGATTTGTTAAAATAAAGAAAAAGGATTTTAAATGATTTTAAACAAACAAGGCCCTTGCTTTTGTTTTAAAGGACTGTTGCCAAACAGGGCCCTTACACTAGCTTAAACCTAAATTACCTAAACCATGGTTAATTTAATAAAATTAGTTTTAAAAAAAATTACATGTTGCCAAACATAGCCTTGTGGCTTTTGAATTTTGTAACTGCTAATTAAAATTATAGTATTAAGTAATAGTTAATACGTATTAGTGATATATCAGTTATATATTGTTCCTATACTACTGTTAGATTAGAAGTTAGTCTGTATAGCTAAGAACAAAGAGAGAAAAGAAGAGCGGAGAAGTTAGAGAAGAGAAGGAAGAAGAAACTTGTGAAGGCTAGAGTTAATCTTTATATTCTTCTCCAATCATCAAAAAGGTAATTACTATATTATAGTTTTAAAGAATTATAATTAGTTGTTCTTCCTTGTTTTGGATTTCTGTAAATTTAGTTTTCTGAGAATTTCATGAAATTGTTAAATCATGAATTTAATATATGTATTGTATCCATGTGTTGATTGTAGTAACTGTATGACATAAGAGGATTTTCAGAAATCAAATTACTGTAGAAATATATTTTAACAGAAAAGTCATGTTTATATGAGTTCATATGGAATTTCATGAGTTTGGTTAATTTTAATTGAGAAATTCATGCAATTGGTATATGTTAATATGCTTATTAGGTAATTACTTGATGCTATCTTCAACTTCGTATATAATGCATATATATAAGTTCGAATTGATGGAGAAAAATACTTACAGTAGATTATTTTTGAGAACATATGAGTTTTCATGAAAATGGCCAAATTGGATTTTAAAACTTGTGATTATCATTATTTAGATGGTTATTATGTTGTAGAAACATGTCGTGTTATGTATTATTGCTTATGTATGGAGTTACAGTGGCTACGCTACTGTAATTTTCTATTTGTTGGCTTGTATGGGATGTTCGGTAAAATAGAGAAGTGTGGCTGTCTGCGTCTGGCCGAGTTGCTGGGCAGCTGCGCCGGAAGCAAGGCCAGGAGCAGCGCAGCTAAGCCGCTTGATTTTCCCAGTTTTGACCCCTGCGCAGCTGCGCCGGTACCAAGGCTGCTGGTTGCGCAGCTGCGCCGTGCACAGTGCAGTGGCAGTGAGTTTTAGTTAAGTGTGCAGTGTGTTTTTATGTTTCCATTACATTATTGCTAAGATAATGAGCATGTATCTAGCTGCTATAACATGTGTTAACATGAAGTTGATAATTTCATAATTCGAGAAAAAGAAAGTTTTGAAAACTTAATATAGTATTTAAATTATAAGATATAATTGTTTAATTATAAAATAAGTTACTTAATTATAATTTGATTAATTATAATTAAGAGTAAATATTTAATTTAAATTATAATTCAGTGAAATTATAATGTATAGAAGTTGATTTATTTTAATCAATTAGATGTTAATTTAAATTATAATTTAATAAATCCATGATCATTATAAATTATAATTGATAAATACATGATTAATTATAAATTGTGTAATTATAATACATGATATAGTTTAATTAACTATTAATTATAAAATTTTGATAATTTAAGAGGAAATTATAATTGAGTAATTATAATTAGATTAAGTGTTTAAATTATAATTGTTTAATTATAATTTAGCTAAAATACATAATTAATTTAATTATGTGAGTATGTGTGTGATGTAATTAATTATGTGATAGTTGATTATTTATTTAATTAGAGTGAGTTAACCATGAGGGTTAACCACTTATGTGAATTAGTTATGTGTTAACTAATTTAAGTTTTTGTGACTTAATATATATGTGTAGGAAGTATTAAAGTACGTGAATTGTGTTAAGTAGCTTGCGCTTAAGGCAAGTCTTCTAAACCCTAAACTCGCTATTTCTACGCAAGTTCTTTGATGTTCATATTTTCATTGTTGAGAATGTCCTTTTCATTTCTGTACTAGACAATTATTTACTTAACCGAAAAGATCTTGACTTATTGTTCAAGTAAGATCCAGTTTATTATTTTAAATGCTTTAAGGTTACTTCTAAAGCATATGTTAATTCATAATTCTTTTATTTATGAATTATTGAAAGTCGATTCAACTAATCCTTAGTTGATGAACGTGGATTCTAAATTACCATGGTAAGCTTATCCAAACCAAACTTTCTTTGGTGCGGACTTGAATTCAAATTGCTGAGTTGAACAACCCTAATTATTAGGGGAGGTTAGTACGCAAAGCGTTAAAATGTTTGTGCACAATACATGGTACAAAGGGCTGATCCCCCTAAGTACGAGTTGAGGTCCATAGTCTTATTGACTGTTAAAGGTTTAAATAGAAATATTTATAACTTAGGACAAGAAGAGTTCAAAGCTCAGATAAATTCTATATTCGAATTTTGATATTGATAGAGAATTATTATTCAATTCTTTATTGTTAAAGTAAGCTAAGTTATTCAGATCTTTGTAAAGATATTCTTTCATGTATTTATTATTGTTAAACTCTAGTGAGCTGTTGTTTGCTCACTCTTGCATTAAATAACAATTGCAGTTAAAATTGATAACGTTGATGCCCCATCGACGAGTAAAGGCAAGGGAAAGATGAACAAGTGAAGATTTGTTTAATTATTTTGGAATGATTGTAATAATTTTAGGTCATGTTTTTATTCCGCACTTCATTGATTATGTCAAGATTAGAGTAACCCTGGGATTGAGTTTTGAGAAGGTTGTAACCCTTATTTTAAGGGAGATTTTATTATTTTGAATTAAGGTTCTAATTTATTTTGAGATATATTGGGTAAAGGTATGTTATAGATAGAAAGTGAACACCAAATCATGTGAAAACGAAGTACCAGGATTTGGGGGTGTCACAGGTTGGTATCAAAGTCGTAGGTTATGAAACCTTAGGAGGGAAAAAACCTTAGGTAGAGCCTTATGGTAAGATCGAAAAGATAGGTGTGATATGTAAAAGATAATAAACTACCTTATGTGCTATGTGTTTACATAATAGTATTCGAAGAGTGTCGATTCGATGTCACGTAATAATGAACTTTAAAAATTCTTTTGTCAGGATGTCGAACGTTGGAGAACCTAGTCAGGCTAGAGAGGATGTGCCTCATGTGCCTAGAGAGGAGGAGCCCCGTGACATACATGTTGTCTGGGAGCAGCGGGTTAGGAGAGAGCTATCTCTAGTGATCACCATAGCTGGTCGGGAGCGTGAGCTGACACCTATTCCAGAAAATGAGAACGAGGACGAGTCTGAAGAGGAGGAAGAGGATCCCGAAGAGGAATTTCCACCTCACTCTACTAGTGCTGAGATGTACGAGGCAGTCTACGATAGCAATATGGAGCTTCATGGACGAGTAGGAAATCTCGAAGAAACCATCCAGCAGCGGGACGAGACGATCGAGGGAATGGCAAGTGACCTATGAGATGCACAGTGGAACCTGATACATATGGAGGTTGATAGAGTTGTTGCTCGATTTGAACTGGCAAAGATAAAGCAAGATATCCAGGAGGAGTCGAGGAAGCGTGCCAGAGCTGAAGAGTCAAGCTTGAGAGCTAATCAACGAGCCGATCGAGCTGAAGGTGAAGCTGAAGCCAAGAGGGCCAAGCTGAGGGAAACTGAATATGCCTTCCATACACCGCCCCGCCCCAGCGGGGCAGGCAACTATCCAGGTGCTTCAAAACCCGCCTCGGCGGGTAGTTCCTTCTTTCGAGCTCCGCCCCAGCGGGGATCTGTTGCTTTGCATGCTGAAACTTGGCCTTGTATGTTCCTTTTGCATCTATTTTGTTTCCTTGGTCCAATAATGCTTAATTTTTCTCCAAATTATTTCCAAAGTCACATAACCCTTCAATTGTACCTAAAATAAAAATATAAGAACAATGAATGTATTTAGGTACAAAATAAATATAAAAGAATAAGCATTAAGGGGTAAAAATATAACATATTTCATTCTTATCACCCTCCACCTGGGTAAAAGGAAGCGATCTGCCACAGCAACAACATGCCACATTCAACCAAAGCCAGGATTGACAGAGAAAATTTGAAAGAATGAAAAATAGAGTGTTTACTCCACTAGGCGATTACCTCGAGAACGTATTGGCCTTATTGATCGACACCAAGAAAATTACTAATTTGGCTCCACCTCTAGATCCAAAGAGTAACAGATATGATCCAAGCGAAAGATGTGCTTACCACTCAGATTCTCCGGTACACGATACACGAGCCTGTTGGTCTTTAAAGCATAAAATCCAAAATCTGATTGAAAGTGGAGATATTATGATCAAACAACCTGACCAACCATATGTCAACACCAGCCTTCTGCGGCAGTACAATACAGAGAGAGTGAATATGATTGGGTCAGGAAGCGCCGGAATGGATCCAAATTGTAAGTACATACAGAGGATGGAAGAATTCCCCGAAAGGAACATAAAAATGTCCTGGGATGGGAAAATCGGGAGGAGTGTATGACAGTAAGACAAAAATTGGAGACGATCCAGCATCAAGTAACACTGTTAGCCAAGCTGGTAGTGCGCCACCATCAGGTTACGAGAGAGCTTTTCACTCAATCATCAAGAAACCCAGAGAATGAAGAGGTTAGCCAGAATGCAAGCCTATTTCCTTCCAAGATAATCCACCTGACTGAAGAAAAGCAAAGCGAGCTGAAAGGGAAGGAAAATTGGAATGATAAAATTACAAGAAGATCTCGCCAGCGAAAAAATCGCCCAAAGGAATGCGAATTCTTAAAGAGGAAAGATCAAACAACATTTCAGACACCTGCAAACGCCCAAAATCCTATGGCTCCGAGAGTCTGGGAGAATAGGCGAAGAAAGGTATTCACGCCTCTGGGGGACTCGTTGGAAAATATGTTTGCACTGTTGGTTGCGCAGAAAAATATCACTGAGCTCGCTCCACCAGCTGATCCCAAAAGCAAGGTAATATGATATCAACAAGAGGTGTCTCTAACATTCTAACTCACCTGGACATGTGACCGAGGAATGTTGGTCCCTGAGACACAAAATCCAGGATCTCATTGAAAATGGAGAGTTGAAGATAGATATCCCCATGACCACAAAGGGCGAAAGGGAAATAAAAAGCTTAAGATTTCCACTCAAGGCAGACAGTTCAAAGGAAGTGACGACTATGAGCACCAATCTTGGCGAAACGTAAGGTGGACTGGTCATAATGCGGGGAGTGGCAGAGGAAAGAAGAGAATCCCCTAAGGGAATTCCTCTGCCACCGTCAAACATCCTGTTGCCCAAAGTTAGCAACCACATTCCTGATTTTATCATCCTGGATGATGAGGAGGAAATACTGATCCTTTCCAAGGAAGAAAAAGCCAAAAAAGGAAAGTTTTTGGCGAGAAATGTAACAACAGTTTGAGAGAACTTTCAATGTGAAAACCTCCCAGGCCCATGGAAAATATGAAGGAACAGATCAAGGAAAAGGAGGCGAGGGTATCGGCAAAGTTAACCTATCAAGAAATCAAAAGTTAATCCCTTTTTATGACGGGTTTAGTTTGAGCGTCCCCATGGGATGTGCCGAATCAGGAAGTGATCAAGTTATGGCGGTGATTTAAGCTATTCCAGATAAGGAAGTAACCCCTACTGCCCTCATCGAAAGCAACCTGGCCTCTTGCAACTAAACTATCAAGCCTCAGCTAAATCGAAATGCGTAGATTCAGAGAATACGATTGCGAGTTCCAGGAGATGTTGGGATGGTATCATTAGCTTTATGTCTTATTTTATGTTTTATGTATTATTATGTTATGCGTTGTTTATGTAAAAAAAAGAAAAAAGAAAAAAGAAAAAGAAAAAAAAATCAATCTTATGATATCCGTTGTGTGAACTACGTAAGACCTGATCTCCTTTCAAAGGAGTACGTAGGCAGCCAGTAATGGCTCGGTCTAACTATTACAAAAGTCACAAAACCCTTTTCAATAATTCAGCGATCCCAAGATACGACTCTTTAACAACTCATCAACCCCAAAAGTGCGAGAAGACTTGATCTCCTTTTGACATACATAAGTTTATGGGCGACCATCGTGGCAAAGTCTATCTCATATCTGACGACCTGCTCTCCAAGATAAAAGCCACAAATCAAGCCTTACAGATCGAACCAAGCCTAGTTGAAAATGATACATTAGAAACCAAGCCGAGCTCTTAGATCCAATTCAGTGGAATTCGAAGGCCTCTCGACATCAAACATTAAAGCCAAAGCGATAACATGAATTGAGTAACACAGCGATATGTCAAGCATGATCATCAGCGAGTATAGATACAAAACAAGGCGATGCAAAATGTGAATACAGAGAAGATTACAATAAGTGCACCTGTAAGTTAGAAGCGATGATTGGGGAACCCAAACATCAAAGCCAATATCCACTACCTGTTCACCATATGGGTTAGGAGGTAAAAGACTCTTGCGATCTCTGCATCGTATCAGCCCATCTGTCAAACATACAACAAAGCGACTACTCCAGAAGACAACCAAGACTGGGGCAATTTCAAAATCAACGACAACTCGATATTGGTACCCTTATAACAAACAAGATTGGGGCAATGTCGGAGACAACGATAACTAGACACTGAGGCATTTATCGACCATCCCAAAAGGGAAAATGTAAGTCAACACCTATAGCGCGATCTTTTCAATATGTGACGCCATCATCAAAGTTTATCTCATATCATTTCACTGGAAATCCAGTACGATCATTTGGTCTCTTCCAATCATAAATTTCTTAGAATGCAGCGATCCACGTGTGAGGTACGGCTCTATCAACTTTTCATCTATTTTTTGTCTCCATACTGTAGCGATGATAGACTGTTTAAGTATAGATAAATCTTGCGTTAGAATCTTAGAAAAAGGTTTTAAAAGAGAATATTTTGTTGAACTTATTATGAATAGATTAATTCTGATAAGCATCAGTGGAGCAAGAATCACGAGAACGATTAGAGAATTAAGAATATTCAACCTTTTAATTGACACGACATCCTAGCTCAAAGTGATTTTTGGAGCAGAATCGACCTCATATGCATGCCTGCACTTTGCGGTTACCCTGATTCTTAATTGTGGGCTATGAAACTATGACGACATCGATGATAATTAATGCGAAGATAGAAGATAAGTGATGGAGAACCTAAAGTCTCGAATCATGACCTGGGTTACTCGAGTAATTAAGCCTGAGGGGTGTCTTTACACCTGGTGCCCTAAAGCCGTTTGGTTTGGGAGTCACTGGCCTAACGCTCGCTACGTGGGTAACTTAATGCCTAAGAAAATGAGCATTGCAAGCAGGTAGAAGGCGAGACCTGAGCAGATTCATATCGTGGCCTTGGTTACTATAGTAATTAAGCCTGAGGGGTGTCTTTACACCTGGTGCCCTATAACCATCTGGTTTGGGAGTCACCGGCTCAACGCTCGCTACATGGGTAATTTAAGCCTAAGAAAACTAATCTTGCATTTGATCAGGCAAAGAACGAATAGAGTAGACCTCATGATTTATCTCGAAGTGTGGCCTTTGTTACTCGAGCAAGTAAACCCGAAAGGGTGTCTTTACTCCTAATGCTCTAAAGCCGTTTGGTTTGGGAGTTATTGGTCCAAAACTCGTTAAATGGGTAACTCTGAATAGCCTAAGAAAGCGAGATAAGTTAAGCGAGGAGGAAAAGAAAAAAGAAAAATCAGAGTTAAGAAAGAATTTGCGAGATCAGAACAAGATCATCTAAAGCCATGGAAGAGAAACCCCTGCTAAGGGTTGCGTCACTCATAGTGCAGATGTCATATGACGTTAGTTCTGCGAAGAACGATATCTAGAGCGAAGACGAAGTATCTTTGATAAAGGGAGATAAGTCTTTTAAAACTAATCTTACTCATGAACAATGACCATGGATGCTTAAAAGTTTCTTGCGATTTCATAACTTGTTAAATGAAAAAATTCCTTAAGATAAAATATATAAAAAATAACCTTGAGGTTAGCGATTTACAACTTGCTTAGTGAAAAATTAATTTTCATACTCAGGTTCAAGATTTTTAGCGATAAGATAAAAACACAGCAATTACGAGTTAAGTGGCAGACCCGATGAGCATTCAATTTCATGCACTTTAATTGTCTCATTGACAAGATCATACTAATCTTTATATACAAGCTACCCCCGATGGCCCAAGCCGTCAAGCTTTTGGCGCATTTTGTTATTCATCTGATGTGCAGGATATTGCTCACTCTTGACGTGGTCAAAAAAGCGAGTTTCTTACATTAATCCCTGGTAACAACATGCGAAAAGGCTGGGGCATTTTGTGATTCGATGAATAAAAAGGAGTTTAAGGCAGGACCAAGCTTCTCATCAAAAGAAATGAGAGGACTTCTGAAATAAATTACAATGACATGAGCTTGCGACGACAAAAGAAGGAAAAAATTCCTTGAAGATCCTTACATGAGAAAAAACAACGCCTCATCTGTAAAACAGTATCAAAACACCACACAGGGGTCAATCCTAACTCACAATTTATAAATATGAATCCATGACATATAATGCATGCATCATGATATATGCAGTAAATGAAAAGCATTATATATACATCTCTGCGAAATATATAAAACTATATACATCAAATATCATCTCTGTCCTACAAATAAAAGTAAAAAGTACAAGGAATGGGGTAGAGCTGTCCATCAACTAACAAAAGGCCTAGCGAATGAAACATGCATCATCAAACATATCAACCTACGCCAAGTCCTCCTAAGTCGAGACCTATGTACTAAAGTTCAAATCTGAGTGGTGAAAGGACGGGCGGCATCCTACAGGGACGTCAGCGGCACCCTGGTCATCAGTCAAGCCAATATCTAATCCAGCGTGGTTGCAAGTAAGAAAACTCGCCTTTTGTAATCAATGATGAAATCTTTTGGCAACAACCCAACGCAGACGTCGGCACAACCCTAAGGATGGCGTAATCCGGTGGCAACAAACCAGTGAACGCATCGGCTTAACCCCGATGGTGTAATCTTTTGGCAACAAACCAGTGAAGGCATTGGTGTAACGCCCCCAAAAATACAGACCACACGCGTCTCGAATTCAGTGCATCACTTGGTAAATTCTAATAACATACTAGCATCTCATGCAACGGAATGATATAATAATTTACATTTATTTAATATAAATATTCGGGTCCCACGGTCTCGTAACTTAAACATCTCATACATATCTTAAACATAGCTTAACATAACTAATACATAATACGGAATAATCTTATTACAATCATCATAATATTTCTAAAAGAGTACAAAGCTACGCCGTAGCCTTGCCCTTGCCCTTATATATGCCAGAGGGTCCGCACTACGCTGCCTTAACTGAAATATTTTAGGGAAAGCAAGAACGAGAAACGAGTTTGCTCAGCAAGTAATATAACAATAAGGGTGAATAATATAGATTTCAAATCTCAAGGGTATAACAGTAAATGATATTTTGAGAATAATAAGAAGTATCAATAGTTCTCAATAAACGTCACTATGGACAGAAAGATATTAACAAGATTCAAGGTTTAACCATTTCAAGGTTCAAGAATAATGAACACTGAGCAGTCGCTAAGGACTGTGAACTCTTACTAGAATTAACAGTATTATGCTGAAAATCCAATAAAAACAAGTACAACAGGTGATCAGTCTAAAGTACCCTACGTTATGCATAACATTTAATCGTACTCATGTGCGCACGTCGGTTCCCCGAAAGTTGTATATAATTTTTCCCTTCATGAGGGTTGTTCATGTAAGTAGAATTATAAGAGTCTGCGCTAAGTCAATTGGTTTGGATAGCTTTCTAACATACGATATTAGTCTAGCCGAATCAAATGGCTTAGACAACTTTCGTAAAGCATTTAGGAATGATAAGTTCAATGCTTACAACAACATCAAGATATAAAGTCGATGTCCGAATAATAACAAATATTTGTTTAACGTAGATATGGTCGATATATCAATAATTTGAATTTACTCCATATGTAAAGTTAAGAGAGTTAGAGAACTTGCCTTATGCGTAGTTTATCAACCTAAAGCTTATCAACACTTCACGGACTAAGATATAGTTACGCATATATATATATATATATATATATTCATTAGTTATATAAGTCGAATACATATACTTGATATGTAAGTTAAACACACATATAAGATCCTAACTTAGTCGTACAATCCTACATGTATGTCGTTACATATCTTATGTACATATAGCACATAATTAGTTTGTATGATACTAGTCAATTAACATAGCTTGCAGTCATCGTTGAATTAGAGTTTTGAAAGTCGTATAAACACTTGTCAATCTAGGGTCTCCTATCGTCATCATGCTTGTTAACACTTGAACACCCCATTATACATGTATGGCAGTTTAGGATGTCAATATAAACATGTGAGAGATTTCAGATTACTAATTAACATGATTAGACTATTCTACAGGGTGGCGCGGCTGCGCTGGATTTGAACTAGGGAGTGGCGCGGCAACGCTGCTCCCAGTTCAAACCAGTGTTGGCTTGCTCCTGCAGAAGACTAACTTATCCAATATCATTCTTTAGACAATGATACATGCAGGACACACATGTTATGAGATTTATGATTAGGTTCGGTCTCCGTTTTACCTTCAACATAGTTTGACATCAATTTCCCCTTTTTAACAAAGCTTAATGTGTTCAATTAACAAGGCTTCTCATGTTTAGTCATTATACTTACGCAATGAGGTCAATAAAGCTTAACATGCATGCTCGATTATCCTAGTCATGTATTTTAAAGTAGCATAGTTTTAATTCTTTAAAACTCTTTTGAAACTATGCTTGACTAGTTCACACATTAATAGCTAGATAGGTGTACATGCCAATCATGTCTAGATGTATAACATGTCCTATCATGGTAGTCAAAATTTTTAGAATGCACATAAGGTAGTTATCGACATCTTTGGTTTTTAAACTCTTAAGTTTTCCTTGAAAATCTCATGTTAAACCAACCAAGCATGCAAAGCAACTTTACATTCTATATATCATACTCATGTACACACATAACTAAACCATAATAGCATACTCACAAGTTCAAAATTCAAGGTATACTTAGTTTGTCAAGTTTCATTCTCTAACGTTAAGTTTCCTTTAGAAGCATTAAAACCAAGCTAAGGTAAGTGATTACATGTAAGGCAACCTAAGTTAGCATGTTAAGGATATATATAGGCATATTCAAGTCAAACTAACATGCTCATCAAAACAGAAAACACAAAAATGGATTTCAAGTTCTGCAGAACGGTGCGGCCGTGCCGTGTTTGTACTAGGGAGTGGCGCGGCCGCGCCACTCCGGTTCCAATCTAGAATGACTTCTGCAATTGCAGAGCTTCAACCTAATTCCAAAATTATTCATGAAACATTCTTGAATTCAACCACATTGTATCTATATCATGTATATAAACTCTACTAACATGTTAAAATCATTTCATCTATCAAACTTCAACTAATTCATGCAATTTCTATGAATTTATCAAACTTAAAACTAAGAACACAATGTAAGAGTTATACCTCTTTGAGCTTGAATTGTTAACTTGCTCTCAATTTCAGATTGCACTCTCAATCAATATCCTCACTCTCTATAACACTTAACAAGAACTCAACAAAATGAAATGGAGAAGAGGAGATGGCTATTTATAGAGGTGCTATGGACCAATTCATGGTCATTGCTCATTGAATCAAACCAAGGGATGAAGGAAGAAGATGATGGGTATACATTAGTTGGTGCAATAGTTACCAACCACTCCATCAACCCACTCCCCTTGCCATCGTTTGCGAGAATGCTGAGAATTGAGAATGAAGGGGATAGACTAGGCCATTGGCTATAAACGTGAAGGAGAAAATGACACTTAATTTAGGACAATTAGAACTCAACATTTGTAAAAAGGCTAACAACAATACTAAGGTGTAATGTACATATATATATATCACTACACAATATATATATATATATATATATATATATATATATATATATGTATACCTAGGTTTAATTCTCTTTTAAGTCACAATGTAATTTTAGTGAGGAAACATTATTACATTGTAGTAAGTTATGGGTATATATATACACATCATTCTATAATCTATGTACATTTGATAATACCAAAATATAATTTAGTTGAGTGCTATCATTCCACATTATTATAAAACTTTATTATTTCAATTATACTTGTTTATTGAAATAATTATTAAATAACAATTATTTATTTAGTCTAATTTTATATTTCCATAAAGTACACATTTAGTGTATCCACACATTAAATGTTGTCACATAAGTTTATTTATGTAACTTATATGATTCATTAAAATTTACCATATAGTTTCCTATATTATATACTCACCTTGTAGTGTCACACCTCATTGTATATTAAATAGATGTAGGTACTCTATAACATATGATTAATCCTTACATTTTATTGCACATAGCAATTAATTGAATAAACATTAATCTACTATATTAATTATTTACTCATTAATATGCTCTCTCTCATAATAACAATTAATTAACAATATAATATTAATTAATTATTCACTTATTAATTCATTCATTCTTTAATTTAATTAAATCATCGTAAATTCCATCATCGTGCCACATAAGGCATTTCACGAGCTTATCATAAATTCTCCACATTTCTCAATTATTATAAATTCAATTTAATCTAATTGAGTTACTCATCTCATGCTTCATAAACGTTTATATTGAAATAAATATTCACCCGTTTATTAATATCAATATTAATATTATTTATAAAATTCACGGTTATTACATCCTCCCCCCTTATAAAAATTCCGTCCTCGAAATTGGTATAAAGTTACACAAAAAGTTGGGGATAGTCTCTCCTCATCTTTTCTTATAATTTTCACGTGGCCTCCTCGACATCGTGGTTTCGCCAAACTACTTTTACAAAAGATGTAACTTTATTTCTTAGCGTTTGCTTTTTCCTATCTAGTATCTGGACATGAATTTCTTCATATGTCAGGTTCTTCTCTACTTGAATGAACTCGTAGAAAATCACGTGCTTATAGTCGGACTTGTACGGACGCAACACGGAAATGTGAAACACGTTGTGGATGTGTTCCAGTTCGAGTGGTAATGCAACTTTGTATGCCACTTCGCCCACTCGCTTCAATATCTCGAATGGTCCTATGAATCTTGGGCTAAATTTCCCTTTTCTTGCCGAATTATATCTTTCCTTTCCAGGGAGATACCTTCAAGAAAACTAAATTATCGACTTTAAAGTCTCAGTCTTGTCGATGAAAATCTGCGTACTTTTTCTGGCGATCTTGAGCTGCTACCAATCTGGCTCTTATTATCGTCACCACATCTGCGGTTTGTTGCACTAACTCTGGTCCCAAAATTCGTCGTTCTCCGACTTCATCCCAATATAATGGCGTTCTGCATTTTCTCTCGTAAAGAGCTTCGTACGGTGGCATGCCGATACTCGCATGATAACTATTGTTATAAGCAAATTCTACTAGGGGTAGGTGATCGTCCCAATTTCCTCTGAAGTCCATCACGTAAGGTCTAAGCATGTCCTCAAGCGTTTGTATTATTCGCTCACTCTGTCCGTCTATCTGAGGATGATACGCAGTACTCAATCTCAACTGTGTTCCCATCCTCTTTTGTAAGCTTTTCCAGAAGTTTGACGTGAAGCGCGGAACTCGATCAGAGACAATTGACACCGGCACTCCATGTCGTGAAAAAATTTCCTTTACGTACAGACTCGCTAACTGATTCAAATTATATCAGATCTTGATCGGTAAAAAATGAGTTGTCTTTGTTAGTCGATCCACAATAACCCAAATGGCATCATAATCTTACTGCGTAACTGGAAGTCCCACCACGAAATCCATTGTAATGTGCTCCCATTTCTATTCTGATATCTCGAATGATTGAAGTAGACCACTCAGCCTTTGGTGCTCCGCTTGACTCGTTGACAAGTGAGACATCTGCTGACGCACTCTGCGACCTCTTGTTTCAGATTGGGTAACCAAAAATGTTGTCTCAGATCTCGGTACATCTTCGTGCCTCCTGGATGAACAGGATACGTCGTATTATGTTTCTCGTGCAAGATTTCCTCTCTCACTGCATGTGACACCCCCAAATCCGGGTACTTCAATTTCCACGGGACTTGGTGTTCACTGTACAAATATCATCTATCTATCTACCCATAGTAAATGCAAACCATGAAATAAATAGAAATAATCCTCCCCTTATGGGGTTACAACATCTGAAAAGAAATACATCAATCCCAGGTCGTACTTAACCTTAAATCTCAAGTGCGGAAATATAAATAATTAAATAAGTCTTACACAACTTTAACATAAGTCTGAAACATAAACACATAAAATAAACAACAAGTCTTCATCACTTGTTGACTTTGCCCTTGCCTTTGCTAGTAGAAGGCTCGTTGGACCTTTCGTTCTTAACTGCAATGTTATTATTACGCAAGAGTGAGCACGATTGCCCACAAGTATAATAATATGACAACAATATAATAACATGCGAGTGAATCAAAGACATCTGAATAAAGAAACTCAACTTTTGACTCAAGAATGAATAACAGGAATCAAAAGAACGTCTGAGGGTCATAAGACCTTGAACTATGTCCTAGGTTGTAAAGTTTTTATGCTTTAAACCTTTAACAGTCATAAGACTATGGACTCTACTTCTCGTACTTAGGGGGATCAGCCCTTAGTACCATACTGTGCACAATATCTCAACGCTAAAGCGTAAATAATCCCCTTTTTCAGGGTTGTTCATCTCAGTTTTGACATCAGAGTCCGCACCAAAGGAAGTTTGGTTTGGATAAGCTCAATAAGTATTTTGGAATTTAGAACGTTCATCAACTATGGACTAGTCGAATCAATAAGGGTTCACTAGTCCTATAAGGTTCAACAATAACATCGATATTCAACTTGAATAATAAATCTCAAGAGTATACAATCGAATAAGTATTGTATCACTGAATCATGCTTTTAAAAGAGTTACAATATGTAATATGAATTTCGAACTTGAACAATTAAAAACACGAGCTTACTCGATATAGAAACACAAGTCTAAGGCTTAATAAATGAATAAATTAGAATTTAGGGAACTTGCTAAATCAATAAATTAGGGATAGGATACTTGCCTCTTGCACAAGCTACAATTATAATTCACGTTCTTTATTACATCCTACATATCAATACGTTCACAATACAAATTAATCAATAACTCGATATACGTATCGAATCACACACATCGGTCTTGAGCACGTTATTGGACTATACAATTAACGATTCAAGTCATGTAATTAACTTATTAATTACTCACGTAATATAAGTTATTAACCTCTTATTATATGTTTAGCATATCTTTATGTTCATTACATTAGGTTTTAAACCACCTCTTAGAACACACGAACACTTAGCAAAAAATTTCAAATTTCTGCAAGGGGCGCGGCCGCGCGCCAGTTACCCTTGGGACCAGCGCGGCCGCGCGGCAACGCAGACCCAGATTTCCAGTTCGCGAATGACACACAGAGCAACCCAAATAAATCCAAATTAAACTAACGAAATGAATTTAAGGCTACCCATGAGATATAGAATTTACAGAAACATCATACCATGTTCTAAGCATGCTTTTAACACTTTAAATCACGGAATTACACAAATCACAACATTTAATTTCACTATTTTCAATATTTTATAAAGTTTTGAAAGAAAACAAGAATTCAACGTTACGGATTCGTTATAACACCGAATCCGTTCGTTTAACTTCCATTTTGTTCGTTTAAATGTACACAATCACATTCAAGTGTTAATTTAAGTTAAATAAACGCATAAGGTGTGTAAATTTTGTACGTAAGGGCCATATGGGCCATATGTACAATTTTTACACTCTGTAACTTTTGAAAACCCAATTATCAACAAAATTCCATGGTGTGATCACTGAAAGTTATGCATATATGGCATATAATATGTTATGGACATCAATTAATATATATATAGCCATATCATGAACAAGTCATCAATTTAGTCTTTTACAGAAAACTTCAAAGTACGTTAATGGAAGTTTTGAAAACTTAATTAAGACGTAATTACATAAAATTGATCACTGTGATTTATGTATACATGGTATAAAACATGTTATAAACATAATTTAACCCATATAAAACCATATAACCAACAATGATTCAAAATTGACGATTACAGAGAACTTCAAAGTACGTAAAAATAGAAAGCTTAAAACTTAATATAACTGAATTTACCCTTGCTAGTTGGTGAAGATGATTCAAGGATGATGATATAAATTTCTCAAATTCTTCTCCCTCAATCTTTTCTCTCAAAATTCTCTCTGATATGAATATATGAATTGATATAGTATATATGTATATAAGTATAATACGTATAATATATAATGGGTGAGTGGTTGTCAGTTGGTCCCTTAGTGGGTTAACTGACCAACTCCCCTTAAGGCCTTGTTTGGCTAGCTTAAGGAATCCTTTCTCATTTATTTTAATTAATTTATTATAATATAGTTAATTAATGTCACACCCAATTAAATCAAATAATGCTATTTAAATCAATTAAATAAAATAGCATAAATCTACATTAAATCACATAGTCACATAATTAAAATTCTTATTTATTAATTATGTCTAATCATAAATCTCTAATTAATTAATAAATTAATTAGAATAACATTATGCTTATTAATTAATATATTAATCAAATAAGCTCAATTAAATACATACTTTGAATATAAAAATTCACCACATTAATTTAACTAATGTGACACATATAATTAAATTAATCTACCACAAATTCATCAATTAATTATTTAACTCAATAATTAAATCATAAAAAAAAATATTTATTTAATTCAATAAATATTCAAAATAAATTACAAAAATCTTGTTTGTCACATCTTTCCCCCCTTAAAAGGATTCTGTCCCCAGAATCACGGTTCAATTAAATTTCGTCCCGTTACATTCTCCCCCCCTTACAAAGATTCTGTCCCCAGAATCGCATAAACAAAAAAATTAAGTAAATAAATCTGGGTAATTCTTCATCATATGCTCTTCGAGTTCCCACGTAGCTTCTTCAGCATTGTGGTTCCTCCAAATTACCTTAACAGAAGGTATAATTTTATTTCTGAGGACTTGCTCTTTCCTGTCAACAATCTGAACAGGAATTTCTTCATAGGATAAGTCTTTCTCAAAATGTAGGGGTTCATATTCAATCACATGTTTGTAATCGGGTTTGTAGGGGCGTAAAACTGACACATGAAAGACGTTGTGGACATTCTCAAGGGCCGGAGGTAAGGCTACCTCATACGCAACTTCTCCAATCCTTCGCAGTACTTCAAAGGGTCCAATGAACCTTGAGCTCAATTTTCCCTTCTTACCGAATCTGATCTTCCCCTTCCAGGGAGAGACTTTCAAGAACACATAGCTACCCGATTCAAACTCAACGTTCTTACGGTGTGGATCGGCGTATTTCTTCTGCCTATCCTGAGCTGCTACCAGTCTTGTTCTGATCACTTTGACTATCTCTGCTGTCTGCTGTACCAGTTCTGGACCTAATAGTTGTCTCTCGCCAACTTCATCCCAGTATAGCGGGGTTCTGCATTTTCTTCCGTACAACGCTTCGTAAGGCGGCATGCCAATACTAGCGTGGTAACTGTTGTTGTAACCGAATTCCACAAGCGGTAGGTGATCATCCCAATTTCCCTTAAAATCCATGATGCATGCTCTCAACATATCTTCCAATGTCTGGATCGTTCTTTCACTCTGCCCATCTGTCTGAGGGTGATAAGCCGTACTCATTCTCAACTGTGTCCCCATGCATTCTTGTAGTCGCTTCCAGAAGTTCGATGTGAAACGCGGATCTCTGTCGGAAACAATTGACACCGGAACTCCGTGCCTCGAAACAATCTCTTTCACATATAGCCTTGCCAACTGGTCTAAGTTGAATCTGATTTTAATCGGAAGGAAGTGTGCGGATTTCGTCAGTCGGTCAACGATAACCCATACTGCGTCGTAGCCTTTCTGAGTCGTCGGAAGGCCAACCACGAAATCCATCGTAATGTGTTCCCATTTCCATTCTGGGATTTCCAGGGGTTGTAGCAAACCACTTGGTCTCTGATGTTCTGCTTTCACTTTCTGACAGGTTAGACACTTTGCAACACACTCAGCCACATCTCGTTTCAAATTCGGCCACCAGAAGTGCTGTCGAAGATCCTGGTACATCTTGGTACTACCGGGGTGAATTGAATACCGTGAGCTATGAGCCTCTCTCAAAATGTCATCCTTAATTTCTGGCACTGACGGTACCCGAACTCTATTCTCAAATCTCAGTAGTCCCTCACTGTCTATCTTGAATCTCGGTTCGGTTCCTTCAGATATCTTTTTCTTAACCTTCTCACATTCTTCGTCCTGAAGTTGAGCTTCCTTAACTTTATCCAATAGGGTTGTACCAGCTTGAATCTGAAACAACTTCTCGTCAATCTCCATCGAATACTTCACTTCCAATTTCAGCTTTCCCATTGCTGAAATTAGTTCCTCCTGAGTAGTCAACATCATCAATTTCTCCCGACCCTTTCTGCTTAAGGCGTCGGCAACCACATTAGCCTTACCCGGATGGTATAAGATTTCACAGTCATAATCCTTAATTAACTCCAGCCACCTTCTCTGGCGCATATTCAAGTCCTTCTGTGTAAAGATATATTTCAGACTCTTGTGGTCTGTATATATTTCACACTTCTCCCCATAGAGATAGTGTCTCCAAATTTTTAAAGCAAATACCACAGCAGCTAACTCCAAGTCATGGGTCGGATACCCCTTCTCATAGTCTTTCAATTGTCGTGATGCATACGCAATGACCCTGCCGTTTTGCATAAGCACACAGCCAAGTCCTTTATGCGACGCATCACTATAAACCACAAAATTGCCTGTGTCGTCCGGAAGGGATAACACAGGTGCTGAACTCAACCTCCTCTTGAGCTCTTGGAAACTTTCCTCACACTTCTCTGTCCAAACGAATTTCACCGATTTTCTAGTCAAATTTGTCAGCGGAGTTGCGATCTTGGAAAAGTCCTGAATAAATCTTCTATAATAACCCGCCAATCCAAGAAAACTCCTCACTTCCGACGGTGTTTTCGGCAGATCCCAGTTCATCACAGCTTCGACTTTAGAGGGATCTACCGAAATTCCGTCCTTGTCGATCACATGTCCAAGAAATTGCACTCTTTCAATCCAGAATTCACATTTAGAAAATTTGGCGTACAACTTCTCTCTTCTCAACGCCTCTAATGTTAACTTCAGATGTTCTACATGTTCTTCCTTGGTCTTCGAGTATACCAAAATATCGTCGATAAAGACCACCACGAATTTGTCCAAAAACGGCTTGAACACTCCATTCATTAAGCCCATGAATGCTGCAGGAGCATTCGTTAGACCAAATGACATTACCAAAAATTCGTAGTGACCATATCGAGTCCTAAATGCTGTCTTTGGAACATCCTCTGGCCTCACCTTCAGCTGATGATAGCCACTCCTCAAGTCTATCTTTGAAAAGTACCTTGCACCCTTCAATTGGTCGAACAGATCGTCGATCCTCGGTAATGGATATCTATTCTTAATTGTGACCTTATTCAGTTCTCTGTAGTCGATGCAAAGCCGCATCGTCCCGTCCTTCTTCTTCACAAATAACACCGGCGCTCCCCACGGCGATACGCTCGGTTGGATGTACTTCTTGTCCAGTAACTCTTGTAGTTGTACCATTAACTCTTTCATCTCTACCGGAGCCATCCGGTATGGTGCCTTCGATATTGGGGCCGTCCCTGGCGCCAAATCGATCACAAACTCAACCTCTCTGTCTGGCGGAAGTCCTGGCAGATCATCCGGAAATACGTCTAAGAAGTCCCTCACGACTGGTATATCTTCTAATTTCGAATTTTCTTTACGACTATCGACTATGTAGGCTAAATATCCTACACAGCCTTGTCTTAACAACTTCCTGGCCTGCATCATCGTCAGACAACTCGCTTGTCTAGGCGATTTACTGCCATAAAACACAACCTTTGACGGGGTCATAAGGTTGATACACTTCCTCTGGCAATCAATTACAGCCCCATAATTGACTAGCCAATCCATTCCCAGAATAACATCGAATTCCCCAAGTCTAATCGGGATAAGATTTACGTTCATAATGTTACCCTTAATATCTACTCTACAGTTCTTGTGTACATATTTAACAGGGATTACTTCTCTATTCGCAATCTCTATATTCATGGGGTATTCTAACTCGTCCATAGGAAGTTCTAAGTTCTTAGCAAAGTCATCGGATATAAATGAACAAGTAGCACCCGAATCAAATAGTACATAAGCATTAACTTTATTGATCGGAATGATACCTGACACCACATCGCGAGACTGCACAGCATCCTGCACGGTCATGTTGAAGGTCCTGGCGGTTGGTCGGTTGGTTGCGGTTGGTCCCGTGATAGTTAAAGCACTTCCACCGCTGTTTCCCCTGTTTCCACCTGATCCTTCCCTTCCAGATCCCTTCTTGGGACAGTCCCTTGCCAGATGGTCCTTTGAGCCGCAAGTGAAGCAAGCGCCCTTCTTTGGGTTCGGACAGTTAGGTGCTATGTGGCCTTCCTGACCACAATTATAACATACTCGTTTTCCCTTCATACAGACCCCCAGGTGAGCTTTCCCGCAGGTCGAACAAGCTTCGATCCTCTTTTTCTGACCACCTTGCTGATTCCCAGTCGATGAGTTATCATTCCACCTCCTCTTCTGATTATTACTCCCTCCCGTGTTGCTACCACTAGCCTTGTTAATTCCTTCACCTTCACTCTTCTTCTTTTTCTGATCTTGGTTATACTTTGTAACTGCATCACTCCCGCCTTCAGCGAGAATGGCCTTCTCCAACACCCCAGCAAAAGTGTTCAATTGGAACATTGACACTTTGCTATACAACCAGGGCTTCAGGCCCTGTTCAAACCTCCTTGCCTTCCTCTGATCGGTGTGCACTTGATACGTGGCAAACCTAGCCAACTCATTGAATTTCGCCGCATATTCTGGTACGGACATATTTCCCTGTTTCAGTTCCAAGAACTGGACCTCCATTTGATTCTGCGAGCTGGTCGGAAAGTACATCTCGAAGAACATCTCCTTGAACCTCTCCCAGGTAATCACACCTTCACCTCCCCGGACCTTATTCGCTTGCCACCAATAGCTGGCCTCAGATTTCAGCATGAACGTTGCATAGGCGGTTTTCTGGTCCTCTCTGACTCTGGCGACGTCAAAAACTTTTTCCATCTCCATGACCCAGGTTTGAGCTTCTATCGGGTTCATGGTGCCTTTAAACTCTGGCGGTCCCACCGCCTTGAAGTCCTTGAACGTTGTGGTCGGTGGAGCTTGAGGTTGGTTGTTAAGCGCTCCAGCAAGTAAGTTCGCCAACTGCTGAACGGGGTTAGCATTGGCGTCGTTGTTGTTGTTAGTTGACCCTTCTTGGGCCTGTTGACGGTTAGATCGTCTCCTTGGCGGCATTTTACTGTTAAGAAATACGCGTATTAGAACTTTATTCAATCTTTTAAATATCTAAGGCTTAACTTAAACATTTAGACACAATCAGTCAACACATTATCTCAAATAAACTCTGATATATTACTAAATCAAAAGTTTTAACATAATACGATAGCATCACTGCTATTTACATCAACTATCCTGAGATAAAGAATCTACAGGATTTAAAACATAAAATATTCCTCTGTTTATAAACACATTGGAATTTACATTATTAACTACTAGATAGGTTTCACAAAATCAAATGTTCCTATCACTGCCCATTAAGGCGACGAACAGCTTTGCCACGCTCTTCTTCCATAATCCGAGACATCGTCCTGCGATCTAGCATGTACGACGGTAGTCCTTCAAACTGAATTGGGTACCTCATAACCCGATCCTGGGCCTCGTCAATTGCATACTGAAGTATAGAGTACGTCTCTTCAAGCTTGGCCTTCTTCGCCCGACAATTATCTTCTGCGAGATCTGCTCGTCGTGATTCCCTTACCCAAGCCTCCTCTGCTATGGCCAGCCTTGCTGATTTCTCTTTTAGTTCATTCTTCAATTCCTCAATTTCCTCTGACTTCTGCTCGGTTTGGCCCTTCTCGTGAGCCAAATTCCACTCTACATTTCCCAAACGTGTGTGAAGAGCCTCAACCTCTCCATCCCTCAGCTCGATGGTAGACTGTTGAGTAACCGACCGCTCCCTCAGCTCCTGAACAGTCTCCCTCAGCTCCTGAACAGTATCACGTAACTCTATGTTACGGTCATACAGCTCGTCATACATCTCAGCACTGATAGAGCTCGGCGGGAACTCTTCAGGGTCTTCCTCCTCCTCTTCAGCTGCCTCAGCCTGAACTTCAATCTCCTCAGGGTCTTCCTCAGAGTCCTCCTCTGAATTAGACACCGGCACAATCTCCTGACCAATGACTGTGATCAAGGGTGATGGCTCTCGTCGGACTAACTGCTTCCAAACTACGTGGATATCTCGGGGCTCCTCCTCTCTAGCCTCTAGGGGTACAAGGTCCCTGGACTGACTAGGTTCTCCAGCATTCGTCATCCTGACAAATAAAATTTTAAGTTTTAGTAATTACGTGATGCTAATCGAGACTCGAATATATAAGTATAAGCACGTAGCACATAAGGTAAGTTATTATCTTTCTTAGAACTCGATAAGAGTTATCATTACTATGTTCTCGATCTCTAAAAAGGCTACTATCCTAAGGTTTTTCCCCACCTAAGGTTCATAACCTACAGCTCTGATACCAACCTGTGACACCCCCAAATCCGGGTACTTCAATTTCCACGGGACTTGGTGTTCACTGTACAAATATCATCTATCTATCTACCCATAGTAAATGCAAACCATGAAATAAATAGAAATAATCCTCCCCTTATGGGGTTACAACATCTGAAAAGAAATACATCAATCCCAGGTCGTACTTAACCTTAAATCTCAAGTGCGGAAATATAAATAATTAAATAAGTCTTACACAACTTTAACATAAGTCTGAAACATAAACACATAAAATAAACAACAAGTCTTCATCACTTGTTGACTTTGCCCTTGCCTTTGCTAGTAGAAGGCTCGTTGGACCTTTCGTTCTTAACTGCAATGTTATTATTACGCAAGAGTGAGCACGATTGCCCACAAGTATAATAATATGACAACAATATAATAACATGCGAGTGAATCAAAGACATCTGAATAAAGAAACTCAACTTTTGACTCAAGAATGAATAACAGGAATCAAAAGAACGTCTGAGGGTCATAAGACCTTGAACTATGTCCTAGGTTGTAAAGTTTTTATGCTTTAAACCTTTAACAGTCATAAGACTATGGACTCTACTTCTCGTACTTAGGGGGATCAGCCCTTAGTACCATACTGTGCACAATATCTCAACGCTAAAGCGTAAATAATCCCCTTTTTCAGGGTTGTTCATCTCAGTTTTGACATCAGAGTCCGCACCAAAGGAAGTTTGGTTTGGATAAGCTCAATAAGTATTTTGGAATTTAGAACGTTCATCAACTATGGACTAGTCGAATCAATAAGGGTTCACTAGTCCTATAAGGTTCAACAATAACATCGATATTCAACTTGAATAATAAATCTCAAGAGTATACAATCGAATAAGTATTGTATCACTGAATCATGCTTTTAAAAGAGTTACAATATGTAATATGAATTTCGAACTTGAACAATTAAAAACACGAGCTTACTCGATATAGAAACACAAGTCTAAGGCTTAATAAATGAATAAATTAGAATTTAGGGAACTTGCTAAATCAATAAATTAGGGATAGGATACTTGCCTCTTGCACAAGCTACAATTATAATTCACGTTCTTTATTACATCCTACATATCAATACGTTCACAATACAAATTAATCAATAACTCGATATACGTATCGAATCACACACATCGGTCTTGAGCACGTTATTGGACTATACAATTAACGATTCAAGTCATGTAATTAACTTATTAATTACTCACGTAATATAAGTTATTAACCTCTTATTATATGTTTAGCATATCTTTATGTTCATTACATTAGGTTTTAAACCACCTCTTAGAACACACGAACACTTAGCAAAAAATTTCAAATTTCTGCAAGGGGCGCGGCCGCGCGCCAGTTACCCTTGGGACCAGCGCGGCCGCGCGGCAACGCAGACCCAGATTTCCAGTTCGCGAATGACACACAGAGCAACCCAAATAAATCCAAATTAAACTAACGAAATGAATTTAAGGCTACCCATGAGATATAGAATTTACAGAAACATCATACCATGTTCTAAGCATGCTTTTAACACTTTAAATCACGGAATTACACAAATCACAACATTTAATTTCACTATTTTCAATATTTTATAAAGTTTTGAAAGAAAACAAGAATTCAACGTTACGGATTCGTTATAACACCGAATCCGTTCGTTTAACTTCCATTTTGTTCGTTTAAATGTACACAATCACATTCAAGTGTTAATTTAAGTTAAATAAACGCATAAGGTGTGTAAATTTTGTACGTAAGGGCCATATGGGCCATATGTACAATTTTTACACTCTGTAACTTTTGAAAACCCAATTATCAACAAAATTCCATGGTGTGATCACTGAAAGTTATGCATATATGGCATATAATATGTTATGGACATCAATTAATATATATAGCCATATCATGAACAAGTCATCAATTTAGTCTTTTACAGAAAACTTCAAAGTACGTTAATGGAAGTTTTGAAAACTTAATTAAGACGTAATTACATAAAATTGATCACTGTGATTTATGTATACATGGTATAAAACATGTTATAAACATAATTTAACCCATATAAAACCATATAACCAACAATGATTCAAAATTGACGATTACAGAGAACTTCAAAGTACGTAAAAATAGAAAGCTTAAAACTTAATATAACTGAATTTACCCTTGCTAGTTGGTGAAGATGATTCAAGGATGATGATATAAATTTCTCAAATTCTTCTCCCTCAATCTTTTCTCTCAAAATTCTCTCTGATATGAATATATGAATTGATATAGTATATATGTATATAAGTATAATACGTATAATATATAATGGGTGAGTGGTTGTCAGTTGGTCCCTTAGTGGGTTAACTGACCAACTCCCCTTAAGGCCTTGTTTGGCTAGCTTAAGGAATCCTTTCTCATTTATTTTAATTAATTTATTATAATATAGTTAATTAATGTCACACCCAATTAAATCAAATAATGCTATTTAAATCAATTAAATAAAATAGCATAAATCTACATTAAATCACATAGTCACATAATTAAAATTCTTATTTATTAATTATGTCTAATCATAAATCTCTAATTAATTAATAAATTAATTAGAATAACATTATGCTTATTAATTAATATATTAATCAAATAAGCTCAATTAAATACATACTTTGAATATAAAAATTCACCACATTAATTTAACTAATGTGACACATATAATTAAATTAATCTACCACAAATTCATCAATTAATTATTTAACTCAATAATTAAATCATAAAAAAAAATATTTATTTAATTCAATAAATATTCAAAATAAATTACAAAAATCTTGTTTGTCACACTGCAGTTACAGCTGGTAGCCATACTCTTCCTTCGAATCTCAAGATACCGTCTCTATCCCTTCTGAATTTTTCTTCTTCATTTTCTAATATCATCTTTCTTCTCGCATTCCTCATCCTTCTCTTGTGATTCCTTTACTCTATCCAATAATGTTGGACAAGCTTCCATTACAAATAATTTTTCTTCAGACCTCTCCAATCCCTTTATCTTTATTTCTAATTTCTCCATCTCTCTTATTAACTCCTACTGAGTCGACAATTGGAACAATTTCTCCCTTCCTTTTCTGTTTAGCACGTCAGCAACTACGTTTGCCTTTCCCGGGTGATAAATAATCTCACAGTCATAATCCTTAATTAATTCTTACCACCTTCTCTGTCGCATGTTCAACTCTTTCTGTGCGAAGATATATTTCAGACTCTTGTGGTCCGTGTATATCTCACATTTCTCTCCGTAAAGATAACGTCTCCAAATCTTTAACGCAAAAACTACTGCCGCTAACTCTAAGTCATGAGTAGGGTATCGTTTTTCGTAATCCTTCAATTATCGTGATGCACACGCAATGACCTTGCTATGTTGCATGAGCACACAGCCAAGTCCCTTGTGCGATGCATCACTATACACCACGAAACCTCTCGCATCGTCTGGTAATGATAATATAGCCGCCTCGCTTAATCTCTTCTTTAACTCCTGAAAACTTTCCTCGCATTTTTTCATCCATACAAATTTTACCGTCTTCCTTGTTAGATTGGTTAACGGGGTTGCTATCTTAGAAAAATCTTGGATGAATCTTCGATAGTACCCAGCTAACCCTAAGAAACTTCTCACATCAGTTGGTGTCTTCGGTTCTTCCCAATTACTCACTGCCTCTACCTTTGCAGGGTCCACTGAAATTCCATCCTTGTTTACCACGTGTCCTAAGAATTGAACCTTCTCCATCCAAAATTCACAGTTTGAAAACTTCGCATACATTTTCTCTTTCCTTAGCACTTTCAAAACCATCTTCAGATGTTCGGTGTGCTCTTCCTTTGTCTTCGAGTAGATAAAGATTTTGTCGATGAAAACTACTATGAATTTATCCAAGTATGGCTTGAAGACTCGGTTCATCAAGTCCATGAATGCTGCAGGAGCATTAGTCAACCCGAATGATATTACCAAAAACTTGTAGTGCCCGTAACTGGTTCGAAACGCCGTCTTTGGTATGTCCTCCCCCCGTACCTTTAACTGGTGATAACTTGTTCACAGATCTATCTTTGAGAAACACTTTGCTCCCTTCAATTGGTTAAAAAGGTCGTCTATCCTTGGTAACGGATACCTATTCTTGAATGTTACTCTGTTCAATTCTTGATAATTGATATAGAGCCTCATCGATCCGTCCTTCTTCTTAACAAACAACACTGGTGCTTCCCAAGAAGACACACTCGGCCGTATGTAACCCTTATCTAGCAATTCCTGTAATTGTATCATTAATTTCTTCATTTCTACTGGCGCCATACGATATGGAGCTTTCAAAATCGGTGCAGTTCCGGGTGCTAGGTCTATCACGAATTTGATCTCTTTGTCTGGCAAAAGACCAGGCAGATCATTCAGAAATACGTCTTGGAATTCTCTCACTACAGATATATCTTTAATCTCTACTCCCTTCTTTCGAGTATCTACAATGTAAGGTAAGTAACCTACACATCCTTTTTTTAACAATTTCTTGGCCTGCATCATCGTAAGACAACATGATTGCTTAAGCGATGAGCTACCATAAAATACTACCTTAGACCGATTCGGAGTCTGAAGGTTCACACTCTTGTTCTGACAATCAATTATCGCAGCATGGTTATACAACCAATCCATTCCCAGTATCACGTCAAATTCTCCCAATCTAATCGGGATTAAGTCTATGCTCAGTTCATGATCTCTAATGTTTGCGCGACAATTTCGGTATATGAATTCTACGGGGATTACTTTATTATTTGCAACTTCTATGTTCAAAGGATTTCCTAATCATTCTCGGGGTAAGTTTAACCGACTAGCAAATTCTTCAAACACAAATGAACAGGTAGCACCCGAATTGAATAATACATAAGCATTTATATTATTGATTGAGACAATACCTAACACCACATCCTTTGCAGCAACTGCATCTTGGACTATCATGTTAAATGTCCTGCCAGCTAGGCTGTTAGATTGTGTTGGTCTGCCGATCATTAGCTTGCTGCCTCCCCCTTGTTGGCCGCTTCCTCTGTTGTTCCCCTTCTTTGGGCAATCCTTGATCTGATGCTCGGTTGAGCCACAAGCGAAACATCCCTTGATCTTCTTTGGCTTCAGAAAGTTGGGTGAAATGTGCCCCTCTTGGCCACAGTTGTAACAGGTACTGCGCCTCTTCCAGCACTTTCCCTGGTGGTTCTTCCCACACTTCGGGCATCCTTCCGCTTACTTCTTAAGGCCCCCTTAGTAACTTCCCACTTGATTATTGTTTCTGTTGTTGTTGTTGTTGTTGTTGTTGTTGTTATTATCCCATTTCCTCTTCCCTAGATTACTTCCCCCCCTGCTGCTTCCTTCACGGCTTTGTCCTCCAGTGTTCTTACTCTTCTTCTCTTTGTTATACTAACTTAAGGCTTCACTACCTCCCTCTGCAATGATAGCCTTCTCTAACAGCATGGCAAATGAGTCAATCTGGAGAACTGACACCTTGTTGAACAACCAAGGTTTCAATCCTTATTCAAAATGTCTAGCTTTCCTATCTTCATCCCCTACCTGGTGTTCTGCAAACAGGGCTAGCTCATTGAGCTTAGCCGCATATTGTGCCACCGTCATCTCCTCTTGCTTAAGTTCTAAGAACTTTACCTCCATCCTATTCTTCGTGCTCTTTGGGAAATAATTCTCAAAGAACAGAGTTTTAAACCTATCCCAAGTTATAATCCCTTCTCCCGCTCTTTGCTGATTTGCCTCCCACTAGTAGTTTGCTTCGCCCCTCATCATATACGTAGAGAATACAGTCTTTTAATCCTCGCCCACACGAGCAATGGTTAAGGCCTTCTCTATCGACTTTATCCATGTTTGTGCCATTATAGGATCGATAGTACCTTCAAACTCTGGAGGTCCTACGCTCCTAAAGTCCTTGAAGTTCATAACTGGAACCACTTGGGGATTGGGGTGAACGGGTTCATTGTTCCTTCCCCAAAGGGCTTCTCCTAACAAGTCCACTAGTTTTTGTATCGGGTCTACTTGCTCCGTCTCATTGTTTACCGACTCTTCTGGTGCAACTAGTCTACGTCTAGGTGCCATTATCTGCATCACAAATTTCCTTTTTATTTTCTACTTATATTATTCAAGTATTTCTTAAATGCAAAAGAAATAAAATTCTATAACACGTTTCTGAAATAAGAACATATATATTCATATGCCCAATCATTACATTAATATGATCATCCCTAGCATACTTCTATAAATGTCAACATATATCCCTTACTATTACAAAAGACGGGGAACACTATCATACTACCCCTCTAACATAAGCCCACTCGGGGTTTACATATCTATCCCATATCTTACACAAAAGATTAGGATTACATCACAATGTGTACATCACATAAAAGGAACTACTACTACTACCACTAGACTAATGGGTCTCATCCCAACATTCCGCGCTCCACTACGCTCTTGTACTCCACCTAGGATATGTATGCCATCAATTCCCTGCTCATGGTGTGTCGGGCCTGCTCCGTCGGATAGTGGTATACACCATCAATCACTCTCTCTATGGCCGAGCGAAAAACATAACCCATCTTATTCATCTTCCTCTTCTTACGCCTCACCTCATCCTCTAAATCTTCGGCCTTATCATTAGCTCCTTTGTAAGACCCCAACTTTTATAAATAAAGATTTAATTTTCTTTATATATTATTCTGAAATAGTAAGATGTTGATTTGATATAATGGTTTAGTTATGGGTGAAATGTGCAAGTTTTACAAAGTAAGCAAGTGGCCATAAAATATTCGTTTGGTCGGGGAATATTCTTTTTGTAGGGGAATATTCGTACGACGGCGCAATCATTTGTAGGCCCCATAACGGAAAATTATCGGATGAAGAAAACGACAAGAATAAGTTTTCTATAAATAACGACAAAACTTTTACCGTTAAAATTGATGAAATACCCGGTGATAAAAGAACAGTAATACGCATGGTTGCACAGCAGCACACGGTATTGTGCAGTATCTTTGATTATTGATGCTTACATGAGAAGTCACTCAGTTTTATTAAATTATTGCCACAGTAGTTGATGCATAATATCTCATATTATTGATTCAATTATTGTCACAGTATCATCAGCATAATATTTTATATTATTAAATCAATAATTGAGACGACAAAGTTATTCATATTATTATTTGCATTATTGACAATGTCTAAAAAGTTCTGTCGAGGAAAGGAGTTTGGTCATCTAATTGCACGCCAATAAGGAGAAGTCCTTATCGGAAAGCCCCCTCTTTCTTGGGAATGATCTGGTTGTTAATATTGTGAGTTATAATATTAATGATGAATAATTGTTATTAAAAATGTGTTTGGTGAAGCCAAGTGAATTGAGATAAATAGAGGGGTTTTTTATGAAGTATTTGTTATAAATTTGGCTTATTATATAGACCACCACTTACTCATTTTTTAAAATCGTCGGTAGAATGTTATCTCAATTTTGTTTTATTACTCATATATATATATATATATATATATATATATATATATATTATATAATTTATTTTGCCATATAAGGCATGTAACTTATATATATATATATATATATATATATTATAAGTTTTGTTTTATTAGATTATAAATAGAATATATTATATTTTATTTAAAGTTTTCGTTTTATTAGAATATTTTATTGCACAGTAATGAATAGTAAAATTAAATTTTTTCGCTGGTTGCGCCCGTGAATGATTCTACTGTGCATCCGTGATTTTATTTTCTAAATAGTATCCTTCCATTCTCCTATAAATAGGATGCTTAGTTTAGAAATGAAAATCACACCAGAATCTGAGAATTCTTCTTCTATAATATTGAGCGTATTTCTTTTGAGTTTAAGAAAGCTTTGAGTGTAGAAAACAGTATAAGTTTTCTTCAAGAATATTCCCGTCATACCAGTCAAAAATACTCTTCTTTTAAGGTAAGGGATATTATTTTTCTCGTAAATGATGTTACTTTCCTTCAATATTCATAAAGAATATTATTTTCTTTCATATTCCATATTATGATAATATTTCATTTCATATACACAAATTAAAACTTACTACGATAAATATTGCTTCTATAATTCCTGAAATGATCAGAAATTCTTCGAATTTTGCGTTTCATCTAGTATCATTTCATTGGAATGTTCGTATGAATTTTATTATGAAATTTTTACCTTTTCATGTCGGGGTTACTATTCACGTATACGACACTATTCACGTATACGACACTATTCACGTATACGGCACTATTCACAGAAAAATTAAATTTTCTTTTATTTGTCCGAGTTGTCTGTTATGGTTACTATCTTTGATTGTATCCATGTTTTGAACTTCATTCTTGAATTTTGCTCCACAATTGATTATTATGAAGTATTCTTGAACTTGGATAAACTAAATTACGAATCCCTAATCTTTATTTTTTATCTTACTGGATTCGTTATTTATATTATTTTTCATTATTCTCAGTCCTAAATGATGATATAACTGAATATTTTTGGCCTGTAGAGCAAAGATGAATGATTACTGATGAATATCTTTGGCCCGTAGTGCAAAGATGGACAGGTGTTGAGATGAACATGACCAACTGGTGATATAAATGAATATCTTTGGCCCGTAGTGCAAAGATGAATATTTGATTCAAGATGTATATTGATTGATGTTACAGGGATAAAATATTGATGATGGACTTTTAAATCGTAGAAGATAGTAGACTTCATTCTCTACCTAACTCTTCTAATGAATTGTTATTTCCGCTGCGAATATTGATTTAAAACTTGTTGTCCATAATATTTTATCTAATTTATTGAAGGCTGACGATAACTTTTTTTTTCATTATCTTAGTCTTTACTAGGCTAGTTGAGCTTGTGACACCCCCAAATCCGGGTTCTTCGTTTTCACATGATTTGGTGTTCACTTTCTAAATATAACATACATCTACCAAAAATAATTTCAAAATAAATTACAACCTTGATTTAAATAATAAAATCTTCCTTTTAAAAAGGATTACAACTTTTTAAAATAAATCCCAGGGTTTACTCTAACCTTGACATAACATCAACTGCGAAAAATAAAAACATCACATAAAGTCTGATTACAATTTCATTCAAAATAAATTAAACAAGCCTTTACTTGTTTAGCTTCCCTTTGCCTTTACTCGTTGATGGGGCATCAATATTTTCAACCTTAGCTGCAATGGTTATTTAATGCAAGAGTGAGCAAACAACAGCTCACTGGAATTCACAATAATAAAGACATGAAAGAATATCTTTAAAAAGATTTGAATAAATTTACTTACTTCAACAATAAAGAATTGAATAATAATTCTTTAATCACAATTATAATTCAAATATAGAATTCATCTGAGGGTCGTAAGACCTTGAACTATGTCCTAGGTTATAAATATTTTTATTTAAAACCTTTAGCAGTCATTAAGATTATGGACCTTAACTCGTACTTAGGGGGATTAGCCCTTTGTACCATGTATTGTGCACAAACATCTTAACGCTTCTGCGTAGTAACCTCCCCTAGTAAATAGGGTTGTTCAACTCAGTAATTGAATACAAGTCCGCACCAAAGGAAGTTTTGTTTGGATAAACTAAAAGGGTAATTTGGAATTCAACGTTCATCAACTAAGGAATAGTTGAACCGACTTTCAATAACTTAGAATAATTCATAATAAAAGAATTACGATTTAACATATGCTTTAGAATTAAACTTAAGCATTTAAAAGATAAGTTGAACCTTGCTTGAACAATTAAGTCAATATCATATTAATTCAATAATAAACTTTGATAATATTTACTCAATATTAAATTATAAAGAATACAAATAACTTGCATCATTATGATCAATAAAATAGCTCAAGTAAGGTTTAAGTTTAGAAAACTTGCCTCAAGCGCAAACTACTAAAACAATCACGTTCTAACACTTCCTACACAAATATATTTAATCACAATAATCTAAATTAGTTAACATGTAACTAATTCACATAATTAGTTAACCCCTCTAGGTTAACCCATTCTAGTTTAATTAAATAATTTAATAATTAACCATCACATAGTTAATTATACCACATAAGCATGTTCACATAATTAAATCAATTAATAATTATGTATTTCATATTAATTATAATTAAATAAATTATAATTTAAACATTTAATCTAATTATAATTACTCAAATTATAATCACATTTTATTTAATTAAATTATAAACAAATTATAATTTATAATTAATTAACTACATCATGCATTTACTAAATTATAATTACACAAATTATAATTTTTAATTAATCATCCAAATATTGAATTATAATACACAAGATTATAATCTATAATTAATCATGCATTTATTATAATTACATAAATTATAATTTAAAAATTATCATTCACTTGATTAAAATTAATCAACTATAATCATTATAATTTAACAAAATTATAATTTAAATTAAACCTTTACTCTAATTATAATTATTCAAAGTTATAATCACAAATTATATTTTATTAATATAATTTATTAATATTCATTTAGTATTTTAATATAGGTTTAATCATGCTATAAAAGTTATTACATAAAATTAGCTTTACAAAATACAAAAGAAAATAAGTTTTCTTTTTCCCTGCCACCCCCCCTTCCCGCCGGGGCGGGAGTTTTCCTCTTGATAGGCTGTCGGGGCGGGCCCCTTCCAGCGAACGCAGACAAGTTCGCGAACTGTGCAGAGAAAAAGCCAATTTGGCTTATTTCTCCACACCAAATTCTAATTCCAATTCATGCAATTCATATCAATTCATAGAAAACATAAACTTAAAGCTTCTAACATGATTCTAACATACATAAACATGCACCTAGACACAAAATCATCTTAAACAACAAGAATCCATGATTTAAAAACTCCAAATTTTGATATTTTTCAAAAACTCATAGTTTTCACAAAATAATTCACTGTAAATAAAATTCTCTACCAATTCAATTCACAACACATGCAATATTTTCATAATTAAAGATAACATCATAATAAATTCTAATTAGGCATACTAACAACCAATTAAATCATAACTTTTATTCTAAAGCTCAACCAATTACATGAACTTCATATGAACACATCTTTTCCATTAAAACATGCTTTATACAACGAATTGAATTCTGAAAATCCTTGATTATGACATACAATTCATATAATAACTATTATAAACACAAGATATATATATATATATATATATATATATCATATTTATATAACTTTCTTGCTAAATTATAAACACAGAGAACTCAAAATCATAAAGATCATAAAACATATAAACAAAATAATAAGGGAATTGAGATTACCCTTTGCTTTGATGATTGAAGAAAATATGAAGATGATTTCTCCTAAGTTCTTCCTTGTTTTCTCTACTTTCCTTCTCTTATTCTCTAACATTTCTCTGTTCTCTTTCTTTTTCTCTGACTGACTAACTCTAACACTAACCAACGTATATTGCTATTTATAACTGATATATAATATAATATATGTATACTTATAATATATATGTAACTGTTAACCACTTAACATATATCATAATTACATATTATTACATAGGTTACAATTATTAGAATTTGAAAAGCCATAAGGCTTGTTTGGCCTTATTTACAAAAACTAACTTTTTGAGCTTAAGGCCTTGTTTGATAAAACCTTTTAAGATCCTTTTCTTTATTTTAATAAATTCTTTTAACACATACTTTAAATGTTACACTTTAATTAATTAAATATTACTCATCTAATTTAATCAATTAAAATTCAACATCAATTAATCACATAAAAATTTGCTACATAATTATAATTACTCGCTAATTATAATTCATGTAACACTTCATCACACAATTCATCTAATTTAATTATCTTAATTAAATTAGAACTATACTAAAAATTAATATACATCAATTAAATAAATTATTAAATATTTATTTAATTAATATATAATACTTAATTAAATCACTCCACAAAATCATATAATTTATTTATTCCACTCAATAAATAATTCACATAAAATATTTATTTAACACAATAAATATTTAAAATTATTATATAAAATCTCAATCGTTACAGAGCTCACCTTTTTCATCTATTGTCCTCCTCAGGGAATGAGAATGTTGCGGGAACTAGTCGGAGAACAGGGTGATGGTCAGAGTAGAGCAGTAGTAGTCCTCACTATTTTTGTAAAATAGTGTGATAATAATTATAATTATTGAGGACTGAATTTGAGTGTTTATATTTCATATTATATACGATTTGTATTGAAACTCACAGTTGTATGTTCTTATTTCTCACGACCTTTTGTTATAAAAGATTTGTATTTGGAATTCTATACCATATATTTGGCGACTCAGAATAGGTTGGTATTGAACCTATTTTGGGGGCGTCACATTGAAAATCTTGCATGAGTATTTGGTGATATTTGAGTTATGACTAGTGGAACGTTTGGATGCACACACGAACGTAAAGAATCATGAACATTGGTGGAATTGATGAGTAAGTTGAAACTTTAGGCTTTGCATGTTTTCAAAAAAAAATATGGAGTTATCATTTGAAGAAATACTTTGAGGCCATTGTTAAAAATCATGTTGATTCATTGCTTAAGTAGTTCCGTGCTTGAGGACAAGCAAATGTTTAAGTTTGGGGGTATTTGATGAATGGGTTTCATACCTACGAATTCGGTATTATTAAACTTAATTAGTGTTATCCTTAACTGTTTTTAGTATCATTTTATTTGTTTTTGTGTTTATTTCTTGTAGGATGGAGCTGGAGGGTCAAATTGGTCATTTTGGAAGAGAAAAGAATTAAAAATCATTAAAAATCATCAGAATGACATTTTTGTAAATATGGGGTCTCAGTCAAGGTCCTAGATGCTTGAATCAGTACAAATTCAAGGGTCTAGGCGCTTAGGCACAGCCAAACTTGGAAATTTTGCTGCTATGACAAATTCTAAGCCAAAAAGGATTCGGAAGAGTTGATTTGGAAAAGGATCATCAGAGGGCTATAAAAGGAGAAGAATACATAAGGATTTAGGGAGTTAGATTCCATTAGATTAGTTTAGATTAGATTTCAATTAGATTATCTAAAACCCTAGTTGGGATTGGATTGGAGATTGAAGCAACTTAGAGACCATTGAAGATCAAGAGCATGAGTAAGAGGGAGCATGAGATTTGCTGACAACAGATTCTATTCTCTTCTCTACTCTTATTTTTATCTTTTAATGTTTATTCAATTGTGGATTCTTGGTTTTGATTCAATAATAATGAACTAAATCTTTTGTTTAAGATTACAATGGATCTTATTGTGTAGCTTATTTTAATATGCTTCTCTATTAATTATTATAATCTATCATGGGGATTGTCTATTGTGATTTGGACTTAGTTGTGTAATTATCTAGCTAATAATTACTTTGATAATCTATATGAAATTGAGAGACGGATTATAGATTTAGATCTGGTCATAATAGCATGTGATTGTGTTTTATGCATGACATTGGAATTCATAATTTATGTCTAGGATAAAGATATACATATGCATCGCATGTAATCTAATAAAGAACATGTGCTTGAAATCCTCTTTAATTATAATTCACATAGAGATATAGTGGATTAGTTAATTAGGGTGTTCTTCTTAATTCTATCATATGTGGATTTAAGTTGATTTGAGTATGATGCATTAAGAGATGGTCATATTTATTTATGTGTTCTTGATTAACAATTCAGAATAATAAGCATAATTGATAAGAAGTGTATTAATTTAAGTGAAGCAATAAGTGAAGTTGTGATCTTAACTCTCCATAATCTTATTTTAACTAGTGATAATTAGTATTAGTTTAATTAAATAGTTTAATTCAAAACTTTAAATGAGTTATTTAAATAAAATTAGTTTGGTTAAGAGTTAGTATTTGGTAATTTTTATTAAATAATTCCTCGTGGGAACGATACTCTACTTTCACTTTATTACTTGTTGACCATGTATACTTGTGTGTTGTGCGTAACTAGATTTTACCCAACAGCCGCGCTGCTGGCGCGGCCGCGCCAGACCCCAATCTGCAACACTTTGCTCCTTTTCCTCTGTTTAGCTCCAGATCATGTCATTTTTAATTTTTCTGCTTCAATTCAACCTAAAATAATAAAATAACTTAATAAACTCGTGTATACAGTAAAACATGGAATAAACTAGATATAAAGAAATCAAAATAAATGAATAATATGCACTCATCAGCATTCTCAGTAGGCTAAGCTATTGTGCACTCCTAAGATGAACACCTTTCTAGAGATTTGGCCAGCCAGTGTTAAATTTCTTGAGCGGGAGTCATTGATGCCTAAATTGCCTCCTCTCTCTTCTATAGAAGATCTCCTCCGTAACCCTCCAAATTTTTCTCTAGTTCCTCCTTCTAGAAACTTCAGGTGTCCTCTACTGCTGAGGGGGTAAGAGTTACCCGTCCATAGCAGAAGTACCCATTTCACAAGCTCCTGAGGTGATTCCGCCTATAGTTCTTTTTGTGGGTTCAACTGACCCCAATATCATCAGGAGGACAAAAAATGGTACCACTCTCATTTTGAAACCCATGTCCAAGCTTCCACGCGATGATGTTGATTCTAATAGTCCGACAGTGGAGGATCCAATTATAAGACGTATGAGACTTCTGGTAAGCCTTGCATCATTTTTTATATTAATATTTGAATAATTTCATTTCTTTCTTTCTCATGTCACTTCTGCCTTGTTTCTCAGATTACCAATGATAAAGATGAGAGAGATAATGGTGGTGATTCCCCTATTTCAATCCCCAATGATACCACTAATGAGGTGACAGGTACTTGTGAGCAACGATGACTTATTGTGATTGTCGTCGAGCCGACCTCTCCTCAGGATGATTGTGTCATTCTTGACACTGTTCATTTTTTATCTGATGTAGACTCAAATTCTACTGTTGGCAATCCAAGTCTTTGGGAGCTGTCGTTGACACTCCAAAATTAATACCTTATTTTACTCTATTAACAGAAGAATTAGTATAGTAACAAGCAAGGATCGATCCCACAGAGAGTAGATTATTTTTTATTTATTCTAATATATCTAATGAAAGGGGTGTTTTGAGTTGAATAACTAAACTAACAAGAATAAACTTATTAGAATTAACAATGCATAAAAACTTCAGTTCTTCAGTTTAGTATCGCATTTTTATAATTAAGGAGTAATCAAGTTATACAGTATTTATCCTTCAATGAGATTAATAACCCTAGATAACCGCAATTGCTAATTATCCGAAATTCTCCTTAAGTTATAAATCTAAGGTGACAATCGTCGTAATAGACCCTAAATATCATACAACCTAGAACTATCAATCTAGATTTAATATAACAACAACATGAAGAATGAGAATTAGGTTATTTCAAGTAATAATCACACAATCAGGGATTATTTAACTTGACTCCTGATAATCTTAGCAATAAATAAAATCTTATCCACAATCATGCATCACTAAGTGCTACTTATGATCAGATATAATATCGTTTGCTTAATATTATAACTTAATCTAGCAGATGATATCAATTAACCAATTTAATCCTGCAGAAACCAAATTAATAAATTGAATAGCATACAAGAAGTTAAAATGGATTATCGTAATAAATCTCATGCAAGAAGGAATAAATAAAGTAAACTTGATCAAATCGTTAATTATGAATAAGGTTCAACATCACATAGAACTGAAGTAGAGAAATTAACCTGACATGCCTTTGATCTTCCAAAACTTGGGTTTGAATCCAATTGTAGAAGATGATTACTGTAGATCCTCTATTATCTAACTAATTACATGTATTTATAATTCTAAACAAAGTCCTAATCCTATTAGAAATATCAATCCAAATCCAAGTAAAAGTCTACCAAAATCTGCTCTGAAAAGTTCCTAAAAATTTGAGATTTCTCGTTGAGCTAGTCGGGGCCAACAAATTTTGCCTTGCTGAGCTTATCGGGGCTAGCTTGTCCAGAGAGGAGTGGGTCGGGGCGAATTCAAAGAGCTCCATGGAGAAAAGATGCAGAGACAAACTCATCGAGGCAAGTTCCTTCAGGCCAAATTGTTGGGTTTGTACGTAACGCAATTATGCAATCAAATCACATAAATAGGGCGGAAGCGTAAAAACTAGGTTTTCAAAAATTTATACAAACCCATTACCATGATCATTCTTATGCATCAATTATCAGTGAATGAAGAAGGAGAAAAAATAGAATTATACCTTTGAAGATCCAAGCTTCCTCAGGTACAAGTTCTACTCCTTTGATTCCTTTGATTCCTCTGTAGTGGCTCCTTCCCTTGATCAATGTCAGCAACCCAAATGTTTGGCCTCTAACGGTGATCCACCAAGGAAGATGAAGAACTCAGTAAGATGGGTTATTGGCTTATCCCTTGTTTCTATCTCTATAGAATATGTGTACTCCCAACTCTTGAAAAATTCACGTACCTTATTTCTGATATGAGACTCTCTTATATAGATATTAGGTTAACCCTCCTAATCCAATTAGAATAGGTTTATTTAATTAATTAATTAATTACTTTTAATTAATTTATATCCTAATCTTTATTAGGATTGAGAGAGAGTACTGATATTATATTAATTCCTAAACTCCTGTAGAATTAAAATAATAATAATAATAATAATATTAATAAGACTCCTCTTATTAATTTATATTTAATATTTCTAAAATATTAAATAATAAACATTAAGCTATTTAATTTATTCTATCATCATAGATTAAATTAATTATACTTAATGCATTATTACTATCATGCCATTTTCTTCTTAAATAATTCTTCTTCCTTTTATGGTGTGACCCTTTAGGTTCTCCATATTAAACCGGTTGTGAATAAATCAATTATAACAATTCTAATCTTATTTAAATAAACAAATTAAACTAATAATCTATTTAAATAAATAACATTTATTCTACAATAGGGATAAGCCTCCCTAGCGATCAACGACTTTCCAGATAATATAGATTTCAACATTAATCATAAAAGAACTTGTGAGTTAATAGTTACCGTACAATTCAATCCTTCCACCATACAATGTCCCAATTAAATATAAGACATGGATTTACTGTCAAGTCTTAATTTATTTAATCATATGTGTTTCGATTAGAAAATGCACAACTCCAAATAATGCAAATTAGAAACCTCTTTCTAATTTCATTCTACCTTGGCCAAGGATTCCTGGGTTGTCATTTAACGAATCACATAGGACATATCTCCTCTTTTACTAGAGGTGGTAGATTCTTTATTGATCATTCATTATCTCCATATGTAACTCATTACACCCAAGCATACCCTATATATGCCTTAAAAGGCCTTAAGAAATTAGTCAAAGTATAATTTGTTACATACAAGATACTATGATGATCTCAAGTCCAAGGATCACATATACTACTATCACATTAGGAATTCCTATTGACAGGCGAGTAAAACTCCATTAGGTATTCCATAGCGAGTCACGTTCAGTGAACTTATTCTCCAATAAGCACCTACATACTTGCTTTAGTGTCTCCACACAAATGACCATGAGATCAGTCATCCTTATCCAATGAGCAAGCAACATATGTACCAATCTATCCGGATTTACTAATCCCCATTTTAGTAATCCCACAATTGGGAACTATTTTAGTTTTTAAGTTTTCTAAGAATTTAGATCTCATTATCATGATCTCATCATGATTCTAAAAGCATTGCTTAAAACTATGGGTTATTTACATATTATAAAAACAGCACCATGTAGATAATTATATGCCTTAAATGAATATTTTTTTAATAAATAAATAAGATTGTTTACAAAGTATGTGCTTTGTCATCATACATGATTGGCTTGTATGCACACTACTATCAATCTCCCACTTGCACTAAAGCCAATCGCCATGGTATCTCATACCCATCTTCTCTAAGTGACGATCAAACTGCTGTTGTGTTAAAGCTTTAGTAAATGGATCTGCAATGTTGTCTTGAGAGTCTACTCGCTCCAAGGTGACGTCTCCTCTTTCAATGATCTCCCTGATCAAGTGAAATCGCCGCAATACGTGTTTAGATTTCTGATGAGACCTGGGTTCCTTAGCCTGTGCAACCGCTCCGGTGTTGTCACAGTATACGGGAACTGCTTCTCCAATGCTAGGAACCACACCAAGTTCAGTTATGAACTTCTTCATCCAAACAGCTTCCTTTGCAGCTTCACTTGCAGCTATATACTCTGCCTCTGTCACTGAATCAACAACCGTTTGCTGCTTGGAACTCTTCCAACTCACTGCACCTCCGTTCAAGGTAAACACATACCCTGAAACAGATTTACTGTCATATTGGTCTGTTTGAAAACTTGAGTCTGTGAATCCCTCGAGTTTTAATTCAGACCCACCGTAGACAAGAAAAATATCTTTAGTCCTTCTCAAGTACTTTAGGATATTTTTCACTGCCTTCCAGTGCTCTTCTCCTGGATTCGACTGATATCTGCTTGTTACACTAAGTGCGTGAGCAACATTCGGTCTAGTACATATCATACCGTACATGATAGATCCTATTGCAGAAGCATAAGGGATCTTACTCATACGGTCTCTCTCCTCAAGTGTCTTTGGGGCCTGTTTCTTGGAGAGATTTATTCCATGGCTCATCGGCATGAGACATCTTTTGGAATCTTCCATGCTAAACCTCTTTAGCATCGTATCAATGTACGTTCCTTGGGATAAGCCGAGCATCCTTTTAGATCTATCTCTATAGATCTTTATCCCCAAAATATAGGATGCTTCACCCAAGTCCTTCATGGAGAAGTTTTTAGATAACCAGATTTTAATGTATTGTAACATAGGAATGTCATTCCCTATCAGTAATATATCATCAACATATAATACAAGGAATGATAGTGCGCTCCCACTAACCTTCTTGTATACACATGGTTCATCCTCGTTTTTGATAAAATCAAACTCTTTGATTGTCTCATCAAAATGAATGTTCCATCTACGAGAAGCTTGCTTCAACCCATAAATGGATCGTTGTAGCTTACAAACTTGATTTGTTCCAACTTTTGAAATAAATCCCTCTGGCTGTGTCATATACACATCCTCCTCAAGTTTCCTATTGAGGAAGGCCGTTTTGACGTCCATCTGCCAGATCTCATAGTCGTTGTAAGCTGCAATCGCAAGCAAAATCCGAATGGACTTGAGCATGGCTACTGGTGAGAAGGTTTCATCATAGTCAACTCCTTGTCTTTGTTTGAAACCTTTTGTAACCAGTCGGGCCTTATAGGTCTCTACCTTTTTGTCTGCTCCAGTATTTTTCTTAAAAACCCATTTACACCCAATAGGTTTAATACCTTCAGGTGGTGAAACCAAAGACCATACTTTGTTTTCATACATGGAGTTCATTTCGAATTTCATGGCTTCAAGCCATTTCCCTGAGTCTTTATTACTCATAGCCTGTTCGTAATTCAATGGATCATCATCATTCATGATGTGTACCTCATCGTTATCCTCTATAACGAATCCATACCTCTTCGGTATCTTCGGTACTCTTCCAGATTTACGAACAGGGTGTGGTACAGTAGGTTCTTCTACTTGGTTAGGTACCTGACTTTGGTCCGTGGTAACTTGTGGTTCTTGAACTTCTTCAAGATATATCTTGCTCCCACTGACCCCTTCATGGATAAACTCTTTCTCCAAGAAGGTAGCATGTTTCGCAACAAACACCTTTTGATCAGTTGGATGATAGAAATAATACCCTACGGTTTCTTTAGGGTATCCCACAAATCTACACTTATCAGATTTAGTCTGTAGCTTATCATTTTCAAACTTTTTGACATAAGCTGGACAACCCCAAGTCTTAACATGCTTAAGATTTGGTTTCCTCCCTTTCCACATCTCATATGGAGTCTTTGGGGCGGATTTGGTAGGTACCTTGTTAAGTAGGTATGCAGCCGTTTCTAGGGAATATCCCCAGAAGGAAATTGGAAGGTAGTTAAAACTCATCATGGATCGAACCATGTCTAACAGTGTTCGATTTCTCCTTTCAGATACTCCATTTAACTGTGGTGTACCTGGAGGAGTCCATTGTGAGATTATACCATTTTCTCTGAGACAATTAAGAAACTCACTGCTTAAGTATTCTCCACCTCGATCTGATCGAAGTATCTTAATACTCTTGCCCGTTTGTTTCTCTACTTCACTTCTGAACTCTTTGAACTTTTCAAATGATTCTGATTTGTATTTCATTAAATACATATATCCAAATCTTGAGTGATCATCAGTGAAAGTAATAAAATAAGAATACCCACCCCGTGCACTTGTTGTCATAGGTCCACAAACGTCTGTGTGAATCAATGCCAACAACTCTGTAACTCTTTCTCCTTTTCCACTAAAAGGAGATTTAGTCATTTTACCCATGAGACAAGATTCACAAGTTGGATATGATTCATAATCAGATAGCTCGAGGAGCCCATCTTTATGCAACTTGGATAATCTTGTTTCATTGATATGACCGAGTCTACAGTGCCACATATAGGTATAATTAATATCATCTCTTTTCCTTTTCTTAATTTGTTCAATTTGAAATATATTTTCTTGTAAGTCAAGTGTATAAAGTCCATTTCGCAAATTTCCAATACCATATAAAACATCGTCTTTATAAATAGAACAACCAATGTTCTTTATAATAACGTCAAAACCTTCCATATCCAATACAGAAATTGAAATAATGTTTTTAATAATATTCAGAACATAATAACAATTATTAAGATAAATGGATTTGCCCGAAGGCATTGCAAAACAATAAGTTCCTACAGCTAATGCAGCAACCTTTGCTCCATTCCCCACTCGTAGGATCACCTCATCATTGTTCAGCTTTCTACTTCTGACCAGTCCCTTCACAGTATTACATATGTGAGAACCACAGCCGGTATCCAATACCCAAGTAGAATTATGACTTTCAGAAAAATTAATTTCAATTATAAACAAACCTTGATTGGAAGTCGAAGCTTCTCCAAGCTTCTTTTCTGCTAGAAACTTCTTGCAGTTCCTCTTCCAATGTCCCGGCTCATTGCAATGAAAGCACATTCCTTTAGCTGGTTCAGGTTTCTTTTGCTCCTTTTCTTTCCCTTTTCCCTTAGCCTTCTTAGATTTCTTCTTTTCAGAAGACACCTTGGGCCTCTTCCTTTTATTGGAAGAATCCACCATCAAGACATGGTTCTTCTTGGATGAGAAGTGACCTTCTGCAGTTTTCAGCATGTTAAGCAGCTCAGGTAAGCTGACATCTAGCTTATTCATGTGAAAATTAACCACAAACTGCGAGAAGGTCTCAGGGAGTGACTGCAAGACCAAGTCTTGACTCAACTCCCCATCCATGACGAACCCAAGCTGTCCAAGGCGTTCAATCTAATTGATTACCTTCAGAACATGAGTCTCGAAGGCAGTGCCCTCGGTTATCCGAGATCGGAAGAGCTCCTTAGATATCTCATATCTAGCAGTCCTACTCTGTTCACCATACAACTCCTTGAGGTGAAGCAGCATAGCAGGAGCATCCATTTTTTCGTGCTGACGCTGAAGCTCATTATTCATGGATGCGAGCATGATGCATTGAGCCACAGATGCATCATCTTGCCACTTATTGAAAGTGGCAATCTCTTTCTCAGAGGCTGTTTTTGAAACAGATTCAGGGATAGTGGAATTTAGGACATAAGAAATCTTTTCAGCAGTGAGAACAATTCTCAGATTTCTTAGCCAGTCCTCATAATTCGGGCCGGTAAGCTTATTTGCATCAAGTATGCTTCGTAGTGAGATTAGTGATTTTGACATTTTTAAAATTCTGCATGTGAAAAGACAACATTTAAGCAAACATTCATTTTTTTAACTTTGCATACCAAAATAAATTTAGGTCTTTATTTTAAATTTGTATCTCCCACTATTTTCATCAAACTATATTACCCTCACTCATATAGTTCGGCAACATCTAATTAAAGATTTGCTAGTGAGATTAAGGATCCCATTTCAAATGTATATAACCTTGTGGATAGCACAACAAGCTATATACAAATAAATAGGTAGACAACTCTTGTCAATTACATCACCATGTAACTCCTTTTATTTTGCCTCTTAAATCATAATGGTCATGTGTGTGCACATCCGAACTAAAATAATTTAAGTTAAGTCCAGCCTAGCACTTCCATAAATTCAAAAAAGAAAAATTTTCGTCCTTGTGGATAGCACAACAAGACTAGATCGTTCAATTTTCTTGATAAGCATCAAATGTAATTAATTAACATCTTAAATATTCAATACTCGTCTTGTGGATAGCACAACAAACTCATATTAAATATTTAATACTCTATTAACTAATCATGCTAGAAGGCGACGTTCGATATTCCAAATATCATTTGAACGCTTCAGACTTAATAATATTTCTTTGAGGGGTTTGTTATTATTTGTCTCATCTTTTTAAGCGCGCATGCACATATATATATAAAATATGCGTCATTTTATTAAACATGCGAAGCATGTTTGTATAAAATATAATATATATAATATTTAGCATGCATTATAGAATACTATATTCTACCCGGATTGATTATGGACTTTTATTCTAGTTTGGTTCACTAGAGCCACCAAGTGAACCAAAAGGTCAAACCTAGGAGTGCAAGAATTTAAATTTAAATATAACTATTACATTTAAACCCTGGTTCCATACAAATGAGTCTTCACGCGTTCCTTGCTCCTTGGTCTCCAATTTCTTCAAAATAATTCTAACTATCTCTATTACATTAACTATTTAAAATTAAATAGAAACCTTGATCAGCAGTCAAGGGGAAGTACATAGAAAGGAGATAGAATTTACATCGAGAATAAAACTAGAGAAGACGAGGTACGCAGACCCCATTTTATAAAACCCATACATTCAAGCATTCAACCAAAATAAAATCCAATCACATTGGTCATAGTCCATAATCAATCCCTTTTATTACTATACATATCATCATACGTATCAATAAAACTTATTAATCTCATGAAAATAAATTCATTCCATATATGTATTAATATCAGTTAATGGGCAAAAGTTTGCTAAACTTTGTTTTTGGAAAAATAAACTCCTTTATTTCAAAAACAATTCCAAATTAAACTCTTTAATTTTAGCAATTCTGAAATCTCATTTCATATAAAATAAGCATCTTTATTTTAAACCTTTATTAATTAAATAAACCATTCATTTAATTAAATAAAACAAAAAAAAATTCAGTTCCTGTCCAGTAGTGGCGCAGCTGCGCCAAGAATGTAAAGGGAACCGGCGCAGCTGCGCAGCATGAAAACCAGGAACAGCACCCGACGCAGCTGCGCAGCAATATTGCCTTATACCGACGCAGCTGCGCAGCTTCACAGAATCTGAAAAATTTTTATTGCCCAGAACTCGATCCAATCGCATATCATACATGTATGGAATCACATAGACTGATAATTAGCACAAGATTGGCTCTGATACCACTGCTGGGTTTGTACGTAACGCAATCATGCAATCAAATCACATAAATAGGGCGGAAGCGTAAAAACTAGGTTTTCAAAAATTTATACAAACCCATTACCATGATCATTCTTATGCATCAATTATCAGTGAATGAAGAAGGAGAAAAAAACAGAATTATACCTTTGAAGATCCAAGCTTCCTCAGGTACAAGTTCTACTCCTTTGATTCCTTTGATTCCTCTGTAGTGGCTCCTTCCCTTGATCAATGTCAGCCACCCAAATGTTTGGCCTCTAACGGTGATCCACCAAGGAAGATGAAGAACTCAGTAAGATGGGTTATTGGCTTAACCCTTGTTTCTATCTCTATAGAATATGTGTACTCCCAACTCTTGAAAAATTCACGTACCTTATTTCTGATATAAGACTCTCTTATATAGATATTAGGTTAACCCTCCTAATCTAATTAGAATAGGGTTTTATTTATTTAATTAATTAATTACTTTTAATTAATTTATATCCTAATCTTTATTAGGATTGAGAGAGAGTACTGATAATATTAATTCCTAAACTCCTTTAGAATTAAAATAATAATAATAATAATAATAATATTAATAAGACTCCTCTTATTAATTTATATTTAATATTTCTAAAATATTAAATAATAAACATTAAGCTATTTAATTTATTCTATCATCATAGATTAAATTAATTATACTTAATGCATTATTACTATCATGCCATTTTCTTCTTAAATAATTCTTCTTCCTTTTATGGTGTGACCCTTTAGGTTCTCCATATTAAACCGGTTGTGAATAAATCAATTAGAACAATTCTAATCTTATTTAAATAAATAAATTAAACTAATAATCTATTTAAATAAATAACATTTATTCTACAATAGGGATAAGCCTCCCTAGCGATCAACGACTTTCCAGATAATATAGATTTCAACATTAATCATAAAAGAACTTGTGAGTTATTAGTTACCGTACAATTCAATCCTTCCACCATAATATCCCAATTAAATATAAGACATGGATTTACTGTCAAGTCTTAATTTATTTAATCATATGTATTTCGATTAAAAAATGCACAACTCCAAATAATGCAAATTAGAAACCTCTTTCTAATTTCATTCTACCTTGGCCAAGGATTCCTGGGTTGTCATTTAACGAATCACATAGGACATATCTTCTCTTTTACTAGAGGTGGTAGATTCTTTATTGATCATTCATTATCTCCATATGCAACTCATTACACCCAAGCATACCCTATATATGCCTTAAAAGGCCTTAAGGAATTAGTCAAAGTATAATTTGTTACATACAAGATACTATGATGATCTCAAGTCCAAGGATCACATGTACTACTATCACATTAGGAATTCCTATTGACAGGCGAGTAAAACTCCATTAGGTATTCCATAGCGAGTCACGTTCAGTGAACTTATTCTCCAATAAGCACCTACATACTTGCTTTAGTGTCTCCACACAAATGACCATGAGATCAGTCATCCTCATCCAATGAGCAAGCAACATATGTACCAATATATCCGGATTTACTAATCCCCATTTTAGTAATCCCACAATTAGGAACTATTTTAGTTTTTAAGCTTTCTAAGAATTTAGATCTCATTATCATGATCTCATCATGATTCTAAAAGCATTGCTTAAAACTATGGGTTATTTACATATTATAAAAACAGCACCATGTAGATAATTATATGCCTTAAATGAATATTTTATTAATAAATAAATAAGATTATTTACAAAGCATTATTTTACAAAGTATGTGCTTTGTCACCATACATGATTGGCTTGTATGCACACTACTTATCACAAATGAGCTCGCCAGGGCGAGCTTGTTTTCTTTTGGGCAGAGAGGTCTTCGTCGAGGCAAACTCTTGCAGTACAATTGGGCTCGCCAGGGCTAGCTCAACAATTTTCTGAATTCTCTTCCTTTTCATATCCACAGCTCTAATTTATCGTGTTTCTCCAATTTTAGCTCCAAATCCACTTGAAATAATATACACCTTATTAAGCTCATATACACATGAATCATGCAATAAAACTAAACTTAAAGCAATCAAAATCAATGAATATTTCGTATTTATCATTCTTCCATCTCGTCCACGAACAACATCTCCTCCTCTAGAGATGGAGAGGAATGGTAGGGCTTCCACTGCTTATGACAGCCTAAAGGGTACCGGTTACACCCATGCTGAGGATGATGTTGTGGTGAATCCTCCTCCACCGGAGGAGAATACTTTAGAGCATGTTGTTGATTTTCATCCTCCCTAAAAAGATTATGTTGAGATATTATCTGTTAGGGAGGTTAGAGCTAATATCTCTTTGGGTGAGGCGACTGATGTTATGCTTTCTTCAGAGTCCCACGACACTTTTTCAGTTGGATGCCTTGTAAGAACTTTTCTCATTCGATATATTCATGCTCTTTAAGTTCACCTTTATGTACTTTTTTATGCCAAAAATTATGCCCAATTAAATTGTTCTAAACACATATCAACATACATAACAAATCAAAATAATTAATAACTCGCATAAAGGTTTGGCTCCGATGCCACTGTTGGGTTTGATAGATTCATGAACACAATCAAATTGCATAAAAATAGCGAAAGCATGGTAAATCAGAGTTTTAAAATTTTACAAACCATATACTCGGATCATCCTTTATGCACAGTTATTAACTAAACAAAAAGATTAAGAATAAGATTCATACCCTTGAAGATTCTAGCTTCCTCAGGTACGAGTTCAACTCTAAATCTTTTTCGTGTTCTACTTGAATTTACTGGGTTGATTCCTTCCTATGATAAATGTTAGCCACCCAAGTGTTTGTCCTCTAGAGGTGATCCACTAAGGAATAATAAGAATTCAAGTAGAATGGTGTTTGGCAAAACCCTAGTTTCTATCTCTATAAAAAATATGTACTCTTCCAACTTTTGGATTAAAGTGTGTAACCTTGTTCTATAATAAGACTTTCTTATTTATAGATGTAGGTAATCCTCCTAAACCATTTAAGATTAGGGTTTCATATTAATTAATTAAACCCTTTTAATTAATTAGGATTTCTAATTTTATTAGGAATAATTAATTAAACTACTTTAATTAATTAGCCTTCCAATCTTATTGGGAATATGTGAGAGAGAGTACTTTTATTAATTAATTCTCAAATTCTTTTAGGAATTAAATTAATAATAATAATAGTAGTAATAATAATAATAATAATAATAAGACTTTCTTATTAATTTATATTTAATATTTTCAAAATATTAAATAATAAATATTAAGCTATTTTATTTATTCTATCAACATAGATTAAATTAAATACACTTAACTTATTATTATGATTATGTCATTTGCTTCTTAAATAAATATTTTTCTTTTTATTGTTTGACCCTTTAGGTTTTTTATATTAAATCGGTTGTGAATAAATCAATTAGAATAATTCTAATCTTATTTAAATAAATAAATTAAACTATTTAATTTATTTAAATAAATAACATTTATTCTGCAATAAGGATAAGCCCCCTTAGCGATCAACGATTTTTCAGATAATATAGATTTCAACATCAATCATAAAAGAACCTTTGAGTAAATAGTTACTGTACAATTCAATCCTTTCACCATACAATGTCCCTAATTAAATATAAGACATAGAATTACTGTCAAGTCTTATTTTATTTTATTATATGTATTTCGATCCTTAAATGCACAACTTCAAATAATACAAATTAGAAACTCCTTTCTAATTTCATTCCACATTGGCCAAGGATTCCTGGGTTGTCATTTATTGAATCACATAGGATATTTCTCTTCTTTTACTAAAAGCGGTAGATTCTTTATTGATCATTCATTATCTCCATATATAACTTATTACACCCAAGCATACCCTTTGATATACCCTAAGGGTTTTAAGGGACATGTCAAAGTATAACTTATCATACACAAGATACTATGATGATTTCAAGTCTAAGGATCACTTGTACTACAATCACTACAGGAATTCCTATTGATAGGCAAGTAAAACTCCATTAGGTATTCCTTAGCAAGCCACGTTCAATGAACTTATTCTCCAATAAGCACCTACATACTTACTTTACTGTCTCCACACAAATGATCATGAGATCAATCATCCTCATCCAATGAGCAAGCAACATATGCACCAATCTATCCGGATTCACTAATCCCCTTTTTATTAATCCAACGATTGGAAACAATTTTAGTTTTTAAGATATCTAAGAATTTAGATCTCATTAGCATGATCATCATCATGATTCTAAAAATATTGCTTAAAACTATGGGTTTATCACATATTATAACAACTTCATGTAGATAAATAAATGCCTTTAAATAAAGAATTCTTTTTATTGATAAATGAATAGGATTGTTACAAAGTATATGCTTTATCATCAAACATGATTGGCTTATGTGCATACTACTTTCAATCTCCCACTTGCACTAAAGTCAATCGCCAAGGTATCTCATACCATTCTTCTCTAAGTGACGAACATTCTGCTGTTGGATAGCTTTAGTAAATAGATATGCAATATCGTTTTTGAGAGTTCACTATATCTATAGTGACTTCTCCTCTTTCAATGATTTCTCTAATCAAATAAAAGTGCTGCAACACATGTTTGGATCCAATATGAGACTTAGGAACTATTCCTAGTTCTGTAATAAACTTTTCATCCAAAACGTCAACTTAAAGCTTCATTTACAGCTATATACTTTGTCTTTGTCACTAAACCAGCAACGCATTGTTGTTTGGAACATTTTCAATTCACTGCACCACCTTTCATGGTAACGCTTTACCCTAAAGTGGATTTGTTGTTGTCTTGGTCAGTCAGAAAAACTTGAGTCTGTTTAGTCCTCTAGTTTTAATTCAGACCCACCATGAATCATGCCTGTAATGACCATGAATTTTAAACTCTTTATTTATTAAATATGTGATTTAATTTTAACGAGTTAGTTTTGTGAGTTTATTTAAACCTTATGTGGTGGTGAGAATTTGTGAAATGATTAAAGGAAGTCAATAATGAATTATTTAAATTAGTGGACTGAAATTAAGGATTTAATATCAGAGAATTGATGAGATTATTAATAATTAAATATTCAACTTATTTGAATATAGTGGCATGAATTGAACATAGTGATTAATTTCAATATTGAGTAATTAATCGATAACGTATGAAATTATTATTGTTGGAAATAATATATTAATGAACAAAGAAGCAATGAATATAATATGTAATTATGTTTACTTGATTTACTGTTATACACAAGCATGCGATACTAAACCTCTACTATATGGTAGCTATCTATATTATACATAATGCAATGTGACATATTAATGTGGTGAATATTGCATGTATGGACTATATAGTAAGATGAGATAAATTGAAGGTATGTGACACTATGTGGACATTCATGTATACCCTATTGTCATATAATAAGATCAAGAATTAATTTATAATGATTTTATTGAGTTATTATAATTATATTATAATGATTATAATAATGAGTAATAATAATACCCAATTGCTTTACATTCGGTATTAAGGAAAATGTACATGGATTATATGCGGTGTACCCCTATTTGATACATTGTGTTATTATTTGAAGTAGCATAGTAGCACCCATTTAATTAGATAACTTAAATATATATTGTGTGTATATATATTATACAACTTAGTGTATTAGCAAGTGCTGAGTTATTACATTGTCCCTAAATAAGAGTCCATTTCCTCTTCACTTCCCCCACACGTGAACAAACAATAAGCTAGCTACACTCTACATTCATCTCAAATTCAACAAACATAGCCATAATCATGAGGTGGGGAGTGGGATTCATGAGTGGAATCACCAACCCTCACCAACTCTTTCTTATCTATTGAACATACTTGCAATCCTTTGGTTTGATTTGGTGAGTAAATGTTTTGTCTGTATTTTCAAATGCCTATAAGAGTAAGCTCTCCTCCTTGTAGTTTCTTTTGCAGAGATATTGTCTAGTAGAGTTAGTATACTGAGTTCCCATTTGGGTTAAGGAAGAATTAGTATAGCAGCAAGCTCATAGTAGCATTATAGAATTGTTTAGCAGCAAGTGTTTCACAGAGGTAATTTTCATTCATGATCTTCATTATCAAATTCTTGATTGTGTTAAATTGAATGATCATTTGATTAGAAAATGCTTGCTATATATTGTATAAGTTGTCATGATAGATTAGAACTTTAATATGGCTGGTATTATAACGATTGTGATTTTATATAATAATTTGTAATATTTATTGAGTTAAATAAATATTTTATGTGATTTATTTATTGAGTTAAATAAATAAATCATGTGATTTATGGAGTGATTTAATTAAGTGTTATATATTAATTAAATGAATGTGTAATATTTATTTAATTAATGTATATTTATTTTATATTATAGTTCTAATTTAATTGAGAAAATTGAATTAGATGAATTATGTGATGAACTGTTACATGGATTATAATTAGCGAGTAATTATAATTACGTGATAATTTTATGTGATTAATTGATGTTAGATTTTAATTGATTAAATTAGATGATTAATGTTTAATTAATTAAAATGTGACATTTAAGTATGTGTTAAAATGATTTGTTAAAATAAAAGAAAAAGAATTTTAAATGAGTTTAAATAAACAAGGCTTTGCATTTGTTTTAAATCTATTTTACCAAACATGGCCTTAGTAATAATAATCTATTTTTAAAAATAATGTTGTTTTGGCCAAACAAAGCCTTAAGGCTTTTTCAATTTTGAAACTTATGTAACTGCTAAATTAATTAGGCTAATTAGTATTAGTTAATATGCGTATTATATTATATTACGTTAGTTCTATACTACGTTAGATTAATCCTAAGTCTAAACTAAGAGCTAAGAAGAAAGAAAAGAGCAGAGAAGAGTTGGAGAAGAAGAGAATGAAGAAGAAGCTTGTGAAGGCTAGAGTCAATCTTTGTTTTCTTCTCCTATCACCGAAAGGTAATCCATAATCTCTACTTTCATATTTTCAGAACTCGGGTTTAAGTTTCATGTTTTATTCTCTGTGAAAACTGAGTTTTTATGTAATTGCATAAACATGGATGATATATATATAGGTGGTGTTGTTCATGGTGAATTATATGGTTATCAATGATTTTCAAAAATCAAATTACTGTAGAAATATATTTTAACAGAAAAGTCAGGTTTATATGAGTTCATATGGAATTTCATGAGTTTGGTTAATTTTAATTGAGAAATTGATGAAATTGGTATATGTTAATATGCTTATTAGGTAATTACTTGATGCTATCTTCAACTTCGTATATAATGCATATATATAAGTTCGAATTGATGGAGAAAAATAGTTACGGTAGATTATTTTTGAGAAAATATGAGTTTTCATGAAAATGGCCAAATTGGATTTTAAAACTTGTGATTATCATTATTTAGATGGTTATTATGTTGTAGAAACATGTTGTGTTATGTATTATTGCTTATGTATGGAGTTACAGTGGCTACGCTACTGTAATTTTCTATTTGTTGACTTGTATGGGATGTTCGATAAAACAGAGAAGTATGGCTGTCTGCGTCTGGCCGAGTTGCTGCGCAGCTGCGCCGGAAGCAAGGCCAGGAGCAGCGCAGCTAAGCCGCTTGATTTTCCCAGTTTTGACCCCTGCGCAGCTGCGCCGGTACCAAGGCTGCTGGTTGCGCAGCTGCGCCGTGCACAGTGCAGTGGCAGTGAGTTTTAGTCAAGTGTGCAGTGTGTTTTTATGTTTCCATTACATTATTGCTAAGATAATGAGCATGTATCTAGCTGTATAACATGTGTTAACATGAAGTTGATAATTTCATAATTCGAGAAAAAGAAAGTTTTGAAAACTTAATATAGTATTTAAATTATAAGATATAATTGTTTAATTGTAAAATAAGTTACTTAATTATAATTTGATTAATTATAATTAAGAGTAAATGTTTAATTTAAATTATAATTCTGTGAAATTATAATGTATAGAAGTTGATTTATTTTAATCAATTAGATGTTAATTTAAATTATAATTTATGTAATTATAATTTAATAAATGCATGATTATTATAAATTATAATTGATAAATACACTGATTAATTGTAAATTGTGTAATTATAATGCATGATATAGTTTAATTAACTATTAATTATAAAATTTTGATAATTTAAGAGGAAATTATAATTGAGTAATTATAATTAGATTAAGTGTTTAAATTATAATTGTTTAATTATAATTTAGCTAAAATACATAATTAATTTAATTATGTGAGTATGTGTGTGATGTAATTAATTATGTGATAGTTGATTATTTATTTAATTAGAGTGAGTTAACCATGAGGGTTAACCACTTATGTAAATTAGTTATGTGTTAACTAATTTAAGTTTTTGTGACTTAATATATATGTGTATGAAGTATTAAAGTACGTGAATTGTGTTAAGTAGCTTGCGCTTAAGGCAAGTCTTCTAAACCCTAAACTCGCTATTTCTACGCAAGTTCTTTGATGTTCATATTTTCATTGTTGAGAATGTCCTTTTCATTTCTGTACTGGACAATTATTTACTTAACCGAAGAGATCTTGACTTATTGTTCAAGTAAGATTCAGTTTATTATTTTAAATGCTTTAAGGTTACTTCTAAAGCATATGTTAATTCATAATTCTTTTATTTATGAATTATTGAAAGTCGATTCAACTAATCCTTAGTTGATGAACGTGAATTCTAAATTACCATGGTAAGCTTATCCAAACCAAACTTTCTTTGGTGCGGATTTGAATTCAAATTGCTGAGTTGAACAACCCTAATTATTAGGGGAGGTTAGTACGCATAACGTTAAGATGTTTGTGCACAATACATGGTACAAAGGGCTGATCCCCCTAAGTACGAGTTGAGGTCCATAGTCTTATTGACTGTTAAAGGTTTAAATAGAAATATTTATAACCTAGGACAAGAAGAGTTCAAAGCTCAGATAAATTCTATATTCGAATTTTGATATTGAAAGAGAATTATTATTCAATTCTTTATTGTTGAAGTATGCTAAGTTATTCAGATCTTTGTAAAGATATTCTTTAATGTATTTATTATTGTTAAACTCCAGTGAGCTGTTGTTTGCTCACTCTTGCATTAAATAACAATTACAGTTAAAGTTGATAACGTTGATGCCCCGTCTACGAGTAAAGGTAAGGAAAAGATGAACAAGTGAAGATTTGTTTAATTATTTTGGAATGATTGTAATAATTTTAGGTCATGTTTTTATTCCGCACTTCATTGATTATGTCAAGGTTAGAGTAACCCTGGGATTGAGTTTTGAGAAGGTTGTAACCCTTGTTTTAAGGGAGATTTTATTATTTTGAATTAAGGTTCTAATTTATTTTGAGATATATTGGGTAAAGGTATGTTATAGATAGAAAGTGAACACCAAATCATGTGAAAACGGAGTACCCGGATTTAGGGGTGTCACAGGTTGGTATCAAAGCCGTAGGTTATGAAACCTTAGGTGGGGAAAAACCTTAGGTAGTAGCCTTATGGTAAGATCGAAAAGATAGGTGTGATAGGTAAAAGATAATAAACTACCTTATGTGCTATATGTTTACATTATAGTATTCGAAGAGTGTCGATTCGATGTCACGTAATAATGAACTTTAAAAATTCTTTTGTCAGGATGTCGAACGTTAGAGAACCTAGTCAGGCTAGAGAGGATGTGCCTCAGGTGACTAGAGAGGAGGAGCCTCGTGACATTCATGTTGTCTGGGAGCTGTTGGTTAGGAGAAAGCCATCTCCAGTGATCACCATAGCTGGTCAGGAGCATGAGCTGACACCTATTCTAGAAGATGAGAACAAGGACGAGTCTGAAGAGGAGGAAGAGGATCCCGAAGAGGAATTCCCACCTCACTCTACTAGTTCTGAGATGTACGAGGCAGTCTACGATAGCAACGTGGAGCTTCATGGTCGAGTCGGAGAGCTCGAAGAAACCATTCAGCAGCGAGACGAGACGATCGAAGAAATGGCAAGTGACCTAGGAGATGCACAGTGGAACCTGAAACATATGGAGGTTGATAGAGATGCTGCTCAATTTGAACTGGCAAAGCTGAAGCAAGATATCCAGGAAGAGTCGAGGAAGCGTGCCAGAGCTGAAGAGTCAAGCTTGAGAGCTAATCAACGAGCCGATCGAGCTGAAGGTGAAGCTGAAGCCAAGAGGGCCAAGCTGAGGGAAACAGAATATGCCTTCCATACAGCGATAGAAAGAGCTCAGGACCGTGTTTTCTACTACCCAGCTCAGTTCCAAGGTTTACCGTGGTATGTGGTGGACCGAAGAACGGCGTTTCGGGTAATGGAAGAGGAACACAGAGAGGCTGTGCAACGTATTAATATGCCTAGGCAGTAGCAGTAGCAGTAGCAGTAGTAGTAGTAACAGTAGTAGTAAAGCTTTTGTTTATGTGTTGCTTTTTGTAGTAAATAAAGTAAATCCCATAAATTGAAATAAGAATGGGATAAGTTAATAATATAATCCTGCAACTTTTCCAGTTCAGGAAGGATGATATAAAAGGCAGAAATGCTATCTGATTGATGTTTTTAAAACTACGACTAATGAATAAAAGAAGTTTATTGACGTGCTTGGTGTTCTATGTGAACTGAATTGTTTAGAACATTTAAGTATGAATTTGAATATTTAAAAATTGAATTAAGGGTCTAATAATAATATTTTCTTAACAAAAAATGCCTCCTAGAAGAAGAATAACACGTCAAAACCCCGAGGCGAACAACAATAACGATGGGACGAATCCCAACTCGGTTCAGCAGTTGGTGAACTTGTTGACAGGAGCTCTTGCGAATCAGCCGCAAGTGCAGGGTACCACGTTCAAGGAATTCAAGGCAGTAGGACCGCCTGAGTTCGCAGGGTCGACTAACCCTATTGAAGCTCAGATATGGGTAATGGAAATGGAAAAGATGTTTGACGTGGCTAGGGTAGGGGAAGACCAGAAAACAACATTCGTGACTTTTATGTTGAAGTCGGATGCTAGTTTTTGGTGGCAGGCTAACAAGACCCGAGAGGGAGAAGGAGTCATCACGTGGGAACGTTTCAAGGAAATGTTCTACAAGATGTACTTTCCAGTGAGTTCCCAGGACCAGATGGAGGTTCAATTCCTAGAACTTAAGCAAGGAGGGATGACGGTGTCCGAGTATACCGCTAAGTTCAACGAGTTAGCCAGGTTCGCTACTCACCAGGTCAGCACTGACGCTAGGAAAGCGAAAAGGTTTGAGCGAGGACTGAAGCCCTGGCTCTACAGCAAGGTTTCCATGTTCCAGCTGAACACCTTTGCGGCTGTGCTAGAGAAGGCCATACTTGCTGAGGGAGGAAGCGAAGCGGTATCGAAGTTCAACCAAGATAAGAAGAAGAAGAATGAGGTAGAAACCAAGTCTGGGGGTAGCAGCACTATGAACCAGAAGAGGAAATGGAATGACAACACCTCTTCTGGGAGTCAGCAAGGAAGCCAGCAGAAGAGGAAGTTCGAAGCATGTGCTACATGTGGTAAGAATCACACTGGCGTGTGCATGAAGGGGAAGCGGGTGTGCTTCAACTGTGGTCAGGAAGGCCACATTGCACCTAATTGCCCAAACCCGAAGAAGGGATCTTGCTTTACATGTGGATCCAAGGATCACATGGCTCGCAACTGCCTTAAAAAGCTGACAGCAGGGTCAACAGGGAGCGGAGGGAATGGAAGCGGCAGTTCCGTGACTATCGCTGCACCATTGCAAGCTGTTCGACCCACTGCACGGACATTCAATATGACGGTGCAGGATGCTGTGCAATCAAAAGATGTGGTGTCAGGTATTATTCCGGTCAATAGTATAAATGCATATGTATTATTTGATTCGGGTGCTACTTGTTCATTCATATCTGATGATTTTGCTAAAACCCTAGACTTACATGTAGAAGAGTTAATTTACCCCTTGAACATAGAGATTGCGAATAGGGAAGTTATTACTGTTAGGTGTGTTTATAAGAACTGTAGATTGGACATTAAGGGTCAGGAACTTAGAGTAGATTTGATTCCGATTAAACTTGGGGAATTCGACGTCATACTTGGTATGGATTGGTTGTTCAACCATGGGGCGATAATCGACTGTCAGAAGAAGTCGGTAAACCTTACGACTCCGTCGAAGTTAGTGTTCTATGGTAGCAAATCACCTAGACAAGCGAGTTATCTGACGATTATGCAAGCCAAGAAACTGCTGACGCAAGGCTATGTGGGATATCTAGCCTACATAGTAGATACGCGTAAGGAAAGCCCGAAGGTGGAGGAGATATCAGTAGTTAAGGAGTTTGTGGACGTTTTTTCGAGCGATTTGTCAGGACTTCCGCCAGATAGGGAGACAGAGTTCGTGATCGATTTAGCGCCGGGAACTGCTCCGATTTCAAAGGCTCCGTACAGAATGGCTCCAGTCGAGATGAAGGAACTGATGATTCAACTACAAGAATTACTAGACAAGAAGTATATCCAACCGAGTGTTTCGCCGTGGGGAGCGCCTGTTTTGTTTGTTAAGAAGAAAGATGGATCAATGCGTCTTTGCATTAATTATAGGGAGTTGAATAAAGTTACGATCAAGAATAGGTATCCTTTACATAGGATCGATGACTTGTTTGATCAACTGAAGGGTGCGAGGTACTTCTCAAAAATCGATTTGAGAAGCGGGTATCATCAATTGAAGGTGAGGAAGGAAGATATACCGAAAACGGCTTTTAGGACTCGATATGGTCATTACGAGTTCTTGGTGATGTCATTTGGTCTCACGAATGCCCCAGCTGTATTTATGGACCTAATGAACAGGGTGTTCAAGCCATTTCTGTACAAGTTCGTGGTAGTGTTCATAGATGACATCCTGGTTTATTCCAAGACCGAGGAGGAGTATGCTGAACACTTACGACTAACCTTAGAAGCCCTGAGACGAGAGAAGCTTTACGCTAAATTCTCGAAGTGTGAATTTTGGTTGGAACGTGTGCAATTTCTTGGCCACGTGATTGACAAGGATGGTATTTCGGTAGATCCGTCGAAGGTTGAAGCTGTTATGAACTGGGAACAGCCGAAGACGCCATCTGAAGTGAGGAGTTTCTTGGGATTGGCAGGTTATTACCGTAGATTTATCCAAGACTTTTCTAGAATTGCAACTCCGTTGACAAATTTGACTCGTAAAATAGTTAAGTTTGTTTGGACGGAGAAGTGTGAGGAGAGTTTTCAAGAGCTGAAGAAGAGGTTGAGTACTGCGCCTGTATTGTCCTTACCGGATAGTTCGGGGAATTTCTTAGTATATAGCGATGCCTCACATAAAGGATTAGGCTGTGTGTTGATGCAGAGCGGCAAAGTCATTGCCTATGCGTCACGTCAGCTGTAGGATTACGAGAAGGGGTATCCGACCCATGATCTAGAATTGGCGGCAGTAGTGTTTGCCCTAAAGATTTGGAGGCACTACTTATATGGAGAAAAGTGTGAAATATACACAGATCACAAGAGTCTGAAGTATATACTTACCCAGAAGGATTTGAATATGCGCCAAAGAAGGTGGTTGGAACTGATTAAAGACTACGATTGCGAGATACTTTACCATCCGGGTAAAGCTAACATTGTTGCCAACGCTTTGAGCAGAAAAGGTCGGGAGAAGCTGAACATGTTAACTGATCAGGATCGGTTAATAGAACAAATGGCTAGATTGGAGTTGGAAGTGAAGTTTCCGAAGGAATCAGATGAGATGTTATTTCAAGTAATCACTGGTTCTACTCTAGTAGATAAAGTGAAAGAAGCACAACTTCATGATGAAGAATGTGAGAAGATTCGGAAAAGGATAACCAATGGCGAGGAGTTTAAGTTCAAGATCGACAATGAAAGTCTATTACGGTTTGAAGGTAGAATCTGGGTACCACCAGTACCTGAGGTTAAAGAGGAGATTCTGAGCGAAGCTCATAGTTCTAAATATTCTATTCACCCCAGGAGTACGAAGATGTACCAGGATCTCAGGCATCATTTTTGGTGGCCGAATATGAAGAGAGATGTGGCTGAATGCGTTGCAAAATGCTTAACGTGTCCGAAAGTTAAAGCAGAACACCAGAGACCTAGTGGTTTGCTACAATCGTTAGAAATCCCAGAGTGGAAGTGGGAACACATCACGATGGATTTCGTGGTAGGTCTTCCAACGACTCAGAAGGGATATGATGCGATATGGGTTATAGTGGATCGACTGACGAAGTCAGCCCACTTTCTGTCGATCAGGGTTAAGTACAACCTGGATAAGCTAGCGAAGCTATACGTGAAGGAAATTATTTCTCGACATGGTGTTCCGGTGTCGATTGTGTCCGACAGAGATCCACGTTTTACGTCGAATTTTTGAAAGCATTTGCAAGAATGTCTGGGAACGCAATTGCGAATGAGTACATCGTATCATCCTCAGACCGATGGACAGAGCGCGAGAACGATTCAAACGCTAGAGGATATGCTGAGAGCTTGTGTGATGGACTTCAAAGGAAGCTGGGAGGATCATCTATCGTTGGTGGAGTTCACCTACAACAATAGTTATCATGCGAGTATTGGCATACCGCCTTACGAAGCATTATACGGCAGAAAATGCAGAACTCCTTTGTGCTGGGATGAAGTCAGTGAACGTCAATTGTTGGGACCAGAATTGGTACAACAAACCGCTGAAATTGTGAAGCTGATCAGAACGAGATTAATTGCTGCTCAAGACAGACAAAAGAAGTATGCCGATCTTCATCGACAAAATCGAGAATTCTTATCAAGACGTTTCGTGTTCCTAAAAGTATCTTCCTGGAAGGGGAAGATTAGATTTGGTAAGAAGGGAAAGCTGAGTCCCAGATTTATTGGACCTTTTGAGGTATTACGAAAAGTGGGCGAGGTTACGAGATTGCATTACCTCCGGAGCTCGAGAATATACATAACGTCTTTCATATTTCTGTGTTAAGACCTTACAAGCACGATTATAAACATGTGATAGAGTATGAACCTTTGCAATTTGATAAGGACTTAACATATAAAGAAGTGCCTGTTCAAATAGTTGATAGAAAGGAACAAGTACTTAGGAATAAAGTGATACCTTCTGTTAAGGTAATCTGGAGGAACCACAGTGCTGAAGAAGCTATGTGGGAGCTCGAAGATGTTATGATAAAATCTTATCCGCATTTATTTGCTTAGTTTGTGTAACCCCTTGTGTACTGATTCTGGGGACAGAATCCTTTTAAGGAGAAAAGAATGTAATAGACGAGAATTTTTTTTTATGTGTGATTCTGGGGACAGAATCCTTTTAAGGAGGGAAGATTGTAACGATTGTGATTCAATATAATAATTTAAAATATTTATTGAGTTAAATAAATATTTTATGTGATTTATTTATTGAGTTAAATAAATAAATCGTGTGATTTATAGAGTGATTTAATTAAGTGTTATATATTAATTAAATGAATGTGTAATATTTATTTAATTAAGGTATATTAATTTTATATTATAGTTCTAATTTAATTGAGAAAATTGAATTAGATGAATTATGTGATGAACTGTTACATGGATTATAATTAGCGAGTAATTATAATTATGTGGCAATTTTATGTGATTAATTGATGTTAGATTTTAATTGATTAAATTAGATGATTAATGTTTAATTAATTAAAATGTGACATTTAAGTATGTGTTAAAATGATTTGTTAAAATAAAAGAAAAAGGATTTTAAATGAGTTTAAATAAACAAGGCTTTGTATTTGTTTTAAATCTATTTTACCAAACATGGCCTTAGTAATAATAATCTGTTTTTAAAAATAATGTTGTTTTGGCCAAACAAAGCCTTAAGGCTTTTTGAATTTTGAAACTTATGTAACTGCTAAATTAATTAGGCTAATTAGTATTAGTTAATACGCGTATTATATTATATTACGTTAGTTCTATACTACGTTAGATTAATCCTAAGTCTAAACTAAGAGCTAAGAAGAAAGAAAAGAGCAGAGAAGAGTTGGAGAAGAAGAGAAGGAAGAAGAAGCTTGTGAAGGCTAGAGTCAATCTTTATTTTCTTCTCCTATCACCGAAAGGTAATCCATAATCTCTACTTTCATATTTTCAGAACTCGGGTTTAAGTTTCATGTTTTATTCTCTGTGAAAACTGAGTTTTTATGTAATTGCATAAACATGGATGATATATATATATATAGGTGGTGTTGTTCATGGTGAATTATATGGTTATCAATGATTTTCAGAAATCAAATTACTGTAGAAATATATTTTAACAGAAAAGTCAGGTTTATATGAGTTCATATGGAATTTCATGAGTTTGGTTAATTTTAATTGAGAAATTGATGAAATTGGTATATGTTAATATGCTTATTAGGTAATTACTTGATGCTATCTTCAACTTCGTATATAATGCATATATATAAGTTCGAATTGATGGAGAAAAATAGTTACGGTAGATTATTTTTGAGAAAATATGAGTTTTCATGAAAATGGCCAAATTGGATTTTAAAACTTGTGATTATCATTATTTAGATGGTTATTATGTTGTAGAAACATGTTGTGTTATGTATTATTGCTTATGTATGGAGTTACAGTGGCTACGCTACTGTAATTTTCTATTTGTTGACTTGTATGGGATGTTCGATAAAACAGAGAAGTATGGCTGTCTGCGTCTGGCCGAGTTGCTGCGCAGCTGCGCCGGAAGCAAGGCCAGGAGCAGCGCAGCTAAGCCGCTTGATTTTCCCAGTTTTGACCCCTGCGCAGCTGCGCCGGTACCAAGGCTGCTGGTTGCGCAGCTGCGCCGTGCACAGTGCAGTGGCAGTGAGTTTTAGTCAAGTGTGCAGTGTGTTTTTATGTTTCCATTACATTATTGCTAAGATAATGAGCATGTATCTAGCTGTATAACATGTGTTAACATGAAGTTGATAATTTCATAATTCGAGAAAAAGAAAGTTTTGAAAACTTAATATAGTATTTAAATTATAAGATATAATTGTTTAATTGTAAAATAAGTTACTTAATTATAATTTGATTAATTATAATTAAGAGTAAATGTTTAATTTAAATTATAATTCTGTGAAATTATAATGTATAGAAGTTGATTTATTTTAATCAATTAGATGTTAATTTAAATTATAATTTATGTAATTATAATTTAATAAATGCATGATTATTATAAATTATAATTGATAAATACATGATTAATTGTAAATTGTGTAATTATAATGCATGATATAGTTTAATTAACTATTAATTATAAAATTTTGATAATTTAAGAGGAAATTATAATTGAGTAATTATAATTAGATTAAGTGTTTAAATTATAATTGTTTAATTATAATTTAGCTAAAATACATAATTAATTTAATTATGTGAGTATGTGTGTGATGTAATTAATTATGTGATAGTTGATTATTTATTTAATTAGAGTGAGTTAACCATGAGGGTTAACCACTTATGTAAATTAGTTATGTGTTAACTAATTTAAGTTTTTGTGACTTAATATATATGTGTATGAAGTATTAAAGTACGTGAATTGTGTTAAGTAGCTTGCGCTTAAGGCAAGTCTTCTAAACCCTAAACTCGCTATTTCTACGCAAGTTCTTTGATGTTCATATTTTCATTGTTGAGAATGTCCTTTTCATTTCTGTACTGGACAATTATTTACTTAACCGAAGAGATCTTGACTTATTGTTCAAGTAAGATTCAGTTTATTATTTTAAATGCTTTAAGGTTACTTCTAAAGCATATGTTAATTCATAATTCTTTTATTTATGAATTATTGAAAGTCGATTCAACTAATCCTTAGTTGATGAACGTGAATTCTAAATTACCATGGTAAGCTTATCCAAACCAAACTTTCTTTGGTGCGGACTTGAATTCAAATTGCTGAGTTGAACAACCCTAATTATTAGGGGAGGTTAGTACGCATAGCGTTAAGATGTTTGTGCACAATACATGGTACAAAGGGCTGATCCCCCTAAGTACGAGTTGAGGTCCATAGTCTTATTGACTGTTAAAGGTTTAAATAGAAATATTTATAACCTAGGACAAGAAGAGTTCAAAGCTCAGATAAATTCTATATTCGAATTTTGATATTGATAGAGAATTATTATTCAATTCTTTATTGTTGAAGTAAGCTAAGTTATGCAGATCTTTGTAAAGATATTCTTTAATGTATTTATTATTGTTAAACTCCAGTGAGCTGTTGTTTGCTCACTCTTGCATTAAATAACAATTACAGTTAAAGTTGATAACGTTGATGCCCCGTCTACGAGTAAAGGCAAGGAAAAGATGAACAAGTGAAGATTTGTTTAATTATTTTGGAATGATTGTAATAATTTTAGGTCATGTTTTTATTCCGCACTTCATTGATTATGTCAAGGTTAGAGTATCCCTGGGATTGAGTTTTGAGAAGGTTGTAACCCTTGTTTTAAGGGAGATTTTATTATTTTGAATTAACGTTGTAATTTATTTTGAGATATATTGGGTAAAGGTATGTTATAGATAGAAAGTGAACACCAAATCATGTGGAAATGAAGTACCCGGATTTGGGGGTGTCACGGGTATAGGATCAAATTGTTGAAGAAATCTGAGTATGGCTTAAGTTTCTGCCAAAGCAGAAACTGCTCAAGCACTGGCCGGACAACGGCGCAGCTGCGCCGGGTTTATACCTGGTGCCTGCGCAGCTGCGCAGGTTCCTGTAAACTGTTTCTGCTTCTGTTAAGCTACTGTAATATACTAACATGTGATGTACCATTGAAACAAGCTTGTGAACATGATTTAAATGTAGATATTAGTACAACGACATGATATAAGTATGTATTCGTTGATGCTACACGTACATGCCATGACCATATGTTATAAAAAGGGAAACTTGTAATTTCAAAAGTAAACCTTGTCATGGACGTATCACGTGAACATTCTGATTTTGTAAACACAATAGTGTGGTTTATATTGTCATGAAATACGAGTCTAAAGTGTGTTCACACACTAACATATGTGATTGCAAGATTCGGACGATTTCGAAATGAGAAACTTAAGACTTTTGAAAACAAACTTGACCAAGACTTAATGTCTTTTAGATTCTGACCATTTGAGAACGTATATGTGGTTTATATATGAGTTCTAAGACATACGAGTTATGAGCACAAGGCACTTAACAATGTATTATGATACCTTGTTGACTTAGTGTGACTTTCAATGAGAAAACTTAGAATGAGAAAAACTAAATAGCATCGATCACCATGTGGATTACGTATTGATCATGCAATCATGTATATTAGAGTTCATTATGCCTATAGACATATTAATATGGACCTCATTTGTTTATACATGGATTTAGCATGTGCACGCATATTCATAGAAAATAAATTTATAAGGCATAACCTATGTGGTTTAAGTATATATGAGTAATATACGCACAAGCATGCTTACTAAGTATGGTTAGACCGTGATGTGGTAATATGACTATGTAGCTAACCCTCGTAACATGAAATTGATTAACTTAAGGTATGTGAATTACCGGCATGAAGACATATGATTTTGAATTGAATAGGGTGAGCATGTTAGGATTCAAACTTGAAAGTATATTCTTGAAGCATGATTACTTGAAATGCTAAATGTTCAAACCTATGTTGATATATAGAAACTAGATATTCTAGCATTACTAAATCAAGGTCAGAGTTAATTATTTATAGACCTAGTCAAAGTGATTGACTTACGTGAATTACATGATAAATTTATATGATGATTAGATTCTTGCTAGTGTAGAATCATATTAGTTTATAATGCTAATTGAAAGGCCGACTTATTAATGTTAGGTCGTTTCAACACAAGTTAATTAAAGCTAAAACTTATTTGTAGCTGAGCAAACAGGCAAGTTTCCTAACTTCATTTAATTGTTATATTGAATGCAACTATTCTAAATTCTTGCACTACCTTATTCAATGAATCGTGTAAGCAAGTCTCCGAACTTCACTCTTTGGTTGTGCAAGTTCTTTAATTCTTATTGTGCAAGTTCATATCCTTCTCATATTGTATTGAGCAGGTTACTATCGTATTGGCCGTTAATTATTTAAAGCTTGAACTTTATTTCCAAGCATGCTATTAGGTGGTTTAATTACTTTATAATTATTCCACATCGATATTATTGTTATTCGCACTTGGTGCACTTGAGTTCGTACAGTCTTGGACTTGTACATCATTTAAAGTTCTATAATTCTTGAACTGTGTCAGTTAGAGTCTGAACCCTTGCTCGGTCAGACAATTGTATAAAATTTTATAGAAGCTATCCAAACCAATTGATGGTAAGGATTCTTAGACTGAAAGAACACCCCTATATTATAAGGGAGTAGCAGGTATCTAATATAAGATACAAACAGCAGAGTTGAATGTTATGCATATACATGGCGTACGCGAGGCTGATCCCCTCAAGTACTTATTCTGTAGCTAGTAACCAAAGGGTCAATCAGCTATTGATTCCATTGGAGTTTTATAGTTCAAAGTCTACTTGACTATCAGTTATTCTAAAAGCAATCATTATCTTTGCTTCTAATATTCATGTTGTTGAATCCCTCTAATATTCATATTGTTGAATCCTTCAAACATTCATATTGTTGAATTCATTGTCAGATATTCTCTATTCATCATGATATATCCTTTATTATTGTATTTAAACTTGTTGAGCAAACTTGTTGCTCATTCTTGCTATATCATGACTTATATTGTAGTTAAGCCCGAGACTTCAGGGAAGAACAAGGGTAAAGGGAAGATGTAGGATTAGTTTGCAAGGATCAGACTTTATCTTTATGTTTAATTAAATTACTGTTATGTAATATGAACCTTAATGACTATCCTAGGGTATGTTTATATGTTTGTATTAAGGTTATCGAATCTTGGGACTAGTAACACCTTTTGAATGAACGACGTACGTTTATTATATTCCGCATTTTAGTTATCGTATGTTGTTTAGAGGTGGATGTTTAGTATTGTTTCGTGACGACCGGACCGGGGTCAGAGGACCCGAATTTGGGGGTGTCACAATGCCCACATCTTTAGTGCTGGTTAAGTACTTTAAGATATTTTTCACTGTCTCACAGTGATCTTCTCCAGAATATGACTGATCAACATCAAGTCTCGTATATTTCATTGCATACATGATATTGAATCATGCGATCTCTCTTTTATTGAGGACATTTAGAGAGATACACTCTGTGGCTTATTGTTGGCTTGTTTATGTGTTAATCAAAACAATCACATACACGCAAGTGCACACAATCCACAAGTAATATAAGGTAAGTAGAGTATCGATCCCACGGAGAATAATGAGTGTCTCTAATCTAACATGCAACAGTTTTGTAATTATTTCGGTATACTTAAACAGATGATCAAATTATGATTTGTCTAACAATGTTGAATATCAAAAGAAAACTAACTAATTCGCAAATAATTCAAATAAGGGAGATATAGGATTCTAACTTCACTTAATGTGTTACTCAAGTTGATACACCTCCTGTTAAGCTCAATTGATTACTTCGGATTGTTAGTCGAGAACATGAAAGTAAAACATAGCCATCTCTCGATGTACTAAGCTCATATCACATACAATTCACAAATGATAGAATGAATATGAACACCCAAATTACATCAACCACTATATTTCTATGTGACTTAACATTAAAATGGGTTTAAACACATGTTCTCAAATGACTACAAGCGGTGCTTCGGTATATGTCTATCTGAAGCACAAATTATGGAATCTAACACCTTGTAGAATCATAAACACATGCTAATATGGTCAAATCTAAACTCATAATTCATTTCTCAATTTCATATAAATTTTTCCTGTAATTGGTGATCAAGCAACTAGGCAATCAAAGCAAACCATACTAGACAATCCATATATAATAAATTAGAACTTAACAAGGAAGCATACAAATCTGGACTAAGCAATAAGATCCATTAAAATCCCACAATGGAGATTAGCTCATAATTGAATTAAAATCCATCATCAAAACTTGTTCATATATTGAGAATCAAAAATAAAAGTAAAGAGGAGCTAAGGAATAAGATAAAAAAAATCTAAAATCTCCACTTCAATTCTGAACCTTCAATGTAGAGCCAAATCCTTCAATAAACCAAATCTAGCCCTAATCTATGCAAATATATCAAAATCTAAGAGAAATCAAGAGAGAAGCCAAAAGTAGAGAAGAGGAGGCTACAAGCTCTCTATGTATCTCAAAAAACCCTAAAAGTGGTAATAATAATGTTCAATCATCTGTTCTCAACCTCCAAATACACCTTAATAGAGAAAAACACGCAATACATGATTTAAGTGAAAAGTCAATTCTGGTGTTGACCAGCCAGGCGCGGCCGCGATGCCCCTCAGTACAACTGGGGCGCGAGCGCGCTGCCTGTTGGCCAAGTCTTATCCTGGTGCTGGCACGCTGCTTTAATGACCTATAAGGGCGCGGCCGCGCAATATGATATTTCTACATTCTGCTGTTGCTAGACTGTTGGTGTTCTGTTGCTGTTGCTGGACCTTTCTCCCAACCTTCATATGCCTCTTTATGCCAATACACATACCAAGCTCCTTTGCACTCCACCATATGCCATTTGCTCGCCATCACGCCGATTTCATGCCCATTCCACCCACGATGCCACTATGATAGTGTCCATTATGAAATCTACAAAATAAAGATGAAAAACATGAAAAGTAACTAAAACACGTGAGAGTAAGCTATAGTTATAGTAAGTTGATAGCCAATAAGTAGGTATAAAACCTACTTATCAAATACCCCCACTAGTACAAAAATGACCTTTAGACACGGCTTTAAACCGTGGTTATTCGCTTTTAGATACGATTTTTCGTTTCACATGTTGCGTTTCTATAGGCTGCGTGACAAATTTTGGTCACGGTGATTCCACCATTTCGATTTCATTTATTAAACCATATCTAATTTCACCCCGTGACCAAAATGATGACCGACATAAAATATATGTAGGTATTGGACACGATGGTAGTTATAATACCGTGACCAATATCTACATTTATAATTGGTTTGTCACGCAAATAATATAAAAATTGTATATAATTTTTTTTTGTAGGCTTGTGGTCACGGTTTGAAAGTTCAAACCGGGACCAATATTAATGTACAACTTTTTTTCGTCACGTGGGGTCTATAAAACTGTATCTAAATTACAAAAATAGTCACGACAATGAATTAAAATGTGTGTCTAATGGTTGGTAACCAATTTTCAACCGTGACGAAACAAACAGTAGTTTTGATTTTTCACCGTGTCTAAAATATTCCATTTTTTAAAAAATAATTAATTAATTTTTGTAGCACAATGCCAATCAGCCAATAACAACCTACAAATGAACATGAATCCAAGAGCGAGCAATATATATAAACCTGGTGACACCTTAACCCAAATCTTTCATACATTAAACCATTCATACCATTAACTCATTCATTCATATTTATTAAAGTACTTGTATATAACATCTTTAATCAAAAGTCAAACCACTCCTCTTCTTGCTTTCCTTGTACAATTTATAACATTCATACCTAAATACTCCAAGTGTAACGAGTAACTGAAAAACAGAATTATATGTACTCAGTCAATAAACAAGTACATTAAGTTGAGACAACAGAAAGAGTAATTTTCACATACTTGTAATAAATTTAGATAACAATGATTATTTTAAGGGAAAATGCAAATAACAAGAAGAAACAGAATGGTAAAAAGAATTAACAAAGAAGAGTCTTCCAATCAAGAAACTTTCAAAGATTTCTACTCCCCCCCCCCCAACACACACACACACACACAAAAGTTGACAGAGCACATAGGGGCCTGATTTGTCACAGCAAGAAGAATATCAAACAAAAATCCTTCCTTATAAAATTGCTTAGAAGTTGCTACACTAAAATTCTAATATAACTGACCTGTGACACCCCCAAATCCGGGTACTTCAATTTCACGGGATTTGGTGCTCACTATCTAAATAAAATACAACTACTGCCCAATAATAAGGAATGCAAAATAAATTACAACCTTATAATTAAATAAAAATCTTCCTTATAAAAGGATTACAAATTTAATCAAAATATCCCAAGTTTAATCTAACCTTAACGTCAATAATAAGTGCGAAAAAAGTAAAACATAACATAAACAAAGTTTTATTACAATCATCTTAATCAAAATATAACAAGCCTTCACTTGTTCATCTTGCTTCTTCCTTTACTCGTTGACGGGGGCGTCAACATTCTTCACTTTAGCTGCAATGGTTATTTAATGCAAGAGTGAGCAAGCAAAAGCTCAATTGGAAATACAACAATAATAGTGATGACATATATTGAATAACTTCAAAAGATTTGAATAACTTATCTTTCATCAATAATAAAGAATTGAATAATAATTCTTTCAACAAAGTTTAGAATTTCGAATATAGAAATCATCTGAGGGTCATAAGACCTTGAACCATGTCATAGGTTATAAACATTTCTATTTAAAATATTTAACAATCTTTTAGACTGTATTGACTCTTAACTCGTACTTAGTGAGATCAGTCCTTCGTACCATGTATTGTGCACAAACATCTTAACGCTTTCCCATGGTAATCCCCTATTAAATAGGTGTTCATCTTAGTATTTGATACAAGTCCGCACCAAAGAAAGTTTGGTTTGGGTAAGATTCAAGGGAAATTTAGAGTTCAACTACCATCAACTAAGGAGTAGTTAAATTGACTTACAAGAATTATGAAATAACTTATGCTTTAGAATTAAACTTAAAGCATTTAAAAGACAATATAGACTTTGTTTGAACAATAAAGTCAATGTCACATTACTCAATAATGAACTTTAAATAATTGCTTGTCCATTGCAGAAAAAAAGACATGCTTAATACAATTAAGATTTGAATATAGAAAACTTGCATATCAATAACAAGTTTGAGTTTAGAAAACTTGCCTCAAGCGCAAGCTATAGTTACTATCACGTTCCTTAACAAATCCTATATATATATATATATATATATATATATATATATATATATATATATATATATATATATATTTAATCATAATAATCTAAATTAGTTATCATACAACTAATTCACAAAATTAGTTAACCCATCTAGGTTAACTCATTCCCCTTAAACTATTAAGTTTAATAATTAATTATCGCATCACATAATCACCTCACATGTTCATATAATTTAATCAAACTTAAATTAAGTATTCATATTAATTAAATTATAATTAAAAAAATTATAATTTAAATTAAACATTCACTTTAATTATAATTAATCAAATTATAATTAGATTTTATATTAATTAAATTATAATTAAATAAATTATATTTTAAATTAAACATTCACTTTAATTATAATTAATCAAATTATAATTATATTTTATATTAATTAAATTATAATTAAATAAATTATAATTTAAATTAAACATTTACTTTAATTATAATTTATCAAATTATAATTACATATTATATCTTGACAATATAATTCATTGCTGTCCATTTGGTATTTTTAATTTTATTAATATGCTTTATAAATTATTACATCATTATCTCATAAAATTTCACATTTAAAAAAAAGCCTTCTGCCCAATCTGCAGGACCAGCGCTGCGGCGCTCCAATTAGCCTTGGGAGCGGCGCGGCCGTGCCACTGTGCATATAGGTCTGACATGTCGCGAACTTTGCAGAGAAAAAACTAATTTGGCTTATTTTTTCACATCAAATTCCTTATTTAACCAACATATTGCATATAGCACTTTATAAAAAACATAATTCTAAACTTCTAACATGTTTTAACATATATAATCATCATAACATATAATCAAAACTCTTAATTTTGTAAATTTTGGAGAAAAATCATTTTTTCTAGTGTTTTTGATAAAATTGAATACTGTAAGTTTATTACTAAATCAAAATACACAATTCAAAGCATATTGAATTCGTTTCTTGACATATTAACATAATCGATAATCAATTTACACAACAATTAACAATCAAACACGAATTTTGATTTTTAAAGATGCCAGTTTTCAAAACTACTTCTATGTAACTTTTGATGAACATGAATTCTTCATGTTCATCATGTTTACATGAATTAAACAACTAATTTAGGCATACAATTCATATATAAACAATTTATGAACACCTTATATATATATATATATAATCATGTTTACATTAATTTCATGTTAATATGTTTTTTACAAAGAACTAAAGATACGAATAACATAAAATCATAATTTCTAAACTACAAGGATTATGATTATACCCTTAAGCTTAGTGAGGAAGAAGATGATAATGGTGCTTGTTGGTATAGCAAGGATTCTCTCAAGCCTTTTCCCTTTTTCTCTTCTTCTTCTCTCTTCTTTTCTCTCTAACTTTCTTTGTATTTCTCTTTCTAACACTGATAAAATTCTAACAATGTTTTGTTCTTCTAAACTAACGTATATACATATAATATAACTGTTATAATATTTAATACATATAATTATGTATAATAACTAATAATTAATATATCAGTTATAATATTTTAAATTTTAAAAGCCATAAGGCTTGTTTGGCAAACAACTTATTTAAAAACAGGATTTTAGTAGTTAAGGCCCCGTTTGGCAAAACAAAATTAAAACAGGTGCAATGGCCTTGTTTGGAAAAACTCTTTAAAAACAATTTTAATTCTTTTAACACATAACGTTTAATGTTACACTTTGTTTAATTAAACCTTAACATTTTAATTTAATTAAATAAAAGATAACATCCATTTAACCAATAATATTTGCCACATAATAATTACAATTACTCATTAATCATAATCTCATGTAACAATTACCACATAAAATTCATCTAATTTAATTATCTCAATTAAATTAGAACTATATCATAAAATCATTACACATCAATTAAATTAAATATTAAATATTCATTTAATTAATATATTGCACTTAATTAAATTGCTCCACAACAATCACATAATTTATTTATTTAACTCAATAAAAAAATAAATTGAAATATTTATTTTAATTCAATAAATATTAAAATTAATATATAAAATTCTCATTCGTTACAATCTTCATTCTTTAAAAGAATTCTGTCCCCAGAATCACAATAAAAAAAATCTCATCCGTTACATTCTTCCCCTCTTAAAAAGATTATGTCCCCAGAATCGGTATACAAGAAATTACACAAAATAATTCAACAAATAATTGGGGATACGTCTTCATCATTACATCTTCGAGTTCCCACGTAGCTTCTTCAGCACTGTGGTTCCTCCAGATTACCTTAACAAAAGGTATTACTTTATTTCTAAGTACTTATTCTTTTCTATCAACTATTTGAACATGCATTTTTTCATATATTAAGTCTTTATCGAATTGTAAAGGCTCGTATTCTATTACATGCTTGTAGTCATGTCTGTATGGTCGCAACACGGAAATATGGAATATGTTGTGTATATTATCTAGCTCCAGAGGTAACGCAACCTCGTAAGCTACTTCGCCTACCCTTCGTAGTATCTCAAAAGGTTCAATAAATCGGGGACTCAGCTTCCTCTTCTTGCCAAATCGAATCTTTCCCTTCCAAGGAGATACTTTCAGGAAAACGAAGCTTCCTGCTGCAAATTCTCAATTCTATCGATGTTGATCGGCATACTTCTTATGTCTGTCTTGAGCAGCAACCAATCTCGTTCTAATCAGCTTCACAATCTCAACCGTTTGTTGCACCAATTCCGGTCCCAACAATTGTCGTTCACCGACCTCATCCCAGCATAATGGAGTTCTGCACTTTCTGTCGTATAACGTTTCGTAAGGCGGCATGCCAATACTCGTGTGGTAACTATTGTTGTAGGCGAACTCCGCCAACGGTAGTTGATCATCCCAGTTTCCTTTGAAGTCCATAACGCAAGCTCTCAACATGTCCTCTAGTGTCTGAATTGTTCTCTCGCTCTGGCCATCAGTCTGAGGATGGTACGCCGTACTCATTCGCAATTGCGTTCCCAAGTACTCTTGTAGTCGCTTCCAGAAATTTGACATAAAACGCGGATATCTGTCGGACACAATCGACAACGGAACACCGTGTCGAGAAATAATTTCCTTCACGTATAGCTTCGCTAACAAATCCTAGTTAAACTTAATCTTGATCGGTAGGAAATGTGCTGACTTCGTTAGTCGATCCACTATCACCCATATCGCATTGAAACCATTCTGAGTCGCTGGAAGACCAACCACAAAATCCATCGTGATATGCTCCCACTTCCATTCTGGAATCTCCAGCGGTTGCAATAATCCACTTGGTCTCTGGTGTTCTGCTTTGACTTTCTGGCACGTTAGACATCTCGAAACGCATTCTGCCACGTCTCTCTTCATATTCAGCCACCAAAAATACTTTCTGAGATTCTGGTACATCTTCGTACTCCCAGGGTGAATCAAATATCTCGAGCTGTGAGCCTCACCTTAAATTCCCTCTTTGACTTCTGGTACTGGCGGTACCCAGTTTCTTTCTTCAAATCGTAGCAGTCCTTCATTATCGATCTTGAACTTGATTTCCTTGCCATCGGTTATTCTCTTACGGATCTTCTCACATTCCTCATCGTGAAGTTGTGCCTCTTTCACTTTATCTACCAGAGTAGAACCAGTAGTTACTTGGAATAGCTTCTCATCCGACTCCTTCGGATACTTGACATCCAGCTCTAACTTAGCCATCTCTACTATCAACTGATCCTTATCAGTTAACATATTTAACTGCTCCTGACCCTTCCTGCTTAAAACGTCGGCAACAACGTTAGCTTTACCCAGATGGTAAAGAATCTCGCAGTCGTAGTCTTTGATTAGCTCCAACCATCTCCTTTGGCGCATATTCAAATCTTTCTATGTAAATATATACTTCAGGCTCTTATGATCTGTGTATATCTCACACTTTTCTCCATAAAGGTAGTGTCTCCATATCTTCAGAGCAAACACTACTAATGCCAATTCCAAGTCGTGGGTCGGATACCCTTTCTCATAATCCTTCAACTGACGTGATGTATAAGCAATGACTTTGTCATTTTGCATCAGGACACAGCCTAATCCTTTATGTGAAGCATTACTGTATACCACAAAATTTCCTGTACTATCCGGCAATGACAACACCGGTGCAGTACTCAACCTCTTCTTCAGTTCTTGAAAACTTTCCTCACACTTTTTCGTCCAAACAAACATAACTGTTTTACGAGTCAAATTCGTCAACGGAGTTGCGATCTTGGAAAAGTCTTGAATAAACCTTCTGTAATAACCTGCTAATCCCAAGAAACTCCTCACTTCAGATGGTGTTTTCGGCTGATCCCAATTCATCACAACTTCAACCTTCGATGGATCTATTGAAATCCCATCCTTGTCAATCATGTGGCCAAGAAATTGCAAACGTTCTAACCAGAATTTGCACTTTGAGAATTTCGCATATAGCTTCTCCCGTCTCAGCGATTCTAATGTCAGCCTCAAATGTTCAGTGTGTTCTTCCTCAGTTTTGGAATAAACCAAGATGTCATATATGAACACCACTATGAATTTATCTAGAAATGGCTTAAACACCCTATTCATTAAGTCCATAAATGCCGCTGGTGCATCCGTTAGACCAAATGACATCACCAAGAACTCGTAATGTCCATACCGAGTTCTACAAGCCGTCTTCGGTATATCTTCTCTTCTTACCTTCAACTGATGATATCCACTTCTTAAATCGATTTTTGAGAAGTATCTAGCACCCTTCAGTTGATCGAACAAGTCATCGATTCTAGGTAAAGGATACCTATTCTTGATCGTAACTTTGTTCAACTCCCTATAATTAATGCAAAGCTGCATCGATCCATCCTTCTTCTTCACAAATAATACTGGCGCTCCCCACGGTGAAATGCTTGGTTGAATATACTTCTTGTCCAACAATTCTAGTAGTTGAACCATCAATTCCTTCATCTGGACTAGAGTCATTCTGTACGAGGCTTTCGAAATCGGAGCAGTCCCCGGTGCTAAGTCGAACACGAACTCTATCTCTCTATCTGGCGAAAGTCCTGGAAAATTGTTCAGAAATACGTCCACAAACTCCCTAACCACTGATATTTCTTCTATCTTCGGGCTCTCCTTACGAGTATCCACTATGTAGGCTAAATACCCTACACAGCCTTGCTTTAATAGCTTCTTGGCTTGCATAACCGTCAGACAACTCGCTTGTCTAGGCGATTTGCTACCATGAAACACTACCTTTGACGGAGTCGTAAGGTTTACAGACTTCTTCTGACAATCGATTACCGTCCCATGGTTAAACAACCAATCCATACCCAATATAACATCGAACTCCCCAAGTTTAATCGGAATCAAATCTACCCTCAATTCCTAACCATTAATGTCCAATCTATAGTTCTTGTAAACAAACCTAACAGGAATAGCCTCCCTATTCGCAATCTCTATGTTCAAGGGATAAATTAATTCCTCTTTAGGTAAGTCTAAGGTCTTAGCAAAGTCATCAGATATGAACAAACAATTTTCACCCGAATCAAATAATACATATGCATTTATACTATTGACCAAAATAATACCTAACACCATATCTTTTGACTGCACAGCATCTTACACCGTCATGTTGAATGTCCTGGCAGTGGGTTGGATCGCCTACAGTGGTCCAGCGATAGCCAAAGTGCTGCCACTGCCATTTCCTCTCCCTCCTGCTGATCCTCTAGCTGGCTTCTTAGGGCAACTTCGGGCCATGTGATCCTTAGATCCACATATGTAGCAAGCTTTTTTCTTCAGGTTTGAGCGGCGCAATGTGGCCTTCCTGACCATAGTTAAAGTATACACACTTCAGTGTGATTCTTCTCTCATATAGCATATGCTTCAATATTTCTCTTCTTCTGGCTTCCCTGTTAACTCCCAGCAGAAGTGTTGTCGTTCCACTTCCTTTTCTGGTTGATAGCCCCGCTACCACCAGACTTGTTTTCCATCTCATTCTTCTTCTTATTTAGGTCCTCATTATACTTAGTCACCACATCGTTTCCACCTTCAGCACGGATGGCTTTTTCCAGCACAGCTGCAAACGTTCTCAGCTGGAACATGGAGACCTTACTTTAGAGCCAAGGCTTTAATCCCTGCTCGAACCTTCTCGCCTTCCTCTTGTCAGTACTGACCTGGTACGTAGAAAACCTGGCCAGCTCATTGAACTTTGCAGCGTATTCTGGTACCAACATCATTCTTTGCTTCAGCTCTAGGAATTGAACCTCCATCTGGTTCTGCGAGCTTATTGGGAAGTACATTTCAAAGAACATCTCTTTGAAATGTTCCCACACTATAACTCCTTCTCCTTCCCTAGTCTTATTGGCCTGCCACCAGAAGCTAGCTTCCGACTTCAGCATGAATGTCGTAAAAGTCGTCTTCTGGTTCTCGCTAACTCTAGCTACGTCGAAGACCTTCTCCATTTCCATTATCCATGTCTGAGCCTCTATTGGATTCACCGATCCCTGAAAATCTGGCGGTCCTACTGCCTTAAACTTCTTAAACATTGTACCCTGCACTTGCGGCTGATTTGCAAGCACTCCTGTCAGCAGGTTCACCAATTGCTGAATCGAATTAGGATTCGTCCCATCATTGTTGTTGTCGTTGTTATTAGTCGAACCCTCAGGGTGTAGACGTGTATGTCTTCTTTTAGGAGTCATCTTTCTGTTAAGAAATATTCTTATTAGATCCTTTACTCATTTCTTAAATATTCAAGTTCAATTTAAATATTTAAATTAACTCGATTCACACTTGAACACATGGCACGTCAAATAACTTCTTTATTTTATTCATTCTTAGTTCTCAAACATAGATTAGATAGCATTTCTGCTATTTACATCATCTTTTCTTAACTGAAAAAGTTACAGGATTACATTATTATCTTATTCCATTATTATCTTAAATTATGGGATTTACATTTATTTATATATAAAGAAACACATAATTAAAACTCTACTATCTAGGCATGTTAAGACGTCGCACAGCCTCTCTACGTTCTTCTTCCATCATCCGGAACACTGTTCTGCGATCCACCATATACCACGGTAAACCTTGGAACTGAGCTGGGTAATAGAAGACACGATCCTAGGCCCTATCTATAACCGTATGAAAAGCGTATTTCGTCTCCCTCAACTTAGCCTTCTTTACTTGAACCTCTTCTTTAGCTCGATCTGCACGTTGAGTAGCCCTCAAGCTTGTTTCCTCCTCTCTGGCATGTTTTGTTGACTCTTCCTTGATGTCATTCTTCAACTTCGCTAGCTCAGCCAGTGCATCGTCTCTTTCACTCTCCACGTGGACTAGATCCCACTTTGCGTTTCCAAGCTCACTGTCCAGCTCTTCAATGGTCTCGTCTCGCTGCTGTATGGTAGTTCGACCCTCGTCCACCAGTTCCTCAAGCTCTCCAAGTCTCCCATGAAGTTCCACGTTGCTGACGTAGATCTCTTCGTACATCTCAGCACTAGTCGAGTGAGGTGTGAATTCCTCTTCAGGATCCTCCTCCTCCTCCTCCATTGACTCATCCTCGTCATCTTGGTCATGTGATGCCCCCAAATCCGGATCCTTTTTATTACCTCGGATCCGGTGCAGTCACGGTACAACCATCGTCAAACTATTACATCTTTTATTCATTACTTAAAGCATATAACTTTGCTTTATTACAAATTTAGAATATAAATTCCTTCCATATCCAGGATCCGTATAATAACCCCAAACTTTTATAAGTTCCAATCTTGGTCATTTACCATTCCTGACTTTACATCATATTCGATATTATAAAACTGCGGAATAACTTAAACTTTTTCAATCCTCTTGAATAAAATCTTTTATTGATTTCATAATCTTGAATCAATTACATAACCTTGAATTAATTATATGATATGATTCATTCTATTCGAGTTATTGTATAAACGTTTTCATCTCGATTCGATATCTTCTATGTATTAACTAATACATCTTTACAACACGACTAGTTTTAAACATCGTAAACAACTATCAAGTACATCTACTAGAACCTAAACATGGTTCAAGAGCATAACTTTAATTTAATAGTAATCTTCTTTCAATGCTAGCGAACTCTATCAATCACTTAGCACGTAACTTTACCGTGGATCCTTAATATGCAAAAATGGTTATTTGCAAGAGTGAGCTTGACAGCTCAACAATTCTAACAGTTTTCATACATCACATAGCATATAATATCATACTCAGTTCATGCATTCATAATCATTTAAACATACTACGCATGTTACTTCTCACATAACAGGCATAGAGATTAACTTCACAATATATCATCAAATATCAACTTTCAAATATCATACATATTCCATATACATTTCATATCAACATTCTCATACCATAATATAATTCAACTAACAGTTATCGAAGTTATATAACAAATAAGAACTGAAAGACTTGCCTGGTTCGTAGTTTAACAACTACGACTTAACTGCTTAAAGCTAGCTGCACTGCGTGTATTCCTACACAGTTATATAATCATGGTTTTATACCCATCAGTCACACATTCATACATTCTTAATGAAATAACAATCGTTACATTGTTTTCTAACTTGGTTCTTAGAACCTTCGTTTCACTTTCTTATCATACTCTTATAATAGCTAGATATGTATAGGTATACCTTAACCATTCTTAATATCAACATTCATATACATTTATCACACACTCGACTCACTATGTGTTTGACACGTATTTAAAACTCATAGATACATGATCTATATTATTCTTACGTTTCTCAACCTTAGCGAAATTATACCTTCGGGTTTTATATCACCACTACATCAATCAACACTCAAGGAATCATTAAGACTCTTTTTTATAACTCAAGAATAATAATGCAAACATACTACTAGGTTCAGATTGCATTTAAAACAGTCTGGCAAAAATTGCCCCGTGGCGCAGCTGCGCTGCATTTAGCCTTGGGATGGGCACAGCAACGCCCTTCCCTGCTCTGTCCAGATTTTTCTTTTGGTCTCTAGTTCTATTTTGGTCTTCTAGCATGCATAGGTACTAACACGTAGCATATTACACATGCTCTCATACATCTCAATTGTTTACGTATAACTAGTATAGTTCACCTTTAAATCTTACTTTAAACATGCTCGTAAAGTGCATATCACGTCTTGCTAGAGGGATGCACATACCAATCATGACTAGAGGCATACAAGTCCTATCATGCTTGCACATAAAGTTAGAATGTAAGTAATTCCATGTTCGTCCACTTCACTTTCAAAACTTCATAAGTTTTATTCTTCAAAATCAATGTCATGCTTAACTAATCATGCAAGGCTACTTTGAATCACTTGTCATGCTTATCTAATATGTTAACAAAGTTAGAATATAATCACTCTATCTTTATAAAACTTTGTTTACAAAAATTGTACGTGTTCGCCTTTGAAATCGTTTTAAACCAAGTCAAAGCAATTTGACACATACAAGACAACCTTGAATCACTCTTTATGTTTATGTACACTCATAACTTCATCAATATGCATGTGTTAAATATCAGAACTTAAATATCACAAGTTTCATCAACTTCATTATTAATGTTTCCTACTTTCTTTAGAAAACATACATTACGTAACTAAAGCAAGTTATGGTATGCAAAAAGGGACTCTCGACTACATGTTAACTCATTTTCAAGCATATTTAAGTCAAACCCTCATGCCTAGATTTTTAACAGAAGGCACCAACTATAACTATCGCACGGCGCAGCTGTGCTGTTATGTACTGTGGGAGCGGTGTAGCTGTGCTGCTCCAGCATAATCTCAGACGTAGCTTATGGCGCAGCTGCGCTGGAAAGAACTACAGAATGGGCGCAGCTGCGCCCTTCCTGAATAATTGCAGAAAGGTTTCTGCTTCAGAAGAATTCATACCAAATACCAAAATTCTTTACGAAAATTACTAATTCAAGCTACATTGCATTGCTAACAAGCATACTAGCTAAGATAATAAGTTTACAACATCCCCCAACCCAATTATCATCTAATTCATGCTTTAAATCAAGATTTTTAACAATTTCAATAAACGAAGAACAAGGAGAGTATACATCTGCTAAATTAATTTGCTAAGTTTGCTAAGTTGGACTTCCTTCCATCTCAGAATCTCACCAATGATATATGTATTCACTCTATAATAACTTAGTCTCAGCAATTGATCATAAGAAGGAGAAGGAGCTTTATTTATAGCCCAAGCACTTCACTGACAATGGTTTTCTCCATCAATTCAAACCAATGAATTGAAAGATTGCATGATGGTTAAGGAAGAGTGGTTGGGTAGTTGCTGAAATCTACTATTGGAGCCACTCCCCCTTCATGATTATAGTTAGTTTGTTGAGTTTGAGAGAAGAAAGAATAGGCTTAGGCCATTTATGGCTATACACGTGAAGAGAAGTGAGCCACTAAATATGGGACAAGCTCTTTAATCTCAGCAACTTGGTCAATGAAATAATATTAACACTTAGGTTTTAATTTCATTTGGACACTACAAGTCATACCATGATAACTTAATAATATCCTTGATATCACTTCTTATAATATGTTCATAATGTAATATCATTACATTACTAATTTCACATACTCTCATAACATATATACTTGCACATTATATAATCAATGTACATTTTGATAATGTCAAATTATGATTGAATTGAGTAATATCACTTCACATTATTACATATTTCATTATTTCAATTATATTTACTTATTGAAATAATTATGATTTATTTAGTCTAAGATAACATTGCACAAGGTACATATCTAATGTATATAACAATTCATCACATAAGCATTATTTATGTAATCCATGTGACTCACCTAATTTTTCCATATAGTTTCTATATTACATAGCTATCTTGAAGTGTTACACTTCATTTCATGTCATATAGATGTAGTTATAACATATAATTACATATCATTGCCATAAAATTAATTCGCATAATAACACTAATTAATCCCTTTAATTATTCATTCATTAAATTATTTAATGAATGTTTATTCCATCACTTTGCCACACTAGGCATACCTCACAAGTTCAATTTTAAGCTTATTATCACTTCCACGACACTTTAATATTCCTTTAACATAAGGTTTGTGTGACACATGCACTTTAATGCTAAGCTATCTCAAATAATTGTACACTTATAATATGTATAACCTTTATGCACTACTACAAAATAGTAAATAGATGACACTTAGTAGACAACGCTTTTTTGAAAAAACGTCGTCTAATGTGTCAAGAGACAACGTTTTTTAAACGTTGTCTATTTGTGTCTAATAGATGACACTGCTAACCGCGACACTTTTGGGGGACCTATTACAACGATTTTTAAACGTTATCTATTTACTTTTTTCTACTAGTGACGCTTAGAATAATTAATATTTACTCTATTGATTATTTACATTATAAAATCTATGATAAAATAATAACTTAAGTTTTTTAATACATTAAAATAACATAGCTTTCTTTTATTAATTAACTCTCTCGGAAATACATTAAAATTATTTATTTTGCCATAACATGACATAAAAATGTTTGTATCATGTTTTCTCCCAATATAGGCATTAATCATAATAAAACGATTTTCTCATATTATTTTAATATAATATCTAAGTATTATTAAAATAATTATATGTACGACACATGTACACATATTATATAGAAAATAGACCATAAGTTTATTTTCTACTATGATAAATTGTTCCCATCAATTTATTACATATAGCAAATATGTTTTAATATATTTACCATATTAATTAATCATACATTTTACCTCATACAAAGACATATAAGGTAATATTATTATTTAAAATAACATTCTTCCTTTTATTAAAATAATTCAATATTAAAAATTATTTTAATATCCTTTATTAGAAATATATAATATTTATTTCTCTTTCCTTTCTATAAATTGTCCCCAAAATAATTTTTTTAATCTATATATTTAACCATATCTCAAATATTAATTAATTCTCTAATCAATATTTATTTAAAGATATATTGGTTTAACAATGCATATATATATATATATTATTAACATCGTTCACACATTCACATAATACTATGCCAAGTAATATATATATAAAGGCACGTACTATAATCACATACTCCACACATGTATTAACTCACTATTTGCTTAAGTGATCTTAAACCCCTTGCTATATCATCATAGTCAATTAAGGCTTTAATATTCAAATTATATTATTCCATAATATAACTTTTAATTTAATTAACCAATATTTATTCTCGTTAGTTAATTTCCATAATTAACTAATTCATGCTTTACTATCTCAATCTATTCTTGGACAGATTCGTCATTAATTATGACGTATATTAACCACTAATATATGTATTGTAAGTTCAGATTTCACAAACTTACTCAAAATTTTCTATAGACCAGCGCAGCTGCGCTGGTATAAGGCTTGGAAGTGGCGCAGCTGCGCCACCTCAAGTTTAGGTGCAGACAAGTTCAGCTATAGCAGAACCAAAATCTAAGTTCTTAAATACTTAGCACACACTTGTAAATTGCTAACTTGTTATACCAGTTAACCAAAACTTTTACTACCTCCTTCAATGACTTAGAGATTAAATTTCAAGTTCAAACTCTATTTTCCTTTAATAGCTATTCAACTATAAAATCTCATATAGAATTCCTTCTTATCGAACCACATACTTTAAGATATATAACATATATATATATATATATATTCTTATTCTTATTTGAACCCATCTCATGCCTTAAGAATTTTATTTATTAAATTCTTGTTTAATAATTTCTAAAAATTCGGGTTCTCACATCCTCTCCCCCTTATAAAGATTCCGTCCTCGGAATCACCGAAACCTCCTCTACTCGGTGCCATTCTGAATATTACATATTCTTTTGAATAATTTTATTTATTATCTTTTTGTAAGTTTTATTATTATAACTTTCTCAATCGCATTCTATCACTTTCTCCTTTCTAAGGAACATCTACTTACCACATTCATCCTTCAGAAGAATAAGAACCTTCCATGATTTTTCAATAATCGGGAAGTAGTATGAATAACTCAGATTCCAAATTATGCTGAGGGGTCACAAGACCGTGAACTTTTCTCTAGGTTTACTAATGTTTCAACACAATTCTTCACACTGCAAACCAGAGTGTTTATCCATCACATAGACTGAAAGCACCCTCCACGCATACTCTAGGTAGCCGGCCTATTGTACCACTACGTTGGGCCGCAACGTAATGTGTTGTAACGACTATATGCGTTACGTTCGGAACCATTGTCCCCGAAAATATGTCCTCTTTATAGGGTTGTTCACCTCAGCTTTTAAACATCTAAACCCGCACCAGAGCAATCTTTTTTGGCATAAATACACAAGAATGCTTGAATTCCATAGCTATTCTTTAACAGTTGTCTAGCCGAATCAAATAGCTTAGACTCTCATCAACAATTCGGACATCAATCGAATCCAATCCACTTAATTGATAGTTCAAATGAAAACCAGAAATTCTTTTATGACATCATGAAACCGTACCACCTCAGTCGTACGTTGAAGATTCCGTCATTTTATGACTTTATTCTACTACATCATTCCATTATGTACGGACGATCTTACGATCGCTCCGAACACTAGGTTTGATTGAATTGAAAACTCCATCGTTTACCATTCTACACCATATCAAATGATACATATGGTCAAAATATATTTTGAAAGATTTTTAAATCATTTTTGTCTTAGCCGAAACAAATAGCATAGACATACGAATAACGGTATTGTTTAAAACTCATTGGTTTAGTCATTCGACCCAATATTTTTCTTAAGAAAACCGAAGTGCAAACATTAGCACGAAGTCAGAAATTTAAAAATCTAGCATAGCTAGAAGATTTAGCAGAACCAAAATCTAAGCTCTTAAATACTTAGCATACGCTTGTAAATTGCTAACTTGTTATACCAGTTAACCAAAACTTTTACTACCTCCTTCAATGACTTAGAGATTAAACTTCAAGTTCAAACTCCATTTTCCTTTAATAGCTATTCAACTATAAAATCTCATATAGAATTCCTTCTTATCAAATCACATACTTTAAGATATAACACACACACACACACACACACACACACACACACACACACACACATATATATATATATATATATATATTCTTATTTGAACCCATCTCATGCCTTAAGAATTTTATTTATTAAATTCTTATTTAATAATTTCTGAAAATTCGGGTTCTCACAGGTCAAATACCGGTTCATGCTCCTAACCAGCTACGGTGATCAATGGAGACGGCTCTCTCTGAACCAACAGCTCCCAGACAACATGGATGTCTCGGGGCTCCTCGTTTCTAAGCATATGGGGTAACTCCTCCCTAGCCTGACTGGACTCTCCAATGTTCGTCATCCTGACAACAAAGTTTTAAAATTTAATTATTACATGATATCGATCGATACTCTTCGAATACATAATTAAAACACACAGCACATAATGTAGTTTATTATCTTTAACTATCATCACAATCTTTTCGATCTCCTACAAGGCTACTACCTAAGGTTTTCCCCACCTAAGGTTCATAACCTAAAGCTTTGATACCAACCTGTGACACCCCCAAATTTGGGTACTTCAATTCCACGAAATTTGGTGCTCATTATCTAAATAAAATACAACTACTGCCCAATAATAAGGAATACAAAATAAATTACAACATTATAATTAAATAAAAATCTTCCTTATAAAAGGATTACAAATTTAATCAAAATATCCCAGGTTTAATCTAACTTTAACGTCAATAATAAGTGCAGAAAAAGTAAAGCATAACATAAACAAAGTCTTATTACAATCATTTTAATCAAAACATAACAAGCCCTTCATTTGTTCATCTTGTTTTTTCTTTTACTCGTTGACGGGGCGTCAACATTCTCGACTTTAGCTGCAATGGTTATTTAATGCAAGAGTGAGCAAACAAAAGCTCACTTGGAAATACAACAATAATAATGATGACATATATTGAATAACTTCAAAAGATTTGAATAACTTCTCTTTCATCAATAATAAAGAATTGAATAATAATTCTTTCAACAAAGTTTAGAATTTCGAATATAGAAATCATATGAGGGTCATAAGACCTTGAACCATGTCCTAGGTTATAAACATTTCTATTTAAAACCTTTAACAGTCTTTTAGACTATATGGACTCTTAACTCGTACTCAGGGGGATCAGCCCTTCGTACCATGTATTGTGCACAAACATCTTAACGCTTTCGCATGATACTTTCCTATTAAATAGGGTTGTTTATCTCAGTATTTGATACAATCCGCATCAAAGAAAGTTTGATTTGGATAAGCTTCAAGAAAAATTTAGAGTTCAACTACCATCAACTAAGGAGTAGTTGAATCGACTTACAAGAATTATGAAATAACTTATGCTTTAGAATTAAACTTAAAGCATTTAAAAGACAATATAGACCTTGCTTGAACAATAAAGTCAAGGTCACATTACTCAATAATGAAATTTAAATAATTGCTTGTCCATTGCAGAAAAAAAAACATGCTTAATACAATTAAGATTTGAATATAGAAAACTTGCATATCAATAACAAGTTTGAGTTTAGAAAACTTGCCTCAAGCACAAGCTACAGTTACTATCACGTTCCTTAACAAATCCTACATATATATATATATATATATATATATATAATCATAATAATCTAAATTAGTTATCATACAACTAATTCACAAAATTAGTTAACCCATCTTGGTTAACCCATTCCCCTTAAACTATTAAGTTTAATAATTAATTATCATATCACATAATCACCTCACATGTTCATATAATTTAATCAAACTTAAATTATGTATTCATATTAATTAAATTATAATTAAATAAATTATAATTTAAATTAATCATTCACTTTAATTATAATTAATCAAATTATAATTATATTTTATATTAATTAAATTATAATTTAAATTAAACATTCACTTTAATTATAATTACATTTTATATTAATTAAATTATAACTAAACAAATTATAATTTAAATTAAACATTTACTTTAATTATAATTTATCAAATAATAATTACATATTATATCTTAACAATATAATTCATTACTGTCCATTTAGTATTTTAATTTTATTAACATGCTTTATAAATTATTACATCATTATCTCATAAAATTTCACATTTTCAAAATAGCCTTCTGCCCAATTTGCAGGATCAACGTGGTCGCGCTCCAATTAGCCTTGGGAGCGGCGCGGCCGCGCCACTGTGCATATAGGTCTGACAGTGTCGCGAACTTTGCAGAGAAAAAGCTAATTTGGCTTATTTCTCCACACCTTCCGTATTTAACCAACATATTGCATATAACACTTTATAAAAAATATAATTCTAAACTTCTAACATGTTTTAACATATATAATCATCATAACACATAATCAAAACTCTCAATTTTGTAAATTTTGGAGAAAAATTATTTTTTCAGTGTTCTTGATAAAATTGAACACAGTAAGTTTATTTCTAAATCAAAATACACAATTCAAAGCATATTGAATTCGTTTCTTGACATATTAACATAATCGATAATCAATTTACACAACAATTAACAATCAAACACGAATTTTGATTTTTAAAGAAGCCAATTTTCAAACTACTTCTATGTAACTTTTGATGAACATGAATTCTTCATGTTCATCATGTTTACATGAATTAAACAACTAATTTATGCATACAATTCATATATAAATAATTTATGAACACCTTATATATATATATATATATATATATATAATCATGTTTACATCAATTTTATGTTAATATGTTTTTACAGAGAACTAAAGATACGAAGAACATCAAAACATAATTTCTAAACTACAAGGATTAGGATTATACTCTTAAGCTTAGTGAGGAAGAAGATGATGATGGTGCTTGTTGGTATAGCAAGGATTCTCTCAAGTCTTTTCCTTTTTTCTCTTCTTCTTCTCTCTTCTTCTCTCTCTAACTTTCTCTGTATTTCTCTCTCTAACACTGATAAAATTCTAACTTTGTTTTGTTCTTCTAAACTAACGTATATATATATATAATATAACTGTTATAATATTTAATACATATAATTATATATAATAACTAACAATTAATATATCAGTTATAATATTTTAAATTTTAAAAGCCATAAGGCTTGTTTGGCAAACAACTTATTTAAAAATATGTTTTTAGTAGTTAAGGCCCCGTTTGGCAAAACGGAATTAAAACAGATACAAGGGCCTTGTTTGGCAAAACTCTTTAAAACAGTTTTAATTCTTTTAACACATAACTTTCAATGTTACACTTTATTTAATTAAATCTTAACATTCTAATTTAATTAAATAAAAGCTAACATCCATTTAACCAATAATATTTGCCACATAATAATTACAATTACTCGCTAATCATAATCTCATGTAACAATTATCACATAAATTTCATCTAATTTAATTATCTCAATTAAATTAAAACTATATCATAAAATCATTACACATCAATTAAATTAAATATTAAATATTCAGTTAAATAATATATTACACTTAATTAAATTACTCCACAACAATCACATAATTTATTTATTTAACTCAATAAATAAATCAATTGAAATATTTATTTTAATTCAATAAATATTAAAATTAATATATAAAATTCTCATTCGTTACAATCTTCCCTCCTTAAAAGGATTCTGTCCCCAGAATCACAATAAAAAAAAATCTCATCCGTTACCTCCACTACTTTTTTGGCTTGCATCATGAAATTCTTTGTCATAAATAGTGTATTCTAGAGATTTTATTTGCTTGTCAAGCTGCTGATATTTTTTTAACTCCGCCTTCTCTTCATCCAGCTCTCTTAATCTCTCATCCAAGTATTGAACAACTTGAATAATCTGGTTCCTATTATTACCTGATTAAGAAAACAGATCTGTAAGAAAGAAAGGATACAATCTATGGAGGAAGCAACTAATTCGATGGTGACAACTACACCTGCTCACACACTATACCTAAAGGAGGAAAATCATTGACCTGTGTCGTTGGGAGTACATCAATAACAAGACCATCACACAATACCTAGTGAGCAATAATAGAAGTCTAGCATGTGGAGTTTAAGAACTTAAATAGAATGATAATTTCAGCAGAAATTCTCACAAGCGGCATCATATAAATTAAATATATCAAAAGGTAAAATAAAGCAAACCCTGAAAAAAACTAAACAAAAAACGCAATATGTCAAGCTGTATTCATATATATGCAGGGACGGATCCATGCTTTAGCATACCTAGGGCAACTGCCCAGGCAGCCGCCGGAAAATCCCAAAGACAGCGGCAGTTATGCCCCGGCAGCAGCCGGAAAAAGCAGAGGGGCGGGCCGCGGGCAGGGGTGGAGCCACGTTTGGGCTAGGTTGGGCTGTAGCCCGGGGCAAGTTTGGGACATCCCAAAATGAGCCGTACGGTGAGAGCGGCCGTACGGTGAGGGTTCTTCATCGAGGGCTGCTAATTCTGAACTGTTTAGGGTTTATTTTAAGGGTTTGTTGGGCGAAAAGAAGTTTAGGGATAGGAAAGGTAATTTGGTGCCGAAATTTACTGGGATTGGAGTGGCAATTTGCGGTGCGAGCGATGGATTACTCTTTGAGATGAGGAAGCCGGTGGCAGTTAGCGGGGAGTGGATGAACAACCGGGTCGTGTCCAGGAAAGCGTTGGTCGAGGGGTTGAATGCAGCACTTGCTTTGGGATTGAACAGAGTTGTGTTCTATTGTGATTACTATCCTTTATACCAATTTGTGAGTTTACAATTATTTACTTGACTTGTTTACTTTTAGTTTTGTTTGTGGCATTCTGTATTTTTATTCTGCAATAATTGGTAATGTGGTTATTTGGATGTAGTTAATGAAAAAAAGAATGCAAAATTTTGAATATTGACGACATCAATGATCTTCTTGTTTGGTTGTTAAACATTGGTGAACACTAGTCTCGTTAAAGTTTTGTCCCGACAGAAAAAAATTTCTGGATCCGTCAATGTATATATGCCAACAAATATAACCCAAAAATGAGGTATAATTATTTCTAATGTGTGCAGATTGTGGAACACATACCCCATGCAGATGCTAACAAAACGTTGTGTATCTCCATATAAAGGGGCTCCACCACAGAGCATAAAACGGATGTCTCCTCCAAGTACAGATCTTATCTTTTTGAAAATGATTAAATCCCACAATAGTGCCTCTAGTCCCCAAGCTCCAAACCAGCTTCCTTCTAGTGCTGCAACTCGATGCTTATAGGCAATATCGAAAAGTTTTTTAGCAAGACCTCCCTTCTCCACAACCTAACATGTTCAAAACAAAAGACAAACAAATAATATTTTATCTTATCCTAAGGTAAAATGCATCAAAATAAGAGTAATAATATCAAACGCGACAGTGAATTTAAACAATCCGGTTAAACCTTATTCAAAACTCCATCTCGAACACGATTCAAAATGGCTGGAACTGCAGCCATTAGAGTAGGCTTTAACACAAAAGCATCTCCCATGGTTCCTTTTTTGATTTTGTTAGATGTCTGTTAAAGTCAATGTTGAGCAGTAACCAATTGATACGCCTGCACAGAACATCACAAGTTGGACAACTAAAGTGTTTAAGTACAAAATATCTTCACTGTGAATCCTATTCAAAAGAGCTCAAATCTGATGTTACCTCAGCTTCCAACTCAAAAACATGGGCCAGTGGTAAGTACGCCAAATATACATCATTGCTTCCAAGTTTTGGGATCACTGTCACAACTGCAGCAGCACAGGCTACAAGGTTTCTATGAGTCATCATAACTCCCTAGATTATCAACACAGAGCATGTTAGACGAAACTGCATATTGAAACTAGTTCAGTAAAAATTGAAAAAGGTAAGCTTATGCAGTTGTGGAAGGAAAACAGAAACCAGGTCTTAAAAGTCATTTTTCGTTATGTCAGCCGCATTCAACCTATAGATATATTCATTCAACTTAAAGCCTCATCCCAACTAATTTGTGTTGATGCATGACTAAGAGCAACTCCAGCAGGCCGGAGCTGCGTGATTCCTAGACTATAAATTTCGCTCCAGCAGATGGAGTAAATTTAGTCGAGCCATTTTTTCGGTAAGCCAAATCGACCAAATCTGCGAACCGAAATCTCGTGGACTATAATTTATATTATATTTAAATGGAAGGCTCGGTTGGAGGAAAAAAACAGAGAAGGAGAAGAAGGGAGGTTGAAGAAAAGATGAAGGAGATGAAGGAGAAGGAGGAGTTCACAGATGAAGGAGACGAAGGGGGAGGGCAACGGATAGATCTGAAAATTCAGAACGGTAATAAAAAACAAATCAACGGTAATAAAAAATTATCAGAATGGTAAGAAAAAGAAATCAACGGCTAGAAAATGAAAATCTATAAATATGTATCATTATTCAACACATTTTACCATCACTCAATCAATTACTTCAACATTTAGCAATTGTAAGTATTTTGTTAATTATTGTATTTTTATTATATTTAATTTTAGTTTTTATTGATAATATCTCTTTAATTTATTTTTTAGATGAAAAATCATGGTCCTCCGATGTATTATTCATCATTATTATCTGAAGGTTTCTCACTTGATGATTCAAATTTGTTGGATGAATTTTCAATTCAAATTGATGTACCAATTCAGACTCTCGAAAATGAGTCCAATAAAAGAACAGGGAGAAAGGGAAATTACACAATTGATGAAGATACCCTTCTTGTTTCCGCATGGCTTAATGTAAGCATGGATCCAATTCAAGGAAACGATCAGAAACATAGAAGATATTGGGAAAGAGTTCACGAATACTTTCATGAATACAAAATTTTTGAGTCTGAACGCAATTCTACTGCTTTGGCGAAACGTTGGTCAACAATTCAACTCGCAGTAAACAAATTTTGTGGATATTATGCTTCAATTGAAAGAATACAACAAAGTGGTGTAGGTGAACAAGATAAGATATTTCAATTTTTTCATTTAAATTTCATTAAGTTTTATTCTTATATTTTATATTTAATACTTTGTAAATAATTTTCCAATAGATATGTCAAGCATTAGAGATGTTCAAAAGTATGCAAAACCAACCATTTGGATTTATGCATTGTTGGAGAATATTAAAGGATGCACTGAAATGGAGAACAGATAATAGTGGAAAAAAATAGAAAAGTACTAGAAAGTCAAGTCCAACAGCATCTTCTCCATCAACTGCAGAAGAATTAAGTTTGGGTGAAGACGATGGTATTGGAGATACAATCTCTGCAGGATTAGAGAGGCCAAGGGGAAGAAAGGCTTCGAAAGCATTATTTAAAAAGGGCAAAGGAACCGGTGATACTAGTACACCTATGGAGTTGAGGTTTGAGAAGTTCGAGCATCAGATGAAATTGAACCAACAAAAGAGACAAGAGAACATGGACAAAATATATTTTCAAGAGCAAGAGAAGTTGAATATAATGAAAGCACAAGAAGATGAAAGGATCATGATGATTGACACCGCTAACATGGAGCCTGGAGTAGCTGAATATTACAAACAACGCAAGAAATAAATCATGAAAAGAGTTACAACTAGTAGTTGACTTGCTTATTATTAGAGAATCATAATTTGCTTATTATTGTAGTAGAATGTAATGGATTACGTTCCGCCATGTAGTGACCACAAGTGTTGAATAATATCTTCTTGCAGTTTAGAATGAACTTGTTTATCCCTTATGCGATGATTTGCTTCAATGAATTCAAGTAATTGTGGGGTACGCTCATGAGACACTTCTACAGTTGGAATCTCGTCATGTGTATCGTAGGTTGTTGGTTCTTGATTTTCATCTCGTTCATCTTCAATGATCATATTATGTAATATTATGCATGCAGTCATAATTTCTTTTAGTGTTGTTTGATCCCAAAATCGTGCAGGACCACGAACTAACCCAAAACGTGCTTGCAGTACCCCAAATGCTCACTCAACATCCTTTCTAAGCGCCTCTTGAGTCTTAGCAAATAGTTTTCTTTTATTTCCTCGAGGTGCCGAAATGGTTTTAACAAATGTTGCCCATAGGGGATATATACTATCAGCAAGGTAATATCCCATCGTGTACTCATTTCCATTAATTGAGTAGTTCACTGGTGGAGCACGACCTTCTGTGACGCCCCCAGAATAGGTCCAGTCAACCCAACCCATTCTGAGTCGCCAAATACATGGTACAGAATTCAAATACAACTTTATATCATACGGTCGTGCAAAATACGACCACACAACTGTGAGTCTCAATACAAATATGTAGAAAATATTAAGATTCAAACTAAGTCCTCATTACAATTATTATCACACTATTTATCAAAAATAGTGAGGACTACTACTGCTCTAACTCGGACCATCACTCTGTCCCCCGACTAGTTCCCGCAACATTCTCATTTCTTGAAGAGGACAACAGATGAAAAGGGTGAGCTCAACTAGCTCAGTAAAGAATATTATGACTAAGATAATGGAAAATAAATTATCGTTAGCCCTTAATAAATCAGATAAAATATAATGGACAACCAATCTTAGATCAATATTCGCAGCGGAAATAACAAATCATTAGAAGAGTTAAACAGAGAATGAAATCTACTATCTTCTATGATTTAAAAGTCCATCATCAATATTTTATCCCTGTAACATCAATCAATATACATCTCGAATCAAATATTCATCTTTGCACTACAGGCCAAAGATATTCATTTGTATCATCAGTGGTCATATTCATCTCAACACCTGTCATCTTTGCACTACAGGCCAAAGATATTCATCAGGTAATCATTCATCTTTGCTCTACAGGCCAAAGATATTCAGTTACATCACCTTTTAGGACTGAGAATGATGAAAAACATTTTAAAATAAACGAATCCAGTGAGATAAAAGACAAAGACTAAGGATTCGAATTTTAGTATATCCAATTCAAAAATACCTCGTAATAATCAATTATGGAGCAAAATTCAAGAATAGAGCTCAAAACTTGGATACAATCAAAGATAGTAACCTTAACAAGCAATTTGGACAAATAGAAGAAAATTTAGTTTTTCCGTGAATAGTGCCGTATACGTGAATAGTGCCGTATACGTGAATAGTAACCCCAACGGAAAAAGTAAGAATTTCAACATAAAATCCATGACAATATTTTTGTATAATGATATTGAAAAGAATAACATCATTTACGAAAGAAAATAACATCCCTTACCTCAAAAGAACAGTATCTCTGACTGGAATATCGGATATAATACCGACGGAAGCTTGTACTGAATAGTAATACTCAAAGTATTGAAATACTCACAAAAATACGCTCGATATTATAGAGAGAGAAAACTTCTGATTCTGGTGTGATTTTCAATTCTAACCTAAGCACCCTATTTATAGGAAAAGCTTAGGATGCCAAAGGAGACTAAATTAATAAAATAATATTATTTCTTTTTAAAAACCTCCAGCCGCCGGCTGCAACCAAAAAGCCATCAGCAATTTTTTCCAACCAAAAGTGGGTCCCACCCTTTATTAAAAAATATTTATTTTCCGAAACTTCAATAATTCATAATAAATAGCCCCTTTATCAGAAAAATACAAATTCTATGTCCTTCAATAGGAAATTTAATTCTCTACAACTTTGTAGAAGGAAGTTTTTCCAAATTCCAAACATAAATTATCCGAAATCCATAAACAGATGATTTTCCACACCAAAATACTGATAAAAACACATCAGCACTAATTCCTTCTTTAATATCCACAAAATAAATATTTCCTTATCATATAAATCAATAATTAATTATTCACAAATAATATTATAGAACTACAATATTGACAACCAGGTCATTCCTAGGAAAGAGGGGGCCTTCCGATAAGGACTTCTCCTTACTGGCGCGCAATTAAATAACCCCTCCTAGACAGAACTTCCTTAGACATTGTCAATAATGCTTAATAATATTATTCAAATAATATGAATTATTGAGTTGATAATGTGAAATACTGTGCAATGACAATTATTGAATCAATACTACAAAATATCAACTGTAGCCATTATTAAATCAATCATAAAAATAGCAACGTAGCAATTATTGAGTCAATAAAATATCAATGCAGCAATTATTGAGTCAATAATATAAAATATCAACGTAGCAATTATTGAGTCAATAATATAAAATATTGAACAGTAATTACTGTAACAATAATTGAGTAGGTTCCTTCTCACGTAAGACTCAATAATTCGAAATACTGTGCAATACCGTGTGCTACTGCGCAACACCGCGTACTGTATTTTAACCACCGGGTATTTCAACAGTACTAACGGTAACAACTATGCCGTTATTTTATAAAAAAAAGGTTATTTCTGTCGCTTTCTATATCCGACAGTTATTCCGTTGTGGGGCCCACAAATAGCTGCGCCGTCGTACGAATATTTCCCGACAACAAGAATATTCTACGACCAAACGAATATTCCCCGACAACCAGAATATTTTATAACCACTTGCTCATTTTAAAATATTTGCACATTTCACCCATAACGTTTCACATTTATCAATCAACACCTTACTATTTCGAAATAATATATAAAGAAAATTAAATCTTTATTCATAAAAGTTGGGGTCTTACAACCTCCCCTCCTTATGAAATTTCGTCCTTGAAATTGACGTACGTACCTGGTATGTCGAAAAGGTGAGGATACCTCGCTTTCATTTCCGTTTCCAACTCCCACGTCATTTCCTCAATTGCATGGTTTCTTCACAAAACTTTAACTTGAGGTATAATTTTCGAGCGTAGGACATGCTCCTTCCTATCCAAGATCTTGACAGGTACCTCCTCGTACGTTAAATCTTCAGCTATCTCGTCTGGTTCTAACTCAATAATGCGGTTTGGATCCTTCACATATTTACGTAACACGGATATGTGAAACACGTTATGAACACGAGACATGCTTGGAGGTAAAGCAAGTCTATAGGCCACATTTCCTACTCGGTCAAGAATCTCAAATGGACCAATGAATCGTGGGTTGAGCTTTCCTCTCTTCCCAAACCTTGTAACTCCTTTCCATGGAGCAACACGTAATAACACATGGTCTCCAACATTAAATTCCACGTCCTTTCGATGAAGATCCGCATAACTCTTTTGTCGATCCTGTGCCGTTTGTATACGTTGTCGGATTATTTGGATCTTTTCTGTAGTCATACGTACTAACTCTGGTCCCAACAATGTTTCTTCGCCCACCTCATCCCAACATACTGGAGAACGACACTTTCTCCTATACAACGTTTCGAATGGAGCTACGCCTATACTTGCCTGATAACTGTTGTTATAGGAGAATTCCACCAATGGTAAGTACTTATCCCAACTCCCTTTGAAGTCTAGAACACAGAGTCTCAATAGATCTTCAAGAGTTTGAATAGTTCTTTCCGATTGTCCGTCCGTTTGAGGATGATAAGCCGAACTGAAGCGTAAGTCCGTGCCCATAGCTTTCTGCAAACTGATCCAAAATCGTGAAGTAAATCTGGGATCACGATCCGAAACTATGAATACTGGCATGCCATGCAATCTCACAATCTCATTCACGTACATATGAGAAAGACGTTCAAGGGAATAAGTCTCTTGTATCGGTAAGAAATGAGCAGACTTGGTTAATCTATCAACAATAACCCAAATCGCATCTATGCCTTGAGAAACCTTGGGAAGACCCGTAATAAAATCCATCGTAATATGTTCCCACTTCTATTTCGGAATCTCCAATGGTTGCAATGGACCCTTCGGTACTTGATGCTCCGCCTTTACACGTTGACAAGTTAAACATCTCGAAATAAACTCCGCGATTTCTCTCTTCATATTGCTCCACCAAAATGTATGTCGAAGATCACGATACATTTTAGTACTCCCAGGATGGATTACAAACGGTGTGTTGTGTGCCTCCATCATAATTCTATGTTTCAAGTCAAAATCGTTAGGAACACAAAGTCTGAAATTGACTCGAAGTATTCCCTCTTCATCGATTCTTGCTTCTGGAATGGCACCTTCTTGCACCTTCTTCTTCATCTTCATCATCTCCGCATCCGTAGCTTGAGTAGCTTTAACTTTATCAATCAAAGCTGGTTCTACGAGTATACTTGACATCATCGCATTTGTTTCCACATATGATCTTCTACTCAACGCGTCAGCTACCACGTTCGCTTTTCCAGGATGGTATTGGATAGTATGATCGTAATCTTTCAACAGCTCAAGCCAACGTCGTTGTCGCATGTTGAGTTCCTTCTGAGTGAAGAAATATTTAAGGCTCTTATGATCTGTATAAATCTCCACTTTCTCTCCGTATAAGTAATGTCTCCAGATCTTCAACGCGAAAACGACAGCTGCCAACTCTAGATCATGAGTAGGATAATTCCTCTCATATTCTTTGAGTTGTCGCGAGGCATAGGCTATGACTTTCCCATGTTGCATGAGAACACATCCTAACCCTTTGCCCGAAGCATCGCTGTAGATAACAAATCCATCCGAACCAGATGGTATTGTCAGAACAGGTGCCGAAATAAGTCTCCTCTTGAGCTCTTGGAAGCTCTTCTCGCATTCCTCTCTCCAAACGAATTTCGTATCTTTCCGAGTCAACTGAGTTAATGGAGTAGCGATTCGAGAAAATCCCTCTACGAACCTCCGATAATAACCAGCTAAGCCCAGAAAGCTTCGTACCTCGGTCACCGACTTAGGTTGCTCCCAACTTTGTATTGCTTCAATCTTCGCCGGGTCAACAGATACTCCACGTTTCGATACCACGTGCCCAAGGAATGCTACTTCCTCAAGCCAAAATTCGCATTTCTTCAGCTTGGCATATAGCTTGTTCTCACGAAGCTTTTGAAGTACCAACTTCAAATGGTGTTCATGATCTTCACGGCTTTTAGAATAGATGAGGATGTCATCAATAAAGACAACAACGAATTGATCCAAATACTCCTTAAATACACGGTTCATCATATCCATGAAAGCAGCAGGAGCATTAGTCAATCCAAACGACATGACTAAGAACTCATAATGCCCGTACCGTGTTCTGAAAGCAGTCTTTGGTATATCCTCAGTTTTAATCTTCAGCTGATGATATCCAGAACGAAGATCGATCTTTGAAAAGAATTGTGCTCCTTGCAACTGATCGAACAGGTCATCAATACGAGGTAGCGGATACCTATTCTTGATGGTAACATGGTTCAACTCCCGATAGTCAATACAAAGTCGCATACTCCCGTCTTTCTTCTTTACGAATAAAATAGGAGCACCCCAAGGAGACGTACTAGGACGAATAAAACCGATGTCTAACAACTCTTGTAATTGAACCTTTAACTCCTGAAGTTCAATAGGAGCCATTCGATATGGGGTTTTAGAAATAGGTTTTGTACCGGGCTCAAGGTCAATAAATAATTCAACTTCATGTTCTGGGGGTAGACCGGGAAGTTCTTCGGGAAATACATCAGGAAACTCATTAACAACGGAAATATCATTCAAACCTGACGTATTCTGATTTAGATCAGTGACATGAGCTAAGAAAGCTTGACATCCGTTTTTCAATAAACGAATAACTTTATGACTTGAAATGATATTGACTGATTTTAGTGGTTTGGTGATTTGGATTCGCACAACAGGTTGATTAGGAATATGAAAACTAACAACCTTACGAAAACAATCAATTTTGGCATGGTAAGTGGTTAACCAGTCAATTCCTAAAATCACGTCAAATGCAAGTATTTTCAAAGATATAAGATCAACAGGTAAGGTAAGGGTACCAATCTGAATCAAGCAAGATTTGTAAACTGTGGATGTAACAAAAGTTTCTCCTAACGGAGTTTCAACAGATAAGTCAAAGTCTAATTTATCAGAAGTCAAGTTCAAACGTTGAGCACAAGCAGGTGAAATAAAAGAATGGGTAGCACCGATATCTAATAAGGTGTAAACTTCGCAGGAGTTTATGATCAGCTTACCCGTAATCACCTCGTGTGGATTTCTCGAGTTTTGGGCTGTTACGACAAACGCTCTTCCAGGAATCACCGACTTTGACTTGTCTGCAACCGCCTTTGAAATCACCACCCCCGCTGAATTTGGTTTCGCAACAGGACAATCTCGAGCTATATGTCCTTCTTTTCTATAGTTATAGCATCCTTTGAATTGTTGTGGGCAGTTTGGGCTGATATGTCCCTCTTTCCCGCATTTATAGCATACGACCGGTGGTCGTTCTCCTCCCCTCGAAATAGTTGATGCTGGTGCTGATGTCGATGTCTTTACGTTCTCATTATTGTACCTTCTCTTCTTGAAATCTCCCCCCGACTCGCTTCTTCTATTATCATGGCCACGATTACCACCGGAGTGGTTACCGCTTCTGTCATACTTTCCTCCTCGCTGGTTGTCATTGCTCCGATGACTGCTGCCACCGGTACGACCTTGGTTGTGGTCCCTCGGTTGAACATAATCATTATCTCGTTCTAACAACTGGGCCCTGTTCACTACATCTGAATATAGAGAAAATTTATGAGAAATGAGGTATTGACGTATTTCGGGTTTCAAACCTCTTAGAAACATCCGCGTCATATGTTCCTCATTCTCCACTAACTGAGGTGCAAACCTGGACAGCTCCGCGAACTTAGCCTCGTATTGGGATACCGTCATGTTGTTTTGCTCGAGTCTGATAAACTCTACTTCCTTCATATGACGAATACTTTCAGGAAAGTACTTGTCATTAAACAGTTTCTGAAACGCTTCCCAAGACATCTTGAGTGCGGTAGGCTGGGTACGCTTCACAGACTCCCACCAGTAATCTACCTCTCCACGGAACATAAACGTGGCGAATGGAACCTTCTGTTCCTCCGTACATCCCAAGACATCAAATATCTTGATAATTTGTTTAATCCATGTCTCCGCCTTGATCGAATCTGGCTTTCCCAGAAACTCTGGTGGTCCCAATTCTTTGAACTGCTTGGCAGTGACAACTCGCGTGCTGTTATTATCGCCACCTGTAAGGTGCAAACGAGTCTCCCTCGTCTGGTTTTGCATAAACTGCAAAAAAACTTCTAAACATCTCATCGTTTATCGTTTGACCAGCGTTGTTTTCAGGATGAACATTGCCTTCTTGTTGCACGTTCTCCTGGTTAGTAATTAAAGGTGTCTCCATGGTCTCATTCACTTCGTTGTTAACATTCTCAGCTGCCATTCTCAAATACTGCCATAAAACAAGGGTTAATTAAACAAATTAACATATTACATATTCACCCTATGCTCCGACTGACCAATTAAATACCACATAAGCTTAGGTAGGACATACTAGCGAAGGATTTACTCGTCTCTCCCCTCCTAGTTCTATTCCCCGATCTCCGCCAGAGATCATATCCCTAAGCTCTGATACCAACTGTGACGCCCCCAGAATAGGTCCAGTCAACCCAACCCATTCTGAGTCGCCAAATACATGGTACAGAATTCAAATACAACTTTATATCATACGGTCGTGCAAAATACGACCACACAACTGTGAGTCTCAATACAAATATGTAGAAAATATTAAGATTCAAACTAAGTCCTCATTACAATTATTATCACACTATTTATCAGAAATAGTGAGGACTACTACTGCTCTAACTCGGACCATCACTCTGTCCCCCGACTAGTTCCTGCAACATTCTCATTTCCTGAAGAGGACAACAGATGAAAAGGGTGAGCTCAACTAGCTCAGTAAAGAATATTATGACTAAGATAATGGAAAATAAATTATCGTTAGCCCTCAATAAATCAGATAAAATATAATGGACAACCAATCTTAGATCAATATTCGCAGCGGAAATAACAAATCATTAGAAGAGTTAAACAGAGAATGAAGTCTACTATCTTCTATGATTTAAAAGTCCATCATCAATATTTTATCCCTGTAACATCAATCAATATACATCTCGAATCAAATATTCATCTTTGCACTACAGGCCAAAGATATTCATTTGTATCATCAGTGGTCATATTCATCTCAACACCTGTCATCTTTGCACTACAGGCCAAAGATATTCATCAGGTAATCATTCATCTTTGCTCTACAGGCCAAAGATATTCAGTTACATCACCTTTTAGGACTGAGAATGATGAAAAACATTTTAAAATAAACGAATCCAGTGAGATAAAAGACAAAGACTAAGGATTCGTATTTTAGTATATCCAATTCAAAAATACCTCGTAATAATCAATTATGGAGCAAAATTCAAGAATAGAGCTCAAAACTTGGATACAATCAAAGATAGTAACCTTAACAAGCAATTTGGACAAATAGAAGAAAATTTAGTTTTTCCGTGAATAGTGCCGTATACGTGAATAGTGCCGTATACGTGAATAGTAACCCCGACGGAAAAAGTAAGAATTTCAACATAAAATCCATGACAATATTTTTGTATAATGATATTGAAAAGAATAACATCATTTACGAAAGAAAATAACACCCCTTACCTCAAAAGAACAGTATCTCTGACTGGAATATCGGATATAATACCGACGGAAGCTTGTACTGAATAGTAATACTCAAAGTATTGAAATACTCACAAAAATACGCTTGATATTATAGAGAGAAAACTTCTGATTCTGGTGTGATTTTCAATTTTAACCTAAGCACCCTATTTATAGGAAAAGCTTAGGATGCCAAAGGAGACTAAATTAATAAAATAATATTTTTAAAAAAAAAAACCTCCAGCCGCCGGCTGCTACCAAAAAGCCATCAGCAATTTTTTCCAACCAAAAGTGGGTCCCACCCTTTATTAAAAAATATTTATTTTCCGAAACTTCAATAATTCATAATAAATAGCCCCTTTGTCAGAAAAATACAAATTCTATGTCCTTCTATAGGAAATTTAATTCTCTACAACTTTGTAGAAGGAAGGTTTTCCAAATTCCAAACATAAATTATCCGAAATCCATAAACAGATGATTTTCCACACCAAAATACTGATAAAAACACATCAGCACTAATTCCTTCTTTAATATCCACAAAATAAATATTTCCTTATCATATAAATCAATAATTAATTATTCACAAATAATATTATAGAACTACAATATTGACAACCAGGTCATTCCCAGGAAAGAGGGGGCCTTCCGATAAGGACTTCTCCTTACTGGCGCGAAATTAAATAACCCCTCCTAGACAGAACTTCCTTAGACATTGTCAATAATGCTTAATAATATTATTCAAATAATATGAATTATTGAGTTGATAATGTGAAATACTGTGCAATGACAATTATTGAATCAATACTACAAAATATCAACTGTAGCCATTATTAAATCAATCATAAAAATAGCAACGTAGCAATTATTGAGTCAATAAAATATCAATGCAGCAATTATTGAGTCAATAATATAAAATATCAACGTAGCAATTATTGAGTCAATAATATAAAATATTGAACAGTAATTACTGTAACAATAATTGAGTAGGTTCCTTCTCACGTAAGACTCAATAATTCGAAATACTGTGCAATACCGTGTGCTACTGCGCAACCGCGTACTGTATTTTAACCACCGGGTATTTCAACAGTACTAACGGTAACAACTATGCCGTTATTTTATAAAAAAAAGGTTATTTCTGTCGCTTTCTATATCCGACAGTTATTCCGTTGTGGGGCCCACAAATAGCTGCGCCGTCGTACGAATATTCCCCGACAACAAGAATATTCTACGACCAAACGAATATTCCCCGACAACCAGAATATTTTATAACCACTTGCTCATTTTAAAATATTTGCACATTTCACCCATAACTTTTCACATTTATCAATCAACACCTTACTATTTCGAAATAATATATAAAGAAAATTAAATCTTTATTCATAAAAGTTGGGGTCTTACACCTTCAGTAAGAGCAGAGAAGATAGATGATCTCTCCAAAATGTTAATATCATTATGAGAGCCTGGTAATCCAAAAAATGCATGCCATATCCAAAGATCGTATAAAGCCACCGCTTCTAAAATAATTGTTGGCTCATGCACATGTCCGGAATACATACCATGCCACGCAACCGGACAATTCTTCCATTTCCAATGCATGCAGTCGATGCTCCCCAACATCCCTGGAAAACCACGCTCTTCAGCTTTTGATAGTAATCTAACGATGTCATTACTATTGGGGGATCTCTAATATTCATCACCAAAAATTGAAATGACTGCTTTTACAAACCTTTTAAGACTCAATATAGCCGTGCTTTCACCGATCCGCACATAATCATCAACAGAATTCGCTGAAACACCATAGGCAAGCATCCGCATTGAGGCATTTATGTTTTGTAGAGAAGATAAACCGATTTGTCCTGTAACATTAATTTTTTGGATGAAATATGAATCATACGCTTCAACTGCTTTTTGAATTCGGAGGAAAAGCGGGCGCCGCATTCTAAACCTTCTCCGAAATAGATACGGGGGGTATGTAGGATGTTCAGTAAAATAATCAAGAAAAAGTCGATTATGACCTTCATATCTACCACGATCAATGGTAATACGACCTTGCATAGAACCACGATGACGTGATATATGCCTATTGACATTTTGTTGTTCTTCTTCAATAGCCGCCATGCCTAAAAATTGTCCATATGTTTCTTCATCTTCTTCTTCATCCATGTGCAACATAGCTAATTCGAATTGACGAGACATATTTAAAATAACTTATTTGACTGGAAGAATGAAGTTGAGATGAATGAATATGAGAGACTAGATGTGCTTTATATTTATAGATGTTATTTTTTTTTTAAAAAATAGCCGTTGGAATATGACCGTTGGAATATAGCCGTTAGAGTTTTTTTGAATTCATTAATTATTTTAATCTTTTTATATTATAGTCTACGTGATAGTCCACAGGATAGTCCATCTGCTGGAAGGATGGAAGACTAAAGGACATTTGCTGATGTCAGATGGACTAAATATAGTCCAGCAGATAGTCCATCTGCTGGAGATGCTCTAAGTGCCCCTTCCCTTCCTCGTTTGGATATTTAGTTATATATTATCATTATAAAAGTAAGGGTATTGTCGGAAGACAAATATCTTACATTTGTACTTTCTCTTTTCCCTAAGTCAAACTATTCTCATCCCATCAAAAAATAATAGGAAAATTTTGAAATGTGTGAATTGGGTTGAATCAAACCTTTGGTAGACCTGTACTACCACTTGTATACATGATGACTGCAATATCTGTCTTGACTGGTAGTTGAGGACGAACAGAGTTATACTTCCCAAGTTTCTCAACTTCAGAAAAAGATGAAACAATCCAATTGCTCATATCTTTGAAAAGATTAGGATCAACAGCGGTATCACCATCTTCAAAATAAATTATATTCTTTATAGTTTGTAGCCTCGAAATTACAACAGGCAATCTTTTCAATTGCTTGGAATCGCATATCAATGTCGATACTTGAGTCTGTTGAAAAATATAGCAATAGCCAATAAGTAATGTTGTGCGTAATCTAGGTCCTAACATCTTACAAAATTAGCCTCAAAAGATACAAAAATAGAATAAGAAGCAATAAAATGCTTTGCAATAAAAGTGCGTTCCAACCTCATTAATTGAGTGAATTAGGGTCTCTTCATCTAATGAAGCATAGATAGTAACAACAGTTATATTCTGCCGGAAGCAACCCTGCAGTTGAAATAAAAGTGAAGCTAGTGCCACCTCCCCACCAACAATATAAATCTCAAATATCAAATAAAACAAAGAAGGTTACCTGAAATGATATGAACCACTCTGGTCGGCTTTCAGAAAAGATGTATCCATATCATGACCTAATTTAACAAGTCCAGATGCAAAGTTGCAAGCACGACCGAATATTTCCCCATAAGTTTCCCATTGATACTCACCAAGATGAAGCTTCTCAAACTTCCTCCCACTATTATCTGTGATGAATTCCTTACTAACTATCTTTCTTTCTTGTTCCAAGACACCGTAATTGTGAATGCTTATTGCAAGACTGCTCAAATAGAGCTACCATAGTAATGGCCCCTTCCCAAGGAACTTCAAGTAATTTGGCTGTTCGAGCATTGCGTATTGCATAACCTGGCTCACCTCCAACTTCAGCTTCAACTCCTCCCTGCTTCGGCTTTTTACTCCACATAATATGGTGGAGAATAAAGGAACAAAAATGGCAACAAGAATAGCACCAAGAGTTCTATACAATTTATCCACTTTGAAAGCGGTCAAGTAATCACTAATTTCTGTTTTACCCATTAAAGGCAAGTTCAAACTATTTCCCTCGTATTCATTCATTTTGTGATCCTATGTGTTCCTATATGTCAACAAACATCATTTCTTTGCAGAACAGGCCAATTAGACACCAAACATAAATAACACAGATTATTGACGTAGTCTGAAACAACTCATCATGGTACATCAAAAATTAAAAATCATTATAAGAAGGAAAAAAATGTAATTTTAAACCTCTGCTGTTTATGAACTCTCTTTATAGACTTAAAACATATGTCCGTCAAGTTATATACTCGGTAAATACTAAGCCAAAGTAATGTTGTTTCAAATTACAAAATTTATCGAAATAACCCATCCTAACAATTGTATATTTGCATAGTATTTTGTGTTTCAGATTGAAATAAAAAATAATTGATGATTGCTGCAAGGTTTTCTTACTTACTTTTGTTCTTTTATAGTTTCTTCTCATTCCGGGCTAGACACTAAAACAACCAAAAGGCCAATAAGCTAAGCTTCATGTTGTTATAACCAACTGAGTATAATAAATGAGAGAATTTTTACAAATTTAATTAAATTTCTATTTATTTTAAGGGAGTAATTACAAACATAAAAAAGATAATCATATCTTTATAATTCTAACGAGAAAATAATCCAGAGAGCAGTATGATGTCATGTTCAAATAACAGGCAAAATAAATCGATCAAATTTCAGTTTATGATGCACACACTTGTAATAAATAAGAAAGAATAAACCTCAATTACTGCTACATGTGGAGGTGTGTGTGTACATAGGCGTGATTAAGTTGATGAATATCAACCATAACATAAATAATGGGATGTGAAAATGAGGGATAATTATACCTTCAGATACTGTGTTTACTTTCCTTGTTCCTCTCTCTCTCTCTCTCCTCTGCTCTTTAAAGTCGAAAAAGCAGAAAAACTCTGTTGTTCAAGTACTGGTTTATATTGTTGGAAAAATAGGAATAAAAGATTCAACTATAAAATAAAAGAAGAGCAGAAATAGAAGTTATCGATTTATAGCGAATAATGTTGAGCAAAGGCATGCAGTGCATTGTCCTTAAGTAGAAATTTCACCCCTCGGGGAACATTTCTCGATGATGCTAAGGTCACTGACGAAATTCTATTCCGGGATTCAACGGCTCTTCACCCAACTAATCAGCACTCAAAATAGTTGAATGACTCATAAACAGCTTCTAATTTTCCTTACTCGAACTTAAATATAAGTTCTATATATATACAATATAATTAAATGAATGTTTATATATATATATATATATATATATATATATAGCACTAGACCACTAGCTACAAATCAGAAGCTATATTGTAGCTTTCTGTCAACAATTTCTTTTATCTCTAAATGTGATAGTCATGTACCTCTCTTTTTTTAACAAAGTAACAGTGTTGCTCTATTTATACAGGGAAATAGCAACGGTAATATTCCTAATGGTAAAATGACCAACAACTATAAAATTTATTAATTAATATCCAAATGAATACTAGAAACGGTAATATTCCCAACGGCTAGAAAATATCATTATTGTTGAAATTATATTAACAATCCCCTACACTGTCAATAATAAGTTTAAAGGAAAAGGAAATAATTTTCTCAAAAATTTTCACATATTTTTAAAAATACTACAATAAAAGAAATTGAGTAATGAAGATAAGAGTGCAGTGCGTTAACATTGGTGTCTTTTGGACTATGAACCAATGTATAGAGTAAATATGACTTGATTCACAAAAATTGGGTGAAATAAAAAAAATCTATGAACCTTATTCCTTGTTATGAATCAGTAATCATATTACTCACACTACAAACTTTAGATGAAGCTGTTCTACGTGATTTGACACATTTTGGCCTTGCGCCATACCTGGAATTCATGAGCGCTTTAGAAAACCTGTCTTCTTTTCATAAGAGGCGGCCCCACCTCTACACTCATATAGGTGTTTCCATCAAATGTGTTCTACAGTTAAACACATCACCCAATAGGACTATGGAAATCATTAAGAGTATATAACTCAACCTTTAACACTGTAGAATTACACTATCCTACATCATAGGGATGAACTCAAATATGTATAAAATGGATAGTGTCTCAACCAATCAACCAATGACTTTTTGTTACCCATATGAACCTACTTCTTGGGATTACCATTCATATAGGTTGGGTTACCATCACTATTAATTTCTGTAATAGACAGTAGTCCCATCCCCCTTGATGTATTGGTCACTAGCCTCTTGCTTAATGGCTTTGTCAGAGGATCCACGAGATTTAACTCTGTCCTAATAAAGTTAACGGATATAATCTCGTCATATAACAGCTGTCTTACAATATTATGTCTTAGGCTTATATGCCTGTTCTTGCCATTATAGCTCCTATTCTTAGCTCTGCCTATAGCAGCTTGGCAATCACAATGTAGAGACACAGATGGAATTGATCTCGTCCACAAGGAAATATTTCCCAAAAGATTTCTAAGCCACTCTGCTTCAGAACCTGCCTTCTCTAAGGAAATAAACGCAGACTTTATAGTAGAGCGAGCTATACAAGTCTGTTTAGTAGATTTTCAAGAAACTGGTTCTCCTCCTAAGGTAAATATGTAGCCACTCGTGGATTTGATTTCATCTGAATCAGAGATCCAGTTAGCATCACTATAGCCTCAAAAACTGCAGGATTACCACAGTAATATAAACTAAATCTAATAGTACCTCGCAGATACTTGAGTATTCTACATAAAGCAGTCCAATGATCCTTATTAGGATTATGAGTGTATCTGCTTAGTCTATTAACTGCATATGATATATCAAGTCTTGTGCAATTCGTATGATACATTAAGTAACCTATGATTTAGGCATACTCAGACTGAGACACACTTGGTCCCTCATGCTTTTTTAAATGCAAATAAGAGTCGTACGGAGTACTAACAGGATTAACATTATAATGCCCAAATCTTTTAAGCATTTGCTCCACATAATTATTTTGAGGAATCATATACGCATTACAAACTTTTTTCAAATTAATACCGAGAATAATATTTGCTTCTCCCAAGTCTTTCATATCAAATTTAGTAGATAACATATTTTTAGCCTCATATATAATATCAATATTAGTACCAAAAATAAGCAAGTCATCCAAATAAAGACATACAATAACACCAGAATTCTCATCATTAAACTTGGTATATATACATCTATCTCCATCATTTATTATATATCCATTAGAAGTCATCACATTATCAAATTTGTCGTTCCATTGTTTAGGAGCTTGTTTAAGACCATATAAAGATTTAATTAATTTACAAACTTTATGCTCATTACCTAGGGAAATAAATCCCTCAGGTTGGTCCATACAAATCTCCTCTTCTAAATCTCCATTAAGAAACGCAGTCTTAACATCCATTTGATGAATTATTAAATTTTTAATAGCAGCTAGTGCAATTAAAACTTTAATGGATGATGGTCTTGCAACTGGTGAATAGGTCTCAAAAAGTCTTGATTTTGAGTTTGTTTATAACCTTTAGCAACAAGTCTAGCTTTAAACTTATCAATTGATCCATCAGGTTTTAACTTCCTTTTAAAAATCCATTTACAACCAATAGTTTTAGAACTACGAGGACGATCTACTAATTCCCAAGTGTGATTAGCCATAATAGACTCAATGTCACTATTAATGGTTTCTCTCCGAAAGGGAGCTTCGGGAGAAAAGACAACATCTTTAAAGGTTAATGGGTCATTATCCAACAAAAACGTAAAAAAACTATCTCCCAGATTAGTGGGTTTTCTAGTACGTTTACTCCTCCTTGGCTCAATTTCAGATTCCTCAATTGGAACTGTATAAGAGCTTGTAGGAAGCTCTGCTACTGGTAGATCCATTTTAGATTTTAAAGGAAAAATATTTTCAAAGAAATCAGCATTTTTTGACTCAATGATTGTATTATGATCTAATACATCACTTTTTAAAACGAGAAATCTATAAGCAACACTATGTTCAACATAACCAATAAACAAGCAATCAGCAACTTTAGAACCAAATTTTCTTTTCTTAGGGTCGAGTAACATTACCTTAGCAAGACACCCCCACACTTTAAGGTATGTCAAGTTAGGTAAATGGTTTTCCCAAAGCTTATAAGGTGTTTTCCAGTTTTCTTATAAATGATTCTAATTTGTAGGTGACAAGCAGAAAGAAGAGCATCCCCCCACAAATTTGGTGGAGCCCCAGAACTTACTAACATAACATTCATCATTTCTTTTAGTGTTCTATTTTTTCTTTCGGCTACCCCATTAGATTCAGAAGAATAGGGAGGTGTTACCTCATGTATAATTCCTTGTTCTTCGCAATATTTACTAAGAGGTCCAGAGTCGTACTCACCACCTCTATCGGACCTGAGTCTTTTAATCTTCTTATCTATTTTATTTTCAACGTCGGCCTTATAAATTAAAAACTTATCTTCTGTTTCACTTTTATTTCTGAGAAGGTAAACTTTAGTATATCTAGAATAATCATTTATAAAGGTCACATAATAATTTTTTCCACCTCTAGAAGTATTTCTAGACATACCACATAAGTCTGAATGAATTAAACCGAGAGGTTCAGATTCTCTAACAAGTACCGGTTTACAAGTCTTTTTAGTAGTTTTAGCTTCTACGCACACTTGACATTTCTTGGTATTTGAAATTTTAACATCTTTTAAAATTCCCAAATTTTTCATCATTTTTAAATAAGAATAATTCGCATGACCTAATCTAGCATGCAAATATCATCACATTCAATCAAGTAAGCAAAAGAAGTACTATCATTATTATTCATGAGTTCAAGTACATTCAAATAAAATAAACCAACATTAAGATACCCTTTTTCCACAAACACCCCATTTTTGGTTAACACAACCTTATCAGATTCGAACATAACCTTAACCCCAACCTTCCCAAGTATCCCAACAGATACGAGGTTGTAGCGAATCTCAGGAATATGAAGAACATTAGAAAGAGAAAGTATCTTTCCAGAAGTCAATTTTAAATTTACTTTCCCTTTACCCATCACTGGTACAGGCCTCAAATCGCCCATGTAAACATGTTCATCTTTTTCCTCAAGGGGAGTGTAAGAGATGAATGCACCACGATTCGCACAAATGTATTTAGTAGCACCAGAATCCACTACCTATGCCTCTTTGTCAGTCACCATGTTCACCTCGGAGACAACCGCTACAATAGTATTATCTGCCTCAGCTAGGTTAACTCTTGGAGGAACAGACTTGTTGTTTCCCTTTTTGAACTTGCATTGGGCAGCATAATGACCTAGCCTTCCACACACGAAACAATCACCTTTGGGTTTTGAGGTTTTGTGTTTGAACTGATTTGGTTTTGTCTTCGGACTGGTGTTATACTTATGCCCATGTTTAGGATGTTTGTTGAACGGGTTGTGAGGTTTGCGGTCATTAACCAAATTTGCCTTGGAAGACATCTCCTTGGCTTTGGCAGTTTTATCTAAATTTTTGTTCTTTTCCTCAATACGAATATGAACAATTAACTCCTCTAAAGTCATGTCTTTCCTCTTATGTTTCATAGTGTTCTTGTAATCTTTCCAAGAATCAGGCAATTTTTCTATAAGGGAGCCAACAATAAAAGGAGCAGGTAAAGTCATGCCTTCATTACTAAGTTCGGCTACGACAAGATGAAAAGCATGAATTTGAGAAGAGATATCTTTATCATCAGTCATGTCAATTGCATACTTCTTGACACCAGCATCTTCCACAACATATTTCAAAACTAAAGCATCCCAAATTTCAGCAGCATGTTTATAGAGACAATAGATATCAAAAAGTTCATTCGACAAAGATTTGTGAATGATAGCCTTGCAAATTTTATCAGCAGAAGTCCAAGTACTAATAGAAGATTCATGTTCTTTCTTTTGTTCATCGGTAGCATCCTTAGGTTCTACTGGTTTTGGTTTGGTTAAAACATGGTCAACTTTAGCAATGTCCATAATCAAAAGTAATTTGGTTTGCCATCGTTTAAAATTGGATCCATCAAAAGGTTCAACTTTGGTCAAATCAGGGATAGATTTAGTGGCGGTAAGCATAGCAGAATCCATAGAATTTCTACTTAAGATTGTTGGAAAAATACGAATAAAATATGGATTCAACTATAAAATAAAAGAAGGGCAGAAATAGAACTTATCGATTTATAGCGAATAATGTTGAGCAGAGGCGTGCAGTGCACTGTCCTTAAGTAGAAATTTCACCCCTCGGAGAACTTTTCTCGGTGCTAAGGTCACTGACGAAATCCTACTCCAGGATTCAACGGCTCTTCACCAAACTAATCAGCACTCGAAATAGTTGAATGACTCATGAACAGCTTCAAATTTTCCTTACTCGAACTTAAATATAAGTTGTATATATATACAATATAATTAAATGACTGTTTATATATATATATATATATATATATATATCAGAATGTGTGATAGATTGATTACTATATAATATATATATATATATATATATATATATATATATATATATATAATGATAGCACTAGGCCACTAGCTAGAAATCAGAAGCTATATTGTAGCTTTCTGTCAACAATTTCTTTTCTCTTTAAATGTGATAGTCATGTACCTCTCTTTTTTAACAGAGTAACAGTGCTTCTCTATTTATATAGGGAAATAGCAACGGTAATATTCCCAACGGTAAAATGACCAACAACTATAAAATTTATTAATTAATATCCAAATGAATACTAGCAACGGTAATATTCCCAACGGCTAGAAAATATCATTATTATTGAAATTATATTAACATATATATAGGAATATATTATAAATAAAATATCTAGGCTTATGGGCAAAAAGGCAATTGATTACAATCCTTGGATCTTTATCATCTCAGTTTGTATGGTCAACACATGAAAATCCCCCTTAACTATAGATCTGGAATACTACAACAGCTAACTCCTCCAATCCAAAAAAAGTTAATGGATCTAAACTAATTCAATAAGATCTAAAATTAATACCTCAGCAGCCAAAACCAAATCGTAAACAAAATGCTATCTACGGATCTCGACGCATCCACCGGCTCCCCAACCAACTCATCTGTCAACAAAAAATTAACCGGCGTACGACCTCCGTATCCTTTTGAATACGCCGAATCACTCTGACTCCTATTTGGAGTCACGAATCTGGTATTATATCCATTATTGGAGCCGTAAAATGAAGTCGCCGAGAAGAAGAAGGAGAAGGAGCGAGGCATGAGCTTTCCTCTCACTTAGAAAGATATGTTTGAGGCGGAGATGGAGAAGTTGTT